>WBMW01004867.1:11152-36975 GCA_013396635.1 Penelope pileata | reverse complement strand
CCTGATATTCCTGCTCATCTGCAAGGCTTCAAAAACTGCTCTCTTACTGAACATTTTTTCAGTTTCAGTTTTTCGTTATATAGGCTTAAAAACATAATCGGAAAATTATAAAACTAAGTGAATAACAATAATACAGTACAGGTGTCAGATCTAAACAGCTTTTCAAAGCCATGGCAGAATTAAACTTTAGCAAAGTATATACACTATATTTTATGATTCAAGTGTGTCTGGGACAGGCTGTGATGAGAGTTGGTGTAGTTCTCTTAATTCCTGTGTAAGGGAATCTCAGTTACTATGATTATTATCTGAATCAATGGATTGCTGATCAGATAATACAACGCAACTACTGTACAACGTTAGAATATTAACTAAATGAGACTCAAAGTCTTAAATCTATGGGCATCTACACTGTTTTCTCCTCCTCTAATTTTTTGAGCTGGATCCATCCCAATAATGTCAATAGATACAAAAGAATTGCATAATATGCATGCTTTGAAACATCTGTCCATTTTTTCTTGAATATCCTTCATCCACGATTTTTCTTTCTTTGGGTTCTGTTTTCTTTTGAGACGCTATTGGATAGGTTGAAATATTACCACGGGCAATCACTGTGTTTTACTCAAGAAGCAGTACAGCTGCCACGTGTAATGCACAAGGGCTTCGATGCAACCGAGCTTGGTCTATAGCTTCGTCCGCACCCCAGACAAGAGCATAGAAGGAAGGACCCACACAGAACCTTCCCAAAAACTCCATCGCCAATGCAGCACATAGTCTGGTTGAAACACTCACCAGTGAGGAATGGGTGGATTTAAATCCCTTCCAGATGAAGGGAGCTTAGATCAGTTTCCCACATTCTGGCAAGCGCTCAAGCGTTAGAAGAAAAGTCAGGCACAACTTAACTGCTGATATCTGTCACTTCATCTTGCAGGAAGCTCATCAGCAAACAGCAGGTACACCTTTTTCAAAACTTATTGCACCTACCACCACACGGGAGCAACCAGAGATCACGACAGCAAGGTCCAAACCTACCTTGGTTTTCAATTACATCTTCCCCAGCACCACAGAGATTGAGCCCTACTCAAAAAAAATAAACCCACAACTGTGAAGTGACCCAAATGGGTTTCCACAGCCATCATCAATCTCCAACGCACCATGTCTAGTTATTTCACTTATTCAGTACTAGCTTAGGTGTGCTCACTTGTCTCTATGAAAAGAGAAAATGGAAACTACCCAAATCAACGTTAGTCAAGACACTAGGAAAAGAAATATATAAATCCCAGAACTCAAACCTTCACCTAGTTCACATTTTCTTCCAGATCCCTATGGTGAACTCATAGGGAAAGTCAAAATGAAAACACCCTAGCCTATGTTATCTGATGCTACTTATAAAGATCCCAAGCTAGTGACTACCACAATTTAAAGACAGAGTATAAAATACACATACAAGCTTACATGTGACATTACTAGGTAGACAAAAAGAAAAAAAAAAAAAAAAGAAAACTATCAGAATTAATATAAAATATTCTGCTAATCTGACTCAGCTTGACCTAGTGACTTCTTCATATTATGTCAAACCAGCACAGCTCAGCTGACTAATCTGGTACGATCTACTGCTGTCATAACTTGTTACCTCACTTTGACAAATGTTTCAACTCTTGAAGGTCCAACAACGCGGACTGCTGTTATTTATTTACAAGAGCTCAACTCTGGACTTAAGGAGTTTGGCTTTGGGTTTCCCACCTCTACTGAATCTACTCTTTTCTGTGAGCAGAGCCCAGCACTGCCCCATGTCAGAGCAGAGCCAGCTGCAGCTGCTCCAGAAGGGACCCGCTGCTGTCAGAGCTGAGCTGTGAGCAATGCTGGGTGTGCTCTGGGAGAACAGATCGAGGGAAGGGAAAAACTGCTGTGTGACAGCAGCTGGGAGAGAGGAGTGAGGAAATGAGAGAGAACAGCCTGCAGGCACCAAGGTCAGTGCAGGAAGAGGTGCAGGTGATGAGCAGATGTTCTCCTGCAGCTGCCACTGCTACCAAAACCTTGCCACATACAATACCAAAACTATATACTGGGATTATTTTGGAAAAGCATTGTGCTTTAGTTGTTAGTTACACAACAGCCAAACTCCATTCAGATCTGAATAGCTACACACCAGTCTTAAAATAATTCTGTGTTCTACTTACACAGTATGCGTAGAACATACGGAAAGCAGGCAATTTTACGTCTGGAAGAACTTTAATCTGCAAGGTTGAAAACTGTAGCTTCTCATTAATACAATATTGTATATATCTTTTAAACAGGAAAGCAACCATAACAATGTCTTTTTCCCCAGCAATTGACTACTTTCCCTCCTTTGCACTTTCTCAGGAACTACTGCACAGCCAAGCACTTGTAACTACAAGCAGACCCTCCTGAAGCCAGCTGCAAACAAAGATACAGTACAAGGTTCAGTAAGGTTCACTGTACAATTCTGTACAATTGTTTCACTCTTAGCAGGTCTGAGAATGATTCACAATTCTAGGAGGGAGAGAGGAAACTCATTTTCATGTTTGCCAACACAGCATGTGAGCTACAAACAAGGAAAATCCAAACACCTAAGTCTGTTTTTAAAAACTACACTCAAGTCCCTTCTCCCTTGTGCCAGTACAAAAGTTTGATCAGTCACATGGTGAACCAAACCAGGGAATATGCCCAGCTGAAAAGATACAAGGAGTGGGAAAAATCTGTTCTCTGCCAGATTTCAGTCCTGTTCATCTATTTAGATATTCAAACAGCAGCACTGGGACAAGCAGGAGGGAGACAGGAGCTGAAAAGCAATGGCCTATGCTCAAGACCTAACAGCTGCAGAAAGTCGGAAGTTTCTCACAGCACCAGCTTAAATAGCTCCAGCAAGGCTAGAGACTGCAAAAGAGATTACAACACTATAACAAGGATTCGAGAGTCATCAATGCAAAGTTTAGACAGCCAAGAAATAAAATAAAAACACATGAACAGTGCCTCAGAGCAAGACTTTTTTTTTTTTTTAATCAGTGTAAACTTTAATCAAGTTAACATTCTATTCCGAAGTCCTACTCACAGCAGATGGCACAGCAGGCTTTGCCTGTGGAATCCAAACAGCTACTCCTGGAAAAGAGGTAAGTAAAAGCAGAATTCTTTATCTGTGATCTGCTTTAACAATACTTGACAGTGTTAAGGCCTGTAGTTTATATACTAGAAACAAGCAGCAAACTCCACAAGCGTAGGGCTGCATTCATCTCCCCAAGCTGTTGACCGTTCTGATTCCCTTCTCTAGCAGCAAATGATCCCAGCATTGCTACCCCTCAGGCCCAATGCTTCTGCACTTGCAAACAAGGAGGAAAACATCTCCCTTGAAATAATGGCATGCATAAAATAACACCCTACAGGGAGTGAGGAGCTCCCATTGCACAGATGAGTTCTATTCTTTTACTGGCTTCCACAAGAGAGTAGAAGTCATCAAGGACAACTGACCAGCTACTAGTCCTACCAAAAGAAAAAAAAAATGCTCAGAGCTCTTAAAAGTACAAAGACTTAAATGATACCATTTGCCTATGTTAGCAAAGTATGAAAGAATCTACGAATAGTTCCCATGCAAATCTGATTAAACATTTTCCAGTTACAGATACTCAGGGCTAATGATCACGTCAGTCACGTAAGTCTCAAGTGCTATTAGGTAGCTAAAAATGCTTTGTTTTACAATAGTGTCACTAACATAACATTTCCGTACCATTTAAAGCAACGCTGTCACATATCATATCCGTCAACTGACGGAGGAAAAGAGGTACAGTAAGCCTTTCACAGGGATACTCCAAAGGATTAACATCAAAGTCCTTGGACTATTTACTGGAAAAAAGCAAGTCTTCCACACCTCTATGCTCATACAGGCATATATAGCTACCCAAAGCAGTATCAAGTCTTCCACTAGTTCCAAATCACTGTCTCCAGTCATTCCCAAGCTTCCCTTGCTGTTTAAGAAGCTTCTTCCTCATACATCTTCACAGCAACAGAGATCTGCTCTGCACGTTTCCTAAGGATAAACACCTAGGCAAAGCAAATCCTTTTGCTCTCCAAGCTCCCCTCAAGACAACCCGCCCAGGCCACACAAACCACCCCATCACTGCGGTGGTTTCGCATCGACAGGCCGCTGAGCTCCACTACACCTCTCTATCACTCCCACTCTTCAACAGAGCAGAGGGAGAAAATACAACTGGAAAAAGGCTTGTGGGTTCAGGTAAGGACACTCTCCTATTACCGTCACAGGCAGAACAGACTCAGCACAAGGGTGATTAATGTAATTCATTCAAACTAACAACCTCCCCTCCATTCGCCCTCCTCTAACTCTTCACTCCTCCCCAAGTGATGCAGGGGAACAGGGGCTGCAATCAGTCCCTAACACTTCATCTCTGCAGTCCCTCTTGGCCCCTGTTTCACATGGGGTCCCTCCCACGGGTGCTGTCCTTCCCCAATTGATCCTTTGTGGGCTTCCCACAGGCTGCAGCTCTCCAGGCACTGCTCCAACACAGCTCCATACCCTGGGGCCCACCTTTCAGGCACTGCTCCAGCACAGGGCCCCACAGGCAGCAGCTCCCCCAGCCCTCCTACCCCACCATGGGCTCCTCTCCATGGCTGCAGCTCTGGCCCGAGGCTGTGGCTTCCTCCAGGCCCCATCCACTGCTGCACCATGGGCTCCTCCGTGGCTGCATGTGGAGATCTGCTCCAGTGGTGCCCATGGGTGCAGAGGGACAGCCTGCTCCTCCATGGGCCTCTCCTGGGCTGCAGGGAACTTCTGCTCTGTGCCTGGAGCACCTCCTGCCCTCCTTCTGCACTGACCTTGGTGCCTGCAGGCTGTTCTCTCACATTCCTCACTCCTCTCTCCCAGCTGCTGTTGCACAGCAGTTTTTCCCTTTCTTCAGTCTGCTCTCCCAGAGCACACCCTGCATTGCTCACAGCTCAGCTCTGGCAGCAGCAGGTCCCTTCTGGAGCAGCTGCAGCTGGCTCTGCTCTGACATGGGGCAGTGCTGGGCTCTGCTCACAGAGGCCATCCCTGCTTCCAAAACCTTGCCTCATACAGCCCCATACAGCTGCATCATCCCTAAAGGCATGTGATGATACCTATACAGTATAGTTTAGGAGTTTCATTTCTGGAGAGATACCTACCCTACACCCTCAGAAGTACACAGAGAAAACATTTGCTGCAAGTTATTCCTATCTTCTCCTCTGTAGCTCACAGGCCTCTGCACAAGTTTTCCTTTCTACGAAAGAGGGTAGACTCTTCCTCATGTAACCAGAGTTATTTTGCACCATTTTCCCTGTACATGAGGTGATAGGTGTCATTTAACTGTTACACAACAGTGTGTGATAATGCCACTCGTTCTTATCCAAAATAATCTCCTCTCTCTTTCAAAGCACAGCAATCTGCAGAAGCACGGGAGAGGAAAGCATAGCGACTGTCTCAGAAGAGTTATTGCACGCTCTGAAGCTTTCTAGACATTCAAAGCCCTCACCAAAAGCACCAGCAGTTCTGCAGCGAGCTCCTTGCATTTCCAGGAACAGTAAGAGGAGCAGAACGGCACAGGAGAGCTGTGACAGCTGAAACATGCTCAGCTATCTGCAGCAATGGTAGGCTGAGAGACGACACGTTTTCTCAACACTGTAACCATTCGCTGGGAGATTCCACTGGTGAAAATAACACCGAACCGCACTCCTTACAGCATGTAAAGCATTTTTCCAATCACTCACCGCTCAGTTTTTATAAGAGAGAGGGAGGGGACGGCAGCAGCACACCCCTCGAGCCCCAGCCGCAGCCCCGCTCCCAGACCCCGCACCGCGGCGGGGCAGCAGCAGCGGAGCTCGGGGCGTGCCGCCGGCCCCCGCCACCCGCACAGCCCCGAGGGCAGCGCGGGGCCCCCCAGGGTACGGCGGACACCGCGTCAGCGCCGCAGCGGCACGGGCTCTTCCTTCTCCTCCCCACAGCTCCAACCACGTCAGGGGAGAGACCCCGGAGGGCCGCACGGCGCCAGCGCCGGCCCCAGGCGCAGTGCCCCGCCAGCTCCATCCCTCGCACGGGCACGGCCCCGCCGCCGCGGCACCCGGCCGGGGGCTCAATCCGCTGTCCGGAAGCGCTCCCAGCCGCCCCCGGCGCAGGCCCNGGGGTTCCCCCCGGGGATGAGCGCAGTGCCGGCCCGCGGGGACACAGGGAGTGTGCTCGGATGTCCGCGGGGAGGGGCACGCGGGCACCCGCAGCGCTGAGCAATTCGGATTTGTGCGACCAGCAGCTCGAGGTGTTCTGTCAGGTGTTGCCAATGGTCCTTTTCACCTCGTTTAAATGGGTGCTGCGCGTGAACTGTGAGCTTTTGTTTCTACAAGAAAAAGGAGGATGCTAAATGGATCAGAATTACACGTGGTTGCTACTGAATATTTCAAAAACAAGGAGAGAGTAACATCACCATTGTTAAAGAAATGATGGATGTACAGGACTTAGATGGCAAAAATTAAATACAAAGAAAACATAAGGATATACAGGTTTGGGTTAAAACTAAAGCCTGAGTTCTGCAAGCACATCTGTAACGCCATGGCTCTCAGGACACACTCCAGTCTCAGTTCCTAAAGCTATTAACATGCACAGAGTTAAGCGGGCTTAGCAGAGCCTGGAATGCTGAGCAACATCTTCTCTCATTTTGAGGGGATCCTGGGGAAATGCAGTTTTTGATGCTGAGGGTTTCCTCCTTGATCCCTTCCTTTCAGGAGAAAGATACCCAAGTCTTATAACGTAATTCCTAATTTAGGCAGGAATCAAAAGCTGTTGTATCATCATCTGACTTAAGCCATAAGCCAGGGAGAAAACTGGAGTAATTGTAATCCTTCTGCCCTGATCTGATAAGGGGTGCCTTGTATCAGCTCTATAGAACATGAAATGCATTATGCACAAAAGCCTGTGACTGAAGAACTCAAAGCTAGGAGAACTCTTTGAAGTACCTGCTATATATTCTGTAAACAGCCCGTGCTTCCATCAGCATTCCGCTCCACACACTGCGAGAGACAGGAATTCAGCCACAGAGTCAGCCCAGTTAGCACGGCCACACATCTCTCCACAAAGTGCCTGTGGAAAAACCTTGACTGTGAAGATCCTGTATGCAAGATTCACCTGCAAAAGTCAGAAGTTGTAAGCCTGGGGTCAAGCCCCAGCGAAGCCCTGAAGCCCAGAGCAGCCACAGGCATCAGGGATCTGGGATGGGGTCCGCCTCTGGGGCACGTTGGTTCCCCCCCACACCCAGCTGCCCAGGCTTTGGGGCTCGCTGGAGCTTCTCGTGAGTGGCAGAGACACCCTCCAGGGCTCCTCCGGGGTGACCCTACCCCTTCACACATGCTTCAGGGGTGGCTTGATCCTGCAGGTAGACCTGCTTTGGGACGTGTGATCTCACCCACAGCCTGACTCAAGCTGACCCCCAGCCACAGCACAGACTTTGAAGCCATTCTGGGGCAGCCTGAATCACCCCAGCTGCTGAGGCTGCCCGGGGAGGGCCTGAAAGCCCCCAGGTCTGTGTGGTTTGTTGCACATATCACCTCAACTCCTCCAAACACTGACCTCTAGTGCTCTTCAGGGTAGCCTGATTCTTCTCTCCCTGGCCTCATGAGTGCCTTGATCTCCCCCCTGATGAGATGTTCTCTCAGGCATTTTGATTTCATCTCGGCCCACACATGTGGACACCACTGAGGAGGCCAGGTTTTTCTCTCCAACTGGCCTCAAAGGTTTCCAACCCTACAGGACTGCTCAAGGAACCCATGTTTTCACCCCCCAAGCCCTGCTCCCCACCAAGGGACTGCTCAGGGGTGGCTGGATTATCCCACAGTTGCCCAGCCTCCGCAGCAGCTTGCACCTCATCCCAGCTTCCCACTGTTGGTCAGCCCGTATCTCCTTTCACCAACCCATGTCTCCTCTCATGCTTTTCAGGGGCAGCCTAGACCCTCCCAGCCACCCCAGACAAACACCATGGGCTGGGCAGGGGTCACACAGGAAAAACATAGAATGTAGAATGTCCTTACCAGCAAGAAACAGTCCCCCAGGGTCGGAAAAACAGCTTGGCACTGTAGCAGGGTCCAAAGATGGTCCCAAACAGGACAAGGTGATGACTCAGGCCTAGGCCTATCCTGGCAGTCCTGTCAGGAGAAGCAGATATCAGACTAGAAGCAGGCACAGTTTCAACAGAGCTCATAACAAGACTGGGACTCAGCCCTGACCTTAAATGGGCAGAGGATGTGGGTGAAGGCCCCAGATGGGGCTGGTCAGGGCCATTGAGTCTTATTGTTGCACTAGATGTCACAACACTAGCAAATTTGCTTGCTGTAGCATGGTTTTGCTTGGACAGAGTGAGAGTCCCTTTGTGTTGGGGACCATGTCTGGCTTCCTCTAGCCTGATGATTTGGATCAGAAACAGCTTCCAACGTTTTCATATCCTCAGAATGTTTAAAACCTGTTGACATAAGCACGATGGAAAAACTAGAAGAAGTTGAGCATTGTCTGCCTTAGAGTTAGCTGGATCCTGCACAGAATCTGTGGGATGCAGAGTGGCTTGCAGACTGTTTCAGCAGCTTGTGAGAGACAACCCTAAATGTCAGCAGTTATCAAGGAAGATACATGCACCTTTTGGAAAGGCCTCATACCTAGATGTGGTGAAGTAGTACTGCTTAATGAAATTTCTTGTGAGATTAGCACAGGAATCACAAGTGTTTTGACACTACAAGGTGATGTCTCTGTGGGAATTGTGTTTCCTGTGATTTTGTGGAGCAGAGGATTCTGCAGGGCTGCATCAAGGTGGCAGAGATCTAGACAGCTGGAGAGAGCTCCTCAAGGAGGACAAGGATGAGAATGTGAAATTCAGGCTGCAAAAAGAACAAAAAATGTATATCGGTGTAGTCTGCAGATAAACAACAGCCTTACAGAAATACTCAAAGACTTGTGGGCTTGGGAGGGCTCAGACTGCCCTAATCTCACCACCTCCTTGAGGTGCTGACTTTATGCTACAGAGTCAAAGAAAAGGGTTTTCATGAAGTAGAGATTTCAGTCTATCGTAGTCTAGCCTGGATCATCGATGGATTGCTTTATAAGGTTTCGTACTGCACATGCTTTGCAGTAATTGTGGCTACTCCCTAGGGCTGGGGAGAGAAGTTAAGGGAAAATGAATTTGGAGGCTGTGTTAATGACTGTGATTGCATTTTAACAGGCAGTCCTAACTTTGGAGACTGAATTCCTGCTCCATGTGCTGAAAAACCAAAGAAAGCACCAATTCTGTGAGCGGAATGAGTCCTAGCTAGGATTGCTGCTTAGCACCTGTATTATGCCTTCAGAGTTTCTGCGTGGCGGGAGAGTCATCTGCCCAAGATCTGGGGAAGGGACCTCCAAAATCAGGGAGGTCCGGAGCACTTTCTGTACCTGCAAGTCATTGAAGGACTCCAGCACATGGGCAAATTTTTTTGTGAGCCTCTTCTCTGGGGTGTTGTTCACATGGAATGACAGCAGCCCTGACAAAAAGTTTGAAATTTACTGCCTGCTTGTAATGTGAATACAGTTTTAAACAGCTCTTGATCCTTTCTAAGTCATTAAAAGTAACCCCAAGGATTAACAAATTTGTAATTCCTTTGATTAAAAAAAAATGTTGTCAGGGCTAACAAAGATTTGTGTGACGGCTGTCTGAGCTGTCAAGCCCTGATCCTTGGTGCATTCCCACTGTAGTATTTATTCCCTGGAGGTTCGTTGCTCAGTAAACAGAGTGGTACATTTAAATGCAAGATTGCTTGTAGAATTTGCTGTTTCTGAACATGGACAAGCTGAAGGAGGAGATGGATTTCTTTAAAAGAGGCGGTACGTTTAACAGAGCTAAATCATTTGTTTGGATTCCAGCCAGGGAATGAAAGCTTGGGGCAGAGAGGCAAACCAGTTTGCTCAAGAGGAAAGGAGGCCCTGCCCCTGGGTACATGGAGCAACCAACCTCCTGAGTGCAGAGGTGGAAATGAAACACTGAGGGAGGAAAAGGGAGCAGGGCTGGGAGAAAGGATTTGCTCAAGTGTTCTTTGTGGTAGCACCCAGAACTGGCAATAGAAACAGTCTCCAGTGGGTCACCTCTTGTCTTGCTGTAACAGCGAAGGATTGTGTTCTTACCCTTCTCCTTCTGGTTTCTGCCGGAAGCACTGCCAATTTAAAACTCGTAAAAAGGAGTTCAAGAAGGCTGAATCTCAAGATCAAGCAGCACATTCACTTAGTCACAGCTCTCTAACATGAAGTTGTCTCTGTTTTGTGGATAATTCCATCCCATTTTCCTCAGAATGATCAATGTCTTCTTCTGTATGTGGCACGACATATAATACGTGAGTGATAATCCTTGCATCAGCCATGAGGATACTCCTGACTGGTCCTCACTTTTTTTGCGAAGGACATTTAAGCCCTCTAAATCTTCACAACTTTCTTCTGGTATTGGTTACTCAGAGACTACAGTTTCATATCCCTCCCTGGATCCAGTGATGACAAGGGAGATCTGTGGATTCACCATATAGTGCTAGAAAGCACTAGATTTTGGTAGTTCAAAGAGTGGTGGAATTAACAGAGAGAAGCTTTTGAGGCATTGATTTCAGGACTGCCCAAGCACAAACAAGATATTAAGCACAGGGAGACACGCATTGCCACCACTGCTCTGCTGTCTCTGAGGGAAAAAGGGAGTTGCTGTCCTCTCAACCCATGGCCCAGAGGGGACTGAGGAAGGCAATGTTGGGCTCTGAATGCACCCGCATGCCCTAATTGCCCTGACCAGCCTCACTGCACCCGCACTATCAGCCCATGTGCCTCACTTCAGCCCAGCCATGGGTCATCAGCCCTAGTCTGAACTACACTGTAGGTGTGCCTTGTGCTGAATAACTAACTGTTCTGTTTTCCTGGGTTGACCTCAGACCTGGCTCATTACCTTGCCTCTGCCTGATGGTTCCCATGTAGCCACTTCTCAGTGAAGTAAGTATTGCGCAGACTCTAAATGGTTTAGGGGAAGCTTTAACACCTCATTAACTGATGGAGCTACAGACCTGAGGAGCACTCCTGGGAACCAGTGGGATTGGCCAAAATCAGAGTTTGTTGTGGCAAGCACCCCCCAAAACCCATAGTGGTGTGAGGTGAGGTGAAAGACTACGCTGAGCCCTAGTCCAAGCATAAGAGATAATGGCCATGACCTGGGACCTCAACTCACACCTCTGCTGCTGCTCAGGAGCCCCATTTCAGCCCAATTCATTATGGGTCAGCTACATCATAAGTGTGCCTGCGCTCAGCCCTGTTCCCTATTGCTCCTGAATTGTTTGGATTTCCTCAAATGACCTCAAGCCTGATGACTTGTTAATGGCACCTGTTGCTATCACAACCGCTGTTCTTTTCACCCTGTTCAGTCACTGTCAGCCCGTGCCTTGTCAGTGAAGGCACTGCCCTGTCTGTGCTGTGGTCACCCTCAGCTCACCTTCCCTTGTGCCTCCTGCTCCGTGATGGGCTGTGGGGATTGTAGGAGATGGGAAAGTTCTGCAAGAGGTGGCTGGAAAAGAAAGGGAGATTGTAGAGTGCTGGGGAAGGTGGAAATCCCCAGCCACCACCATTATTTCCCGTGTTTCTGGCGGATGAGCTCATCCCTGCTGGAGGAGATCACAACAGATGTGCTGATCACACAGTATCCAACCAACACGCCTGCCTGGTGAGTTTTGCTTCTCAAGCGCTTAAGGGCGGGCGGTGATGGCTCCCACTCTTTTTGGAGGTAGCGACATTTCTATTCCCATTCATCTAATTCCTGCTGGGAGCTATCTACCTCAGAAGGATTTCTGCATGCACAATCTACCTCTGTTAGGACTGAAGGAAGAGTTGAAAGAAGCATCTTTTATAATTCTCTGGGTAAACGTGCAAATCCAACTCTACTGCTTTATGAGCAGATCGCTTCCTTTCTTCCCTCTACAACAATTTTGGGATGGCCTCATTGACTCTCTCCTTCACTTCTTTTTTCTTTTTTCTTCTTTTTTCTGTTTTTTAACTTTTTCATGTCAGATTCTTAGCAAGCCCATGTGGAGCAAGACACCACTGTTCCCACGTCTTCACATTGGAAAGCGGACAGCAGTGAGACTTCATCTCATCCAGACCCAGCAATGGGGGAAAAGAGGCCCTGATTTTGGTGTGACACAACTGGTCCCTCAAATCCATTTCAGTGCTTCTCACTGCTTCTGCCCATGCTCTGCGCAACAGTAGTGCTACGCTGGAGTCAGGGGTCATTCCCCTGCTGCTGGGACAGAGGAGGTTGATGTCCTGGCCTAGTCTCCCGTCCTGCATTTTGAGTCCCCATGGGGTTGTACCTGAAGGGACCGGAGAGGAGAACATCCTGAAGGCAAATGTCACTGGTAGTGATCTGCTGCATGGATGAGGGACAAATAGCATAAATACAGGTAGGAGACACAAGCACCAACCGAAGCTGGGGAAAGAGCAGCAGAGCAGCCTCTATTCACCAGGGAGCACACGCATCTGTTTAAAAGGCCTTCTGAGCGTGGCTGGGGCATCCGCGTGTTTGGAGCTAAGTACGTACTTAGGCCCTCTCCTAAACAGAGGCCCAAAGGCAGGAAGGATTTGACCCAGATCACATAATGATTTAGTAAGGCTGTAGGAAATAATCCCTGGATGCTCTGTCCCTTGCTCCAGCCCATGAATCACAGAGCCTCTTCAGGCAATTTGACTGACATAATCCTGGGGGGGGAAGTAGGAAAATAAAACAGGATTTCCATTTTATCAAGATAAAGCTGTAGCCAGAGCTGATAACAGGTTACTTGAAAAAATGCTGGTCATGTACGCTTAGTGATTGTTGCTTAATTTGTTTAAGCTGAAAAAGCCTATTTCTACAGCGGAATACAAATTAGGGTAATTATGTTGTGATGGAGTACCGCATGTTTAAGATGAAAGCCTTTCTTTACAAAAGCCTCTTCATCACTTGAGTAGAAGAAAATAAAATCCTACTTAAACAACATGTTGTTTTCTGTATTTCCATCTGAACAAAGGTCTTTTTAATCTTTTTTCCCCCTGTAATATTGCGTGGCTTGGTTTTCTAAAAGTACTTTTACTTTTGACAGCCTCGCAATTAAACCCTTCAGCGTACATTCCGCTATGTAAATATAAAAGCACAAGGTAAATATAATAACGTATAATTGTTTCACAGCCTCGGTAGACTAATAGAAGCAGGGCATCCGCCTTGTACGTCTTTTGCCGTCTGACAGTCACAGTTGCTCACAAGCTTTCTTGTGGCTTACTGCTGTATATATGTCATAAAAAGGCAATGTGCTATGTTTGTAGTAGGTTAAAGAGCAGAGGGTTTAGATGTATCTTATCACACAAGCATAATCCAACTGCTTTCTACTTTTTAGCGTTGTTAGGTTCTCCGAAGAGTTGAAACAGGTGCAGCCAGATCAGAAATTACTCAGATACAGATGAAAAGCATTACAGATACACGTGCATCCACGAGAATTATTTTTATTTCATCCTTTACAAATCTTCATTTCCATTCTCTGTTTGGATTGCTGTTTCACACAGGACATCTTCTAAAACATCGGTAGGGAAATGCATGGGCTTGTGCCTGCTCGGTGCACATATGCACTTGTGCACTTATCCAAATAATCAGATCTAGGACGTTCTTACCTGTGTAAGCAAGCAGTCCCGAAACTAGTTCCCACAAGTTGCTGGGTAAAAAGACCTAATGGAAGAAGTAGGGATTTGCTGGATTGCGTCCTCGGTTAACATGACAGGTGAGAAAATTGATTTCCATGTACAGGAAAAAGGGACTGTTAAAGCGAATGCATGGGGAATCATTATTCATTCTCTTCACACCAGAATTCAAAACCAGTATTTGAAGTTTGGGGAAATTGTCTTAATTAGGATTATTTTAAATGATGGCGATTTAAAAGCAGGCAATTTAATTACCGGGAAGACAGATCAAAGGAAATGCTTGAAATGGACATTTACAATGACTTATTGAGGAAGATGGAGTTTGAAAAAAATAAAGGGGAAAGAAAGTAAATGTGCGGATTGTCCGACTGCTCTCCTCAGGGAATTGAGAAGGCTCCCTCCCAGGCTTCCTGTGCTTGGGCCACGCTAAGGGAAGGAAGCCAGTCACACTTGCAAGGAGCAGGTGTGTCAGACCAGGCGTGTATGCACACGTGCAGAGAAAAGGAGAGAATTGCTGCTACCATCTCCAAAAGAGAATGTTATTTTCTGGACATCTTCTTGCAACTTCCTTTTGCAAAAGTCTGCCCGGCATTCAGACATTTAAGTTACATTGCTGTATTTGTAATTAAGGGACAGTGGCTGAATTACAGTGTTTACGGCTATAATTGACTGTGATTGACGCAGGCACCTAAAAATGACACATGTAATCGGGCCTGCAGCAGCACAGAGCCACACCGACTCATAGGAACCTGGGCAGGGAGCAGAGTGTGCCCGGCCCGGCCTGCCCCTGGCGAGGTGTGGCTGTGCCTGGTGGTATGAGGAGGGGCACGGTCAGCCCGGGTGAATCCCCCACCTCAGCACCCAGAGCTCCGTGGTGGGGAGGTGGCACCACGCAGCGCTTTCTGCCAAAACCTGTCACCGCCTGCTTGTTCCTGTTTTGTTCTCATCGGTTCGTGATGTGGAGTCACACGAGCTAAAATTTGTTCCTCGGGACTCTAAAATCATAGAGTACGATAAATATGAGAAGCAAAAGCCACTGACTAGGTATCTGTCCTTTCTGTAAGAAAATTCCTTTATTTTGCTGCTACTGCAGTTGCTTTTGATACATACAGTCAGTTGAAGGCCACTGAAGAAAAGGCATAATGTCATCAAAAATGAAACAAACCAGTGAAGTTTTAGACCCTTTAGAGTCAGAAAAAGCCCACTGGGTCTGTGTGACTCTGTACAGTGTGTACCTTTTTGGGCACCACGGGTTTATCGCATCTGTTTTTCTTCCCTGAATGAAGGGATTGGCAGTATATGCTATACATAAAGTATGTTGATTATTCTAGTTGGTCAGTATTTGCATTACGCTTACCTTGTCTCCTTCTGACATTCGGATATGAAATGAGCTGATGCCTACAAAGTGACCACAGCACCCTGAGGTGCGGTATTTTTTCTGTGCTCTGAAATGAAGAGCAAGTTTTCTCCGCTTCGCTTCTCCCAAGTGAACTTTTGTAGTGATTGTAGTTCATCAGAAAACACCATCACTTCCTCGGTATACAGGCGTCCCACCTTGCAGGAGAGTATGACTTCAGAAATGATATTTGAGTGGTCGGCAGGGATAAAGCCCTTGGGTCAAGCTCTACCAAGGAGTGAGCGCAGGGTTTTATCTCGGCAGTCCCAAACAGGGCTGCTCCCAGCGCTGACCTAGCAGTGCTCTGAGTGACTATTACCACAGCCCAGAGTTATGTTTTTGTAGGGTAATTCTGCCGGGTAAGTCTTCCCCTGACATCCTGTGGGAGTTGTCCCTGTGTATCTGACAGCTGAATTGGTCCTGGGTGAATTTTTAGCAGGCGGAGCAATGCACACAACTTTGGTTAACAATAACATGTTGCTATGGGAGCTCTGTGTGTGTAACTCCTCGCTTACTGTGCCGAAAATTGCGCTGGAAGGCAAATGTAAGTACGTCTGGTATTAGCCTAATTATTAAGTAGAATTAGAACATGGTGCTCGATGAATAGCAACCAGAGAAGGAGCGGAGCTGCAGGAGGATGCTCGCCAGCAGCAGCGGAGGTGCAGCTTCTGCGTGCCTTTAAACGGAAATCACATCCATAGCCATGAGACTAATTATTTTGGAACCTAAGGGAAATGCAGCCTATATAAGAGAGAGAGTGAGCTGCAGTTAAGGATCAGTGAGCCAGCTAATGGCTGGTTAGTCAGGAGGGTACAACTCCAGAATGTTAATAAAATGTGTCTGAAGTCCAACACCTCAGGGAAGAGGCTGAGTGCTGTGGAAGAGATATGGAGACAGAGGCTCCGTTGTTCTCTGCCGCTGAACTACTCCTTTAAAGGGGGTTTTAAGCCTGTTTTGAGACTTGTTGATAAATTTCAAAATTCCAGGAGGAAAACAAAGCAAAACGCCGTGTGGCTGAGGCAATTGCAGCTTATAAAAGCAAGATACTACCGTTTTGTGAAGCGTATAAAGCAAGTTACACAGGTATAACACTTGTTGCACAGGTGCATATATAAAAGTGGGGCAGAGGCTTGGCTGCCTTTCACCATGCTTTCACTAATAAAGATCATGACTTGTTAACCAAAACAGCATGTAACATTTTAAAGCGTTATGTAAGTGCTAACTGTTTAATCCTTCCCTCCTCCAACCTCACAACCCCCCCCCCCCCCCCAAAAAAAAAAAAGTTTTATTTTGTGGTCAGAAAGAATAAAGTAGAAATCTGGTAAAGGTTTCAACAAGAAAGCCTGTAGCTAATACTAAATTGCTACGTAAGATGTATTACATGAAATGGAGGCTATTTTATTTCGCTTGATATAGCTCAGGCAGTTGTGTAAGACCTGTTGTAGTTGTCCCTGCGGAAAAACACAGGAGAACACCTTGTTCCTTAAAACATCCCATCTCAGAGGACCCACTGCCACGACCCTACAAGCCACACACTCATGTTTCCATGGGGCTGAGGGTTACAGGATGCATCCCACCCCACAGCTGGGCAAAGGGAAACTCTGGGGACATCGTGGGGGCAGGTGACAGTCCAGCCACAGCAGCCTCCACCACTCCCTCCCTCCCTCCATGCTACAGCAGGACACCCCAGCTCATGTCTCTCCGTCCTTTGCCCCGTCAGAGATTCCTGCTCAGTGTGGAGCCCTTTTGTAACGGTGGGAAGTTACAGATATGTGATTTGCAACTCTTCTGCTTCACCAATGACTGTGCTGAAGTATGTTTGCTGATAGTATAACTACAGCAGTTTCCTGACCCATACGGACAGGTGTTTTTATCTAAGCGCGCTAGTGAAACCGATGCTGTCCCCAAGGCTTGTTGTAGCATCATCCTCACAGGAGCATTTCTCAAGGAAAATGGAGCATTTTACATTAGACCTTGAAAGTGACTACAACTGTGTTAATGTTACACTCAACATCAGCCTTCTGCAAATATTTCTGCCATGAGCCGTCCCTTGTAGGCTTCTTCTGCAAGAGCTTACAATGCACAGACCAAACCAGCTGGTTCCTCTGCCTCCTCCTCTACCAGTTGTTGTAACAGTGCTAGTTTGTCTTCCAAAAAGTTATTTGGAAGGGAGCAACAAGGATTTTGTACCAGTTACAGTGATACAGAAACTCAACTGTTATCAACAGTTCTTGCAATTTACTACACCCTAATTAAATCTGCTCTTGAGTTAACTAAAACACCCTCAGGAAAGATGTAGCAACAGGTATATTTATTTTGGAGCTTACCGTTTCTGGAAATTGAGGTATTTTTATATATTAGTCTTTTTACCAGCAGTGTCTAACAGTACATAACATTTATATATGATATTCTTTTAGGAGTTAGGGACACTTCACAGTATATGGGTGCATGTTTATCACAAGGGAGTGTGAGAACTCATAAGTAACCCAGAGCCCAGAAGAACTTTTACTTCATTGAGAAATATTTAGCGGCCACTTGGGAAGATTTAACAGCTGCAAATATTAATCTAGAAAGGAAAGTGAAGAAGCCGGGCCGTAGTCTCCACATCCATATGGTGCAATGCCAGATCAGATGGTGAATTTGCAGCTGCAAATTCAGGAGCAGATAGTACCAGCCTCTAGTGATGGCTTTTGCTGATGGCTGTACCATTACATGGTATCTTTGTTACCTGTTGGACATGCATAACTTGGATTATTGTTGGGTTTTAATATCAGCCATTTTATCATGCTCCTATAGGCGTTCAGAGTAAAAACATCCGGGATGTCCCATACAACCAGTAACACACATGGGTACTAAACAGTGCGTGAGCTCTAAGCAAAAGTTTATCCTTATTTCCATCTTTTTTTTTTCTCTAAATAAGCTCTGGTGTGCCTTTCGTATTTGTAAACCCGTAGTTGTAGAGACGGATAAAAATTCAAAACAACACTTTGGCATACTTCAAACATCTGAGTTCATATGGTGAGGGATGGATTCTTAACAGAAATGGCATGTTTGCAATTGTTTCTGACCTGGTTTTGTTTTCACATCGTTTGTGACATTGTAACAATAAAGTTTGCAAGAAAAATTTTTGAATGTTTACAGCGAGACCCTTCTGAAGTTCAGTCAGCGTGTTTGCTATTTGCAAACACAGCCGCAGCACATGAAATCCCAGTATGAAAGGAAATCTGGCCTGAACTTCCAAAAAATGGAAAGTGGAGATTCACATAGAAAATTGGGTGTTGGACTGCACAGCTGTGGTTGGCTGTTCCCTGACTGTGAACTGGGGCAAGCGGCCAAAAACTGGAGCTTGCTGTTCTTGTGAGGAAACATTGGCCTCTGTTATTTCAGCGATGCCATGGGGTATTCGTTATTTAGAGATGACGTAAGAGTGCCTGCCTTCCCAAACATGGGGGAAATCAAAGGTCTGTGGGCATTTTCCTTGCTCTCAGTCACCTGTAGTCTCTTTCCAGACCTCTTCGGGGCTGTGCTACCAAGGGCTTGAGTTGGCAAATGAGAACACAGCATGCTTCCTGGTAAGTGGCTGCCCCAAAAGGTGCCTTTACAGAAAATACTTCAAATTCCAGAGCAGTCTAATGTTTCTGGTTTTGACTTTGGTCAATTTGTACCAAGAATGGGTACAGGCTGCCCACAGAGGCTGTGGGGTCTCCTCCTTGGAGATCTCCAGAAGCCGCCTGGACATGGGCCTGGGCACCCTGCTCTGGGTGCCCTGCTGGAGCGGGGCTGGGGCAGAGGGACCAGAGGGCCCTGCCTGTCTCAGCCGTCCTGGGATTCTGTGACACTGTGTATTTGGAAATACGTCTCAGATGTAAACATTTGTTTGCTTTTCAGTAAACACCTGGGTTAGGTCTGAAAACCACAGCTACTGACTCTGTGGAGTCGTCATTATCCCAAAATAGTGGTTTTTTCAACATTTCTGGAATTTTGTTTAGGTGCATCATTTTTCCCACCTGTCATGAGGCAGATATGAAATAATGGCATTTATCCATACCGCTTTAAATAAAGTAAGAATACACCACCACCTGCAACTCCAGAAAAATTTTTGAGCGTGTATTCCCCCCCACCATAAACTACGGTGTACCTACGGTATGTTTTTTGGGCACCTACAATCTACTGCTGCCCCCTGCCCAGGTGCTTATGCACTGTGTATTGATTGGATTGAGATGTGATTAATGTGCCTAAATCTAAAAAAGGTGCTGTAGGAAAACCCTGCAAGGTGACTGCAGCATAGGTGACGTGCTTCTCCTGCTGTCACGAGCGTGCTAGGTGACCCTTGGACACGCCTACTGCACAGCAAGAGAACGCTGTGCTGCACAAAACGCAGCCAAAGCGGTGGGACACCAGGCTCTAGGCAGTCCCTTGCCTCGAAAGACAATTTGGAGAATCTTTAGTAGGCTTGCAGGGAGTTACTGAGTTCTGCTCTGAATTACTTACACATTTGGCTGGGTGGCTTCCCTCTCTGGCCGAATGCCCTACCACCTAGGTTTTATTTGGTGTTTCTCCTTGCCTGCCTTCTTTCTGGCTCAGTAACTCCTGCACTCCTGCTTCTGCCGCAGCCCAGGGGCAGGGGACATGGCCCTACAGCTTGCAGAACTCCCTGGGTGAGCCATGCTGTACCCTTGGCCCCACACCAGCCCTCACCCCTTGCTTAAGATGTCTCCATCATCACGGAGGAAAGTGTCTCTGGAAACAAGCTCAGACTCCCAGCTCAGGGCATATGAGGCTGCCAAAGCCTCCACGGTGGGTTAGGGCTGCAGCTCGACGTTACCTACCCAGCTGTGATGAGCTCCCTGCTCAGCTCTGGGGTCTGGTGCAGTAATCACCTGCTGAATGCAAACAGGCATTTAACTGGAAGTATTCTGCTGCATGTCTTTGGAACACCCCTCTGTGGCCAGGCATCTAATCCAACTGCAAACCTGCCGAGGAAGCACTCAGGCAGCCAGTAGGAAACACACAGCTCGCCCCGCTGCCGTGCCCAGCGCAGCTGCCAGGACCCACTGTGCGTGGGTGCGGTGAGGCAGCACCACCCAGCACCCAGCACTGCTTCACCCCCTGGGGGCACCGCTGCTGGGAAGGAGAGGAAATCTGCCTCCTTAGACAGCTCCCCAAGAGGTGGATTTTTGTAATAATCTCCTTTTTTTTTCGTTTTCCTTACTACACCTTGCAGTGGGTAAATGCAGCATGGGGTTCCGTTGTTTTTAGGGCAGCATGAATTGGGAGACACTGATAACATTTGTGAGGGAGGACAGCTGATCTCTGTCAGTGCCACATTGCAAGATGCATTGTATTTCATTTACTGCTTTGTAAACAATTTATTTAAATTAACTTTTCCTTAAAACCTGAGACGTGTATAGATTTTCCCACGTAGGACGCACACCGCTTTTGCTTCAAACAAGCAGTTTTGACTTTTCATTGACGCTTTGCTAACTATTGAGGAAAGGGGAAAATGACTGAAAAATATAAAGCACAGCCAAATGGGAAATTTAATTTCATTCAGATAGAAACAGAGCTGAGGAAGAGACGGATGCCTCTTTCTCTGTCCTTACGTTGCCACACGGGTAATGCAAACAGCACCCGGGGAAACCCACCCGAAGGCTGCAACGCTCCCCAGCCTGCAGCTGCTTTTCTTGTAGATGTGGAGAAGGCGTTTGGTGGCTCTTGGAGGAGCTGAATGATGGCACTGGAAATGATGTAAACAGTTAAAGGATATCATAGTGCTGCAGCTGTAGAGGGGGCAAGTACAAAAATTGATATTGAGAAGCCGTACTGATTTCCTTTTGTCCAAGACAGCGAAGAACCAGAGGAAAAAGAAAGTTTGATGTAAGGTGAGAGCTGGTTCAAGCAAGCACCCTGGGCAGAGGTGCCTGTGGATAGTCTGAGGCAAGTTTGGCCATTAATTCCCAGATCACCCCAAAATAAAACTTGGTGTGATTGAGTTGAGCTTTGTTTCGTTTTCCTTTTATTCACAACCACAGCTGTGAATTTACCCATCCCAACCTTCACTCTCCTAAAAAATAAGGGCCAGAGAGACAAACTGGGCTTCATCACTCGTTGGTCACAGGGCAATAGGGAAAATGAATGGATTCCTTGCAGCTGGCAGCTTTGCTGTCCTGGGAGTGCCGACATGGAGAGGAGGGAAGAGCAGCCGTCCTTCCAAGTGGGAAGGGATGCTGTCCTGCCCGTGTCCACGGTGTGTGTCTTCAGGTGAACTGAGCTGACCCAGGGAGACGAGCTTAACCCAAAACGCACACCTGGTGGCCACCGTGATGAGATAACATTGTGGGATCTTGTCATCCCCCATGCATAATTTATCTGGTTTTCTGCACACAGAGCACTCCATCTTCCTGAAGTTGTCTATGCCGCTGCCATTAGTGATAGATACCCTGTCTGAGCCCAAAGTCTGGGGATGGCTGAGAACAAACCTGAAAGCAGCAGAGCTGCACTGGCCGTGTTAATTCAGACATTCTGATGTACACATCAGGGAAGTTCCCTGCTAATTGCTGGTAACACAGCAAAATCTTTTCTCTCTTGTTCACGTCCAAGTAAAGAGTTAAACGTGATGCCAAATCTTCAGGAAGATCAGAAACTGAATTGAAGTGCTGGGCCAGGCCTGCAGCTGGCCTTGGCACTGTGTCCCTCGAGAGGATCTGGGTGGCGAGACCTTGCTGGAACGACTCCTGAAGCTTCCAAACGCTTCATCTTCCGACCCTGGTGAGGCATTAATGTTTTCAGCATATTTACCTAAACTTCTGAGGAAAAGACATCTCAAATTATGCGCAGAGGAGAAAAAGAAAGGAAAGAAATCTGGAAGCAATAATCTTGTGGAGCTTGTAAATTCCTGCTTTCCAAGTTATTCGTCCTAAAGAGGATGCAGTCTCTGCCGCTTAGAAACAAAAATGCAGACGGTGGAATGAGACACTTAATGAGCACAGTAGATCTGGAGGCTTCAGACTGAGGACAACCTATGCTAACTATCTGCCTTCCCGATCAAATTTCTTAAATTTTGTTCCCAAAATGAGAAGTTCATGCAGCAAAACAGTCTAAATTAAGGCAGCCGAGAAGAAACCTGACTGGAGGACACCGACCTTTGTGCGGATTGTGTCCGTGTTGGCTTTGCTCTGACTCTCCCACAGTTCGGGAGGTTTAGTCAGTGTAGAAAACTTTTTTTAGTCCATCACCACTTCAAAAGTGAACGAAATAACGCTGTAAAAAGGACTTTGGAAGATCACCGAGGGGCAGAAACCACAGAGAGGGAATTTGAAGATGGAGTATTTCTTTTAGAGAACTGATCACATGAAGACAGGGAAGAAGATTGCACTGGGAATATTTGGCAGCAGTGAGCTGCCGCGTTGCTGTGCAGCGCGGCACATGCCGGATTTCGGGCACAAACCGGGTTACGGGCACAGTGCCCCACGACCCACAGCCATGAGCTGCTCCTGCCCGGTGCTCCCTAACGCCTGTGAAATACAGAGACTGTGGGGTTCGGGTGAGAACTTAGCACTGAAATACCATGTCAGAAAAGCAGGGAAAGGCCCTACGGGAGGTGCTGCGGTGCCATCAGACATCCATGCAGTCCTGGGCTTCATCCCCGGCTCTCTCGCCCAGCCTTAAGGCAAGGAGAAGCGAAGAAGCTCAGCAAGAAGCTGAACGTTTCCTCAATCAAGGCTTCAGGTAAAATTAAGACATGGGTCTAAGCCTGTAATTGGCTGTAGACGCCAGTTGTGCGTTGCTGGCAGACCGGCCCAGCCTCCTCGTGCCACTGGTGTCAGAGCACGGAGCTACGTCTGCAGATGCCTGCTTTCCTCTGAAGCTGCTGTGCACATCCCCCTGCAGCCCCCTGGAAACCAACTCCCTGCCACCGGCCGTAAGGTGAAGCATGAGCACAAGCTGTTGCCAATATCCATCTGCAGTTTTCCACGTTGGGCCGTAATTCCCGAATTGTACGTTGGCCATTGCAGCCAATAACGACGGCAGAATTTTGTACCACGTTAGCTGCAGAGAACTGAAAGCCAATACCTCAGAGAACGCAGAAAATATCCCCAGTGTTATAAAAATAAAGCAAATAGTGCTGAGCGGAGCCCAGCAGCTGTCCTCTAATTACTTCAAATTTCAGTGCACAGGAGCTATGTTGAGTGACAAGTCAATTTATCCGCATGCTGGAAAAGTTCGCCTCCTAGCCATGTGTTTATATGATAGCAGTTCCAAGCATATGCTTTTTATTTTTCCCTGATAGACATACGATGTTTTTCTCTCGAGGCACACAACTCTGCGTGTACGCCGTGCTGAGCACACAGCTCTCCTGATTTGTAGTTCTGTGGGCATGAACCTGCTGTTGGTGGAAGGTGCTGGGCTGGAAGCACTGCGAGATCACAGCAGCGTTAAGGTTGGAAAAGTCCTCTAAGATCACCTAGCCCAGCCGTCCACCTACTGCCAAGATTGCCCACCAAACCATGAGGTGCCCCAGGCTGCCCTGCCCTCCCGTTGTCCTGGGGGGCCCTGTGGGGGAGGCAGGGGGGGGCCATGGCTGCAGGCTGCCCCTCAGCCCCTGCACAGTGCTCGGTGAGATTTGCACGCCTGCTCGGGATGGCTGGGTGAGGTTGTAGATTTGTCCACTGGTCTGCAAATTCTCTATATACAGAAGCCTGAAACTCAGTTTTCTTTCTCACACGAGGAATGAGGATGTATCTCGAAGGACAGTCTTGCTGAATTAGTCTTACAA
The DNA here is from genome assembly GCA_013396635.1 of Penelope pileata. Taxonomy (NCBI): domain Eukaryota; kingdom Metazoa; phylum Chordata; class Aves; order Galliformes; family Cracidae; genus Penelope; species Penelope pileata. The sequence goes on along the minus strand of WBMW01004867.1, from coordinate 13,074 downwards.
AATCCAGTATTTTATATGAAATTCTGAAAGAGCTCTGATTTCCTTGTTTCACAGAAACTTTTCCAATTTACAAAGACACCTCCCGAAAAACAAAGCTGGCTGCCTGCTTCTCTGCCGAGCCCCAGGACCCTCTCACAGTGGCCACAGCCAGGGGCTCAGCCACAGCAGACTTGGAGCCACAGGGTTTTGCAGCAGGCACACTGCCTGAAATCAGGGCTTCCCCAGGTGATGGCTCAGCGATCCCGGCAGGGCTGGGTGTGAGGGATGCAGGTGTGCAGCCATAAAGGTGCCTGCAGGCGGCAGAGGGCAAGAAACGAGGACGGGCCATCAGCTCTGCTGCAGCTCCTGATGGCACCGTGCACATTGGTGCAGTCCATCTGGATGCTCCCAACACACCCCACCTCGGGGCTCACGTAGCAGCACGCAGGTACAGAGGGTAGAAGGCATTTATCCACAGCGGGGCTGCGCCGGGTCTGGGAATTACTCAAAATCCACTTAAACCCTCGGAGGAAAGCAGGAATGCATTTAGGGATTACGATTTAACGGCATTAAAGGAACATATTTTAAAGACAAAAATCTCCATGTGGCTTCCCTTGCGACATCTCCGCCCTACAGAAATTCGGATGATGCCCATAAATCCCAATGGCTCTGTGCCGGGGGCCGCTCCCCTGGTGGGGCAGCACCAGCAGCCCCCCCAGCGCCTGAACTCCAACCTCCTCCTTTGCAGCCCCACCTCATCTCCTGCCCCTTCCCCTCACTGCTCCTTTGGCTGGAGAGAAAACATCACCACTGCACTCTGTGCAGCTGTTCCGGTGCCACCTCGGCTCCACACTGACGGCACCTTCTGTGCCATGGAGCACTGCTCCCTGCTCCTGTTTGTGCCTCAGCTGTGGGTTTCAGGGGGTGACCGTGCGTGGGGCCTCCGGAGCAGCGCATGGTGCCGTGGAGGGCTGCTCCTGGAGCCTCGGGAAGGGAATCTGTTGGAGCCAAAACTGAAGGGTGTTCGTGAGGAAGGGCTCGAGGATGTCAGCTGTTCCCTGAAAAAGGAAACAGCAAAGCAAAGGCGGCTTCTTCCCTTCTCTCACTGCTTCCTATACAGGCTATGTGTTATGTATATGTATTTAAAGAACAAAATATTTTGATTTTCACGGTTAAGCCCCCGGGTCTAGGAGTCTGCAGTGCTCCCCTTCGAGCGGTGTTGCACAGCACATGCCCCCACCCCTGCAGACCCTCCCTGCCGCTCCCCGGTGGGTCCTTGCCGCGCTTCTTCCAACGGCGCAGACGGACCCGGCCCGGGGGAATTACCCAGAGGCTCCGGAGCGCTCCCAGCGCTTCCCCGAGGGCAGCAAACCCACCAAAACCGCGCCTCGCTCCGCCAAACGAAGCCCCTTTCCACGTAGCGAAATCGGCGTTAATCGGATTTTTGCGGCGAGAGCCGTCCTCGCGTCCCCGCATCCACTCGAACAACGCGGGGGGCGGGGGGCTCCTGCTCCGACCCTGGGGGACCGCGTTCCCATCGCCTCGGGGCACCGCCGGGGCTTTAAGCAAAGGTGCGGGGAAGGGACCCGTGGAGGTGCCCGTTTCCACGCCCCGCTCCCCCCGGCCGCTCTCGGGAGCTGCGGGCTCTGCGCTGCCGAAGCCGCCCGCCCCGTCGGGGCTCAGCGCTGCGGGCCGGGGCCGCGCACCTGCCGCGCCCGGGAGCCGGCGGAAAGCATCCGCGGATCTCCCCGTCCTCGCCGAGTCCCAGCCCCGTGTGTACGAGAAACCGGCAACGAGAACTTCGGCCCTTGTTATTTGACAGCCGCTGGGGGAAGCGCTGCAGACGGGGGGGAACCCGCCGACCTCTGCCCCGCGTCAGCGCGGAGCGTCAAAGCGCGGAGAACGAAGCCGCCCGCGGGCCGCGCAGGTTGCGAGCCCGTCGG
>WBMW01004865.1:295738-329122 GCA_013396635.1 Penelope pileata | reverse complement strand
TGAGCTAACCCATAACACTGAATAAATGAATTCTCACAATGGAAATAGTGAAATGAATGTAGAAAAGGAAAACATTTTTTAACTCTTTAGACCAAATTTTATTGCTTACCACATTGACTGAAAAAGGTTTTTTTGAAAAAACTCATTCAAGAACAAAACTTTCTTTCAAAAATTTTGAATTTATGACTAACCTAGACAAAATCAATCTTCTCTTTTACCTCTCCCACGTTCTTCTCCCTGGGAAAAAAAATAAAAATAAAAATAGTAACAATCATGCAGCCTCTCAGTATTCATGGGTCTGTTACAATATCATAGGCTTCAGTAGTTTTTATGTCAATCTACAAGTTCTACTCTGTTTGTTTTTTTTTTTCCTCAGTTTCCTCCCAATTCCACTGGCAGGGAAGAGTGAGTGAGCAACTATGTGGTGCTATCTGCAGGGTTAAACCACAACACAGTCTATAATTTTGTTGTCCTAGGCACACCAGTATGGTTCAGAATCTGAATTAAATAATGTAAATGTAATGATAAGTGATATTATCTTTAAAAAACAAAACAAAAAACAAAACAGAAAACATACACACACAAGAAAGAATGGCTTGAACAAGATGTTCCAAATGTACCTGAACTCCAACTGCAAGTCAGGGATCAACGCTATGTAAATCTACTGGTGTTCAACTGGGAAGCTACATTCTCAAAGTAGATTAAAAGTCAGTTTTTGTTGATTTCTTATCATTTTCACCTCTATTTGAAAAGTAGTTATTTACCTAGAATTCGTAACTGGATATTGTGTCTCTTAAATATCTGAGTTGATGCGTTAAGGACATAACATATTAGCTTTTCCATAGAATATTAATAAATATATAATTATACTATAATATATTATTCCTTCAGTATTTATGATTTTGTTTTATTTTATTTAAAAAATCTATTTCTATTACCAGACAATTTATACATAATATCTCACCAAGATCTTGCAAGAGCTTTGAAAGGCTATTAATTCATATTATTGTACACATCAGGCTATTAATTTATATTATTGTACACATCAATTATGTAAGCTAATGTTATAAATACATAATTGCTCATTGCTTGCTGAATTTATACTGTATTTTTAAAAAATATGTAGGGAATGAAAAATTATTCTGAAAATGACCTCCATGTGCCTCATTATAAGGATGTATTTCTTATGTTCTCATCTTTCTGTTGCAGATGCACTAAAGTGAAAACTTTGAATATCTTTGTTGTTCTCAATGTGGAATATATTGCAAAAAATAAATGGTTGATGTAACATCTGTCTGACTTTGATCACACTTCAAAAATGTTTCTTTCTTTTTAAGCAATAACAAAACAATGATTAACAAAATCTACTTTTATATCAATCGAATCTAGAATAATTAGCTCATTTTGTTCTATGACTAAGAGAAGAATATAAAAAGAATGTGTTCCCACAGTGATATCAAAGGAATGATTCAATCTAGCTAAAGGTTTAGGGTTATTTTATCAGGATAATCGATTGCTTTCTGTGAAGTTATTTGTGCTGTGAGGAGACATGAGAGAAAATATACCCATAAAAACTGGGAAGAAGAAAAACAACATCAGAGTATGGAAGTTATGCTAACGTCCAGAGAAGGTTTCCTTTAATGGCAGCCCAACTGCTTAGATATACAAAAGAACTGAGTTTGCTAGTATCTGGGTTATCTACTACCTATGGAAGGATTATATATATGTATAAATGTGTACGTATATATTTATCATACACTTTATTTTCCTGATTGTTGCATCTGCTGCCTACGATGAAATCTTTGCAAGTGGGGTTGTGGTGCACACTGAAGAACCTTTCCATCTGAAAAGTACAGGATTCTTCCTGCCTAAATGCGTGGACCAGTACGAGAGTAGGTTAGGTGGGCACACAAGAGTTAGGTTGTTCTAAGCTGTAGCCGAAAAATCTCTCAAGTAAATGCCACAGTTCTACATAAATAATTTTAATGGTTAATGGCAGTATACATTTTAATAGTCTGAACTTTCAGGGGCTTTAGCTTCCAGCATTTTCATATGCTTTTGTCTGAAACATTAAAGGGTTCTCTAGTATCCGGTATTTTCCTATTGCTACTGGCAGTTTTAAACTATGATCAAGCACTACTTAATTTTGAAGGAGTTAAAACAAGTCTTAGCTTGAAGACTCTCTACATGGAGACAATTCTAAATCTTACACCATTTTGTTGTCTTGATGTTCCAGTTTTTCTTTCTTCCTCATAAAAGTGGAACAAATATCATAGCCATATAGCTAATGTCACTTCCCACTACCTAGTTAATGCTTGCTTGTAAATCCACTTTCAAAAAGTCCGTTTAATGAATGGCTGAGAAAGTTCTTAAATCTCAATTCTCTTCTGTAAATTCAAATATATAGCATGACTTCTCTTTGTCATTATGCATAGACAACTTCCTTTTTCCTTCCTGCAAGTATGTTCTTAAAAACTGAATGTCTGACTATGCTTAGTTTCCCAAGCAAAACACTTTGCATAAGGAATCAAAATAATCAAAATTTGCTATTGTAGGGCTTGATCTTCAGATAAAATATATTCTTCAGTGATAAAAAAAAGAGTGATGGTCTTATTTCTATAAAAAAAAAGAACTTCAGTTTTCCTCCATATCGTATATCATCCCTTCACACACCTTCCAACTAACTGTATTGGAAATAAATGCAGGATCCCATATGAAAAAACCATCCTGTCAAACAATTAATTTTTATTTAAGTTACATTTTGAGTTTTACATACGCTATTCTATTCAATGTATATATGACTAACAGCTAAGTGTTTTGCAAAAATCTAAAACCTGTAACGAGTATTCTAAACGAATTGTAAATGTTCTGAAAATAACAAAATGTATGCTTTATTTTATAAATATTTTACTTGCCTCGCTTTTGTTTTTTGGTTTTCGGCCTTTTTTTTTTATTCTTTTAAGCTGTTTTCAATCTATTATATGCTCTAGGAATTGAAGAATTATATATGCAAAATTCTCATCAGTATTTCAGTGTCTTATTTAACACCTCTTTAAAATATTTTTGTTCTTTCTTGCTCATCTTTAACCCAAATCTTTCTGCAAAATTAATTGCAAGTTTTTTTTTAAGACATTTAGTGAATGTCTTAATACTGTCAGCACATTGGCTTTCCTCTCACTTAGTAGGCTGGCCTATTTCATTCAGTTAACAGCAGTGCTGTTGTTGCAACAGCCCATGAAAAGTGGCTGGATGTAATTGCAAGAGGTGGTGTGCTCCTCCTGACCTCCTCAGCTAAAAGCCCATTATGAAAAGTGAAAGGGCTAAACAACTCTGACACCTAAGTATCAACTTAAATAGTTCCAGAGGAAAACAACTATACACACATTTAAGACTTTCCTTCCAATGGATGGTTTCTGTTCCTAAGTTAAACCAGAACACAGTTAGGGGATGAAGAAGGCAGCTTGATCAAGTGAGCACAGAGGAGATGTATTAAGTACAGTATAGAGACTTCAGTGCTGAAGTTCTGCTACTTGCACATCAATCTAGTAATTAGACCGAAAGCTGACTTAGCCAGGAGCTAATATTTTGTATCATGCAATTCCTCTAGATTGAGAAAAGGCTTGTATTAAAAAAAGTGAAGTAGTGTATACTCTTTTTCCTTAAGATCAGAAAAAACTTTTAATGCTGATGATGAAGAAACAAAATGGGAGAAAATTCAACACTATAGGAATTTTTTTTTCATTCATCTCCTTAGAAAGAGGAAAAAGAAATTATTGAGTAGATGGTAATTTTCCAAAATTGTAAAATATCTAGCTACAGAATCAGTCAGAAATCCTCCAAAAACTAGTATTCCCATGTTGAAGAAAGTGAGGAGCTTGTTTTATTGTTGTTTAAAGCAATCCTGTAAACCATTCTGACTTTGCGTCATTAAGGTAGTAACAAATGACAAAGATGAAACATGACGTGAATGATGAAACATGAAATCTTGCAAGTAAACAGAGATAGAGAGGTTTAACATGTCTGTAGAAGATTTCTGTCGTGACTAGCATTTTCTGCTCTGCAGGCTTTTTGTAACTTGATTCTGATCCTTTGTTTTCCGTGGGAAACACCAACAGGAACACCAATGTCATTCATGACAGAATTGTACTCTAAGACACTGAAAAGCTAGTAACGCAGTAATACAGGTAAATTTTATCTGTATGTGATGTAGGGTAGTTTTAGACCTGATTTTGATAACTGCACTGACGCAGTACTCTATCTGAGCTAATGAGCACTCTTGAGAGACGTAAGATGCATTAAATATATGTATATAATGAAGCCTATTTCAGGATAAATTGGCATTGTCAAAAGCCTAATGAAATCTTGTCATAATTCTTCATGAAAGGAGCAATCATTTTAATCACATTTTTCTCTACAACCCTGTTAACGCATGAATGAGTGGCAAAAAAGATGTAGTTTTGCCATGTAGAAGCTAACAACCGAAGCATTACACTGATGCCCAGTTTTAACACAGCAAGAACACATTTAAAAATACGCACAAAAAAATCAACATTTTGATTCTAGAACTTGTTTTGTCTGTCATTTCTTTAAGAATATGCCAAGTAGTATTTTAAAGTGAAAAGTAAGGAGGAAAACATTTACACTGACTCTTGATAACATTCATATACAGGAAATCCAGACTTCGCACAAGGAGAATTTTTAGAACTCAGAATTCAATGCAGGCTTGAAAAGCAAATGACTCAAAGATGAACTTTAGATTATGGACATTAATTAGAATGGCTGAAGGAAAATTCTGGAGAATAGAACCAGCAGGAAAAACACTAGGAACAGAGTTTTGATCATCTCATATTTCAATTTGTGCTTGTTTAAACATATAAGTGTTTCAGAGATTTGATCAAAGGTTCTATATTTTCCTATTTATTCTCAAGTTTAAGAAACCTTCCTTTGTTTGATCCAACACATTCAGGGAAAGTTTTTTCTCATGCAAACAATTGAAAATTAGTGTCTCACATATGAGCTATTATTACCATAATATAAAATAAATGTAGTTGTAACACTATGCATTTTCAGTTGTGTCTCCACAAACTACACTTTACCGTATGCTAACTACTGTGTACAACTTTGTGTAGTCATGTATAAACATGCTTTGGGTCAGGACACTTTTCAAACTTCATTTATAGCTGTCCATGAAAAGGCACTTTTATCTTCCCATACTAGTGACACCTAAATGACCTGACACACCAGAAAGGAAATCACAGACTAAAGGCAACAGACAACAAATTGGAAGAGGAGTATCTGCAAGATTCTGACAACATTGTGGATTTCCAGTGTAATCAGATTTTATGGAGATAGAATCCAATGACAAGAACAGCTACTTTAATTGAGCTTCAGGGACCATGTTCAAGCAATCATTTTCGGACACTGCTTGCAAGAATTGACTGGGGAATGAAATGATATTCATATATATGGGTTAACTTCTCAGAGGTGCAAGAATTCTGCATGAGCAGATGCACTTTTTTTGTACAACATCACTGAATGATGTCAGGAAGTAAGCTATTCTCACTGAAAAATAATGACTGACACCTTTGGAAAGAGAAATCACAAGAGTCAGCTGTGAATCTGAAGAAGTCTGCCATGGTAAGCACAGTCATTGAAGAAATCACTAATTTACTATAACAAAGTTTATGCTAGAATATCCTATTACTTGCCCCTGAATTCCAGGAACATGGATTATCTACTCAAACAGGAGTAACTAGTGTATATGAACACAGTTTGCCCTATACAAAGAATGCGCATCTATATTAAAGAAATAATTTCTGGTGTTACCACTGTAATGTGCTGCCAGGAAATATTCAGATGCATCTATATGTACAGCAGTAAATTCCACGAAGCACATAAGTTTAAGAAACTTGGTCCTTATGTGTTGTGGGTAGGGCACATATGTTCTTCACAGAACTGCCGGTGTTACTGTAAGCAGCAAAAATCACGATCTCCTTTACTTTAGATGTTCCATATCAAGCTATTAAAATGAATACAAAAGCTTTATGCAACATCACAAATTCTGTCACAGTTTAGAAATGTTTTCCATTTTCTTGCTGCTGTAATGAGAAGTGTTTCTTTTCCTCCTAGCTTTTTTGAAATCTGCTTTGAATGTTGGCCTGTGTTGCTTATAGGCAAAACATCTCGTTACCCTCTAGATACCCTAAAGTCATGTTTTTTGAAAACTAGGCACTTGTGAAAATGTTTTACTATTGCAGGCGTTTTCAGTATTTTCACATTTAGATATTAAATTCCTTGATGTCAGTTCTTTAGTTAATTTTAATAAGTATTGATATTGAAACTATACATTATCATTAAACAATATTAAACAAAAATGAAAAAGGTTAGTATATTCTGCAGTTTTCAAAATTGAAATTAACAAAAAGGATGCTTCTTCCACAAATTAGCCTTATGATTTTAATCTCCTGGATCTCATATGTAGCTTCAGAAAACACTTCTTTGTCTGGTATATGGGAAAAACTGAATCAACAGAAACAAACTTTCTGTATTTATTTACTTCCTTGTTAGCAAAATGTTTCTACATTTTTGCTGTAACAATATAGTTGACATCACAGTCAACCCATTTTCAAAACCAGGAAAAGAGAAGAAGGTCTTTTTCCTTTTTTTTTGTCTAATGTTTCTACGGTAGTTGTTTACTACCTTTCTATCTTCAGGATTTTGTTTCTGTTACAATTTTTTTTAATATAAACAAGTAAATCTTAATGTTTCATTTGAGAAACAGAAAACAAATTACTTCCCACATAGATGAAATTTTTCTCCATGAATACAATAAAATAAAATAAAATACTACAGAAGTCGAAACTGGGAAATGGTGTTGAAAGGTCTTTAATTCCCTGTATGTATTCTTACTGTTATATAATATAACCTATGCACAGAGAAAAGGAAAAGCACAATCTATTAAATAAATTCCTGACAATGCTATATGAGGCAGTGAGCCCTGAGACAATCAGAAAAAGAAGTTTGAATGGAATTATACAATCATAAGTTTGGAAAAGACCTCTAAGATCATCTAGTCCAACTGTTCACCTACCTCCAATACTGCCCACTAAACCACGACCTAAGTACCACATTCAGATATTTCTTGAACACCTCCAGGGATGGTGACTCCACCACTCCCCTGTACAGCTTGTTCCAGTGCCTGACCATTCTTGTGGAGAAGCAGTTTTTCCTAATACCCAACTTGAACCTCCCCTGGTGCAACTTGAGGCCACTCTTTCTAGTCCTATCACTAGTTACCCAGGAGAAGATGCTGACCCCCACCTCACTACAGCCTCCTTTCAGGTAGTTGTAGAGAGCAATAAGGTCTCTCCTGAGCCTCCTCTTCTCCAGACTAAACAATCTCAATTCCCTCAGCTGCTCCTCATACGACTTGTGCTCTAAACACTTCACCAGCTTTGTTGTGCTTCTCTGGACATGCCCCAGGCCCTTGATGTCTTTCTTGTAGTGAGGGACCAAAATTGCTGAGTACAGGGGAATGTACTGGTCCTGATTATTACACTATTTCTGATACAAGCCAGGATGTCATTGGCTTTCTTGGCCACCTGGTCACACTGCTGCCTCATGTTCAGCCAAGCATCAACCAACACCCTCAGGACCTTTTCCTTGGCTCAGTCTTCCAGTCACTCTGCCCCAAGCCTGTAGCATCGCATGGGGTTGTTGTGACCAAAGTGCAGGATATGGCACTTGGTCCTGTTGAACTTCCTCACATTGGCCTCAGCATAGTGATCCAGCCTGTCCAGATCCTTCTGAAGGGCCTTCCTACCCTCAGGGAGATGAACACTTTCCCCCAGCTTGGTGTCATCTGCAAACTTATTAAGGGTGCACTCAATTCCCTCATCCAGTTAATCAATAAAGATATTAAACTACATGCATATTGTATCTACATGCATCTTTGGTTAATTATTATCATTGTATTAGAGACTATTAGTGGATATCTTTTTAGAGGAGACAAAAACCTAGTGGCACAAATTATCAGCCCTCTTCTCCCAGCGTTCCTTAAACAATTAAACCATTCTAACATCTCGTCAACAGTGGAAGAAAAAGTCCTTCTCTATTTTCCCCGGTCTTTTACACTCAGCCTTGCCCCTTTTTGCAGCCACAGAACTGAGTGAAAACCTGTTTCAAGAAAACAGGATTTTCATAATCTATGGGTTTTGAAGTTAGAAGCACCGTAGGCAGTAATAAGCAAGAAATGCTTCAGCTATTTTCTGCAGAAACATTTTGGAGTGCAAATTATGATGATATTAACTTGAGTTTCAGAGGTTCAAAAGTTCAGGTGTATAGTGGCTAAATTAAACTTAGTGCTGAAATTCATTTTCAGTTTTAAATCCAGGAGCACAGATTGTTTTTACCTATCTGGGGATGTACCAAGAAACATGCCAGTAAGAATCTAAAGTTTTAGAACAGTCTTCTTCCCTGCCTTGGGCTGTGACTAATACAAACATATGTATCTTCCAGAGATTACTTCTAATGGGGTCCAGGAATTGCCTTTGGAAGAAGACTGAAGGAGCATAAATTAAGTATTGATAAAAACTTCTCTTTTCAGTCTGGAAGGGTCCTCAGAAATTTTCTTTTTTGGCTTTAAGTGACCCAGTGAGAGAAAAGATCTGTCTTCCTTAGGGGAGCTATTTAATTTTTGTATTCATTAGGATGCTAACCTTGCTATACATCATTAAAATTCTGACATTGTGTGCTTAAATACAACAATGCGATAACTCTTAAAGCCTTTTCATAATATGATATTTGAAGATACCTGAAGCTTAGAATTTCTTTTGAAAAGATTTATGAAAACATTGAGAAATAAATCTATTGAAAGGAAGAAAATTTACTTGCTGGCTTAGGTGTGAAATGCCATTGTCAGAAAATGATGTAAATTACAAAAAGTCCCCAAACTTCTATAGGCATTATATCTCATTATATCTTCTTGTTCATGGCTCTTGCTTCTAATGGCAGAAGTAAGTTTTCAGTTTTTAATTCTCCATTTCATGGAAAAGAATACCATTAATCTAAATTAATTTACTCCCAACTCAGTGTTTACTAGGAGAAACAACATTTTTCAAAATGCCTTTGGTTTAATATCTTTGTAGTTTATAAACAATGGCTTGAAGAAAACATTTGCATTTACAAATAGTGAATAATAGTTCGGGGTTTTTAATATCATGTTTTTAGTTCTTCAGCAAGACTTTGACTTATTTCCCTGGAAGGTAAATAAGCAAGTTTAAGGATATAAAGTCCTCAAAGTTCCATACTGGAGCATTTTAGTGGTTTACCTCCTGAAATTTTTTTAGGTAAATAGTCCCTGATGATTTTTACGAGTATATACTTGCAACAAGTTAGTTCTTCTTATTTCCTGTTTTGAAATTATCTTTAAATGGAACACTCGAATTTCTACCGTTATTTCCTTGGGTATTATTTTCCAGAAGAAGGATAAATTCTTGGCATTTCAGGACAATCAGATAACAATGAACGATATAACCTTACTCCCCTTTATCCCCCTAGTCTCCTGGGGGCTGGGTCCCCCACAGGGATTGCCTAGGGCTGTCAGCCCCTTTGCCCTATGGCCCTTGTAGGGCTGAAGGTCAGCCAGGCTGGTCAATAGGCGCTTGGTCACAGGGCTTCTGCATCCTGGTTTCAGCTAAAACAGTGTTAATAGCATATACCAATGTTTTGGTTATTGCTGATTGACAGAATCATGGCCAGAGCCAGGCCATGCAAATCAGTAAGGAAGAGCTGCTGCCTTTATGGTGCAGCAGCGCGGGGTGGGTTGGAGGAGCCAGAATAGCTGGCCTGAATTAGGTAGGCAAGGGTTTATTCCATACCACCTGACATCACAGGAAAAGCCATACAGCTGTAGGGGGGAAGCCACTGCTCAGAGGCTGCTAGGAGTCAGTAGGCAGACAGCGAGAACTTGTATTGCAAGCATGGCATCGGGCAGTTCTACTGTTGCTGGGAGACAAGCAATTGTGTTGTGGCTATATGTGTTGCTATTGTTGCGTATTTGTTTCTATTTTCTTCTTCTGTCTTAGTAAATAGTTTTTATCTCAACACAAGTTCCATTTTGTTTTAGTGATCAGTAATGGAAAAAAACCCAAATATTTACTTGACAGTAAATTTTAAGTCTCTTGTTAAGTAAAATCAAGTGTCAGCAGGTCACAGGAGACAAAGGTTTTGTTTGTTTTTGTTTTTATAAATTGCATAGAAACTATGAGAAATAAAATTCACTACATAAGTATACAATCAGTACTGGATTCAGCATGATAATAATTTGAAAATGGAACCCAGTAAATAATGAGACTATATGAAACCAGTGGTTTTCGAGCATTTTTTAATCCACAGCTTCCATCTAGCCACTGACTGAAACCTGGATAGCATTCTACTTTGAGTGTCTGGTTTCAGAACAGGTTTGTTGATCTCCTATCACTCTCTCTCTCTCTCAAAAAAAAAAAAAAAAATTAAAAGAACATTCTTCTTGTGAACTGTGACAGATGGTAAAATTATTTCTTTCATCATAGGTTCTGACACTCAGAATAATGTATGCATATTTTACATAGCAACCTTATTCAAAATAGTAAGATTAAACAGCAGAGAAGAAAGGCACCAATTTGTCATGGAACTCTCTGAACAGAGGGGAGATTTTGCTTTCAGTGGACAAGGAATATAAATGTGTCTGGACTTGTGAGGCAGCTGGGATGAGACAGAGAAATTCCAGGAAGCCTGGAGACAGAGTGAAGAAGGAGAAAAGTCACGAGAAGGATGGCGGAGCCTATACAGATAAATCTTGAAGGAAATGGAAAAAAAAAAAAAAAAGATATTTTTCCTAAGAAATTTGGAGAAATACTCAAGAAGATGGAAGAGAAGGAGTGAATCACTTTTTAAAATTCTGCCTTGAGGAAGTGGAATGGGATGTGTGAAAGTACGATCTGAAGATATTAATATGCCTGGGAACTACAGGCTGATGAGCCTGACCTCTGGGCCTGGGAACATCATGAAACAGATCCTCATGGAAGACATGTTGAGGCACATAAGGGATGAGCGAGTGATCTGAGACAGCCAACATGGCTTCATCAAGGGAAGGTCATGCCTGACCAGTCTGGTGGCCTTCTATGGTGGAGTGACGACATTGGTGGACAGAGGGAAGGTGACTGTTGTCATCTACCTGGACTTGTGCAAGGCCTTTGACATGGTCCCCCACCACATCCTTATCTCTAATTTGGAGAGAAATACATTTGAGGGGTGGACTATTCGGTGGATAAGAAATTGGTTGGAAGGCTGCAGCCAGAGGGTTGTGATAAATGATGCTATGTCCAGGTGGAGGCTGGTAACAAACAATGTCCCCCAGGGGTCCATCTTGGGACTGGTGCTTTTCAACATCTTCATCAATGACATTGATGATGGAATTGAGTACACCCTCAGCAAGTTTGTTGATGATACACCAAGCTGAGTGGTGCAGTTGACATGTTAGAAGAAAAGGATGCTATCCAGAGGGACCTCGACAGCCTTGAAAGATGGGCCCGTGTGAACCTAACGAGGTTCAACACAACAAGGTTTTGCACTTTGGTTGGAGTAATCCCAGATATGTATACAAACTGGGAAGATAAATCCTTGAGAGTAGCCCTGCAGAGAAGGACCCGGGGGTCCTGGTGGGTGAAAAAGTTAACATGAGCCAACAGTGTGCTCTTGCAGCTCGGAAGGCCAACGGTATCCTGGGCTCCATCAGGAGAGGGGTGGCCAGCAGGGAGAGAGAGGTGATTGTCCCTCTCTACTCTGCCCTCGTGAGGCCCCATCTGGAGTACTGTGTCCAGGTCTGGGGCCCCCAGTACTGGAAAGATGTGGATCTGTTGGAGAGGGTTCCGAGGAGGGCCACAAAGATGATCAGAGGGCTGGAGCACCTCCCCTACAAGGATAGACTGAGGGAGCTGGTCTTGTTCAGCCTGGAGAAGAGAAGGCTGCAGGGAGACCTTCTTGCAGCCTTCCAGTAATTAAAGGGAGCTTATAAACAGGAGGGAGATCAACTTTTCACTGGGGTAGATATTGAGTGATAGGACAAGGGGGAATGGTTTTAAGCTGAAGGTTTAAATTAGATGTCATGGGGAAGTTCTTTACTGAGAGAGTGGTGAGGTGCTGGAACAGGCTGCCCAGAGAGGCTGTGGACGCCTCGTCCCTGGAGATATTCAAGGCCAGATTGGATGGGGCCCTGGGCAGCCTGATCTAGTACTGTCTCTGGAGGTTGACGGCCCTGTCTGTGGAAGGGGTTTGGAACATGGTGATCCTTGAGGTACCTTCCAACCCAGGCCATTCTATGACTGAGGCTTTTTCTCCTGGCATGTTGTACGTATGATAGCTTCTGTAGTTCGCTACATCTCACTTTGCAGCATACAGACACTCGTCATCAAGGAAGATCAATGAGTTTTCCTCCAGTTCTGATTTCCAGAAATGCATACATGCAGTGTGTGATTTTGGCATCTGTGATATCTTGCTTGTGTATTCATGATCATGGATTTTTAAGTGGCCAGCTTCTAGCATATAAACCCTTACGTATTTCAGATTCAAGTAATTTTGAAATGCTTACTCTTCACAATATCAGGTATAAGTTTGAATACAAATCCTGCGCTATTTTGCCCCATCCTAGAATTACACCTCAGAACAAGCAAGTGTCTTATCACATGATCTTTCTGCACTTGTTTCTCAGTGACACGGGCACATGGCAGTACTCCTGAGCCTGGAAGATTTGGGACAAAGAAACACTTTAGAAATTGTAGTACATTCAAACAATACAGACCTTCGCACAAACATCAATGGATATGTTCATCATGAATGCACAAGTGTCTGAGATTTCCTGTGAAGCCCTAGGAAACAGCTTTTGACTCATCTAGTCAAAATAAAGTATCACAACCCATTTACCTTGTGCTAGTGTAGTAGAATACGTTTTAAAATTTCGAACTGTTCCTGAATTTTTTAACATTATATAAGATTTTGTATTTTGATCTTTAAACTATTTACATGCAATGTATCTATCATAAAGATAGATAAAGAGGATATCTTCTCATAAAGAGGATGCACTTCTGGATATTTATATGGCTATTTCTTCAATATCCTTCTTATTCTGACATCATGATGAAGAGCTACCTAAGTGAGTGAGTTAAGAATTCTTTTTTACTTCTTTTGGATACACTTAAGAGAAGAAGTCAATAACAGATTATAAAATAGAAAGAACAGAGTCCCAACCCACAATCATTTCTTGATGAGGAAAAATAAAACATGAATGGAAAGTCTAAGCTAACTGAAGCATCAACAAATTTACATGGCCCTGCATAAGTAGCCTAATGTTTTTCCAACAGTACTAAAATCTTATCCTTCAATGCAGATTTGCACAATTTCTTTCTCACGTCTTCCTTCAAACCACATATAAAGCTCCAAGAGTGAGACTCAATATTTATATGATAGACCTGCCTGCTTTCAATAGGATAGAAGAGTTATTACATAATATTCCAGGGGCTCATCTAAGATTTAACATACTATGCACAAATATAGCTTAAAGTTCTTTATACAGAGAAGCATCTCGCTGCAGAAAAGGGTGTCAATGAGATAAGGGTGTCAGCTGAAGTCAACAAGACTTCTCAGAAGATGAAAGTTTCTTCAGTGTTTTGATAAATTGAGACCATGCATCTTTTAATGTAAATCAACTATAGTGAAGAAATTTCCCTGAGGTACAACTCCGCACTGATCTGACTTATGCAATCTGCTACACTGTGATATTCTCATGGTTGCCAAGCAGCCAAGAATGAATATAAAAATAAAAGCTTCAGAACAACTACAAAAACAACAGTGTTGAAATGCTGAATTAAACTAGAAGCTCTAGGTACTGAAAGAGGCATACTACTGTACATCTCCAAACAAATTCACCTCCCACTTAGTCTAATACAGAATAGAAGGAAACTAAATCTGTCGAGTTATGCGAAATAAGACTTGAGTATTAGAGAAAGGCATAATTTTTCTTCCTTTCAATGTAATCATATATAGGTTTCACAGAATAATAAAAATGATGCTTTCTTTTGTCTTGAATATGTTAGCAATCCAATGCTAATTCCTGCCATGTTCTTCCTAGCTATGTTTTTTTTTTTTTCTTCGAGATCCTATCTCTTGCAGTATACTTGCCTGTTCCTACTTTCTTCTTTTTGCTACTACAGAAAAATATATTCTGGAACAAAAATAATTACTGTCTATATTTTGAGACTCTTTTCAATTTCTTTAAATCTTACCTTCAGTGTACACTCAGAGTTAATTTAGTCCTCCTTCCTTATAAATCTCAGTTTCAATGAAAAATAGTGGAGTTCAAATATAGCTGCACAGCTTCCAGTTACAATAACAGATTGAGATTACTAACTGTTGTTACCCTCATTGGATACAAGTGATATAATGATATAATTTGGAGAACTACCATCAAGCCTGCTACAGAAACAAACAAGCAAAAAAAGAGTCAAGCTTCTGACAGAAAAGGTGACTAGAACTGCTGTTCACATAGAGGGATTTTGTTCATTTTGTATCTGCTGTGAACTTATTTTATATAAATCGCAGAAAAGCAGAAGAGCTCTGAGCAACTACTGGATGCTTTTCATCTGCAGAATAAACTAAATTGTACCAGCAGCCATCAGCAGCTTCTATTCTTTACTGAAAAACAAAAACAGACTGATACCTCAGACAAACATGGTTCAGAGGGGCAAAAGCTCACTTTCAGCTAGTCTAACCATACCAGAATTTGCTAACTTCTCAGGCGTCAGA
Organism: Penelope pileata; assembly: GCA_013396635.1. Classification (NCBI taxonomy): domain Eukaryota; kingdom Metazoa; phylum Chordata; class Aves; order Galliformes; family Cracidae; genus Penelope; species Penelope pileata. Next base: position 314,284 of record WBMW01004865.1, on the reverse strand, counting down.
ATACATATGATCTGTGCTAACCCAGTTCCATCAGTGAGTCAAGTTGGAACACGTTATCACTAAAAGTACTGAAAGTTGAATTGGATGATTTTAACAGAAGTGTAATAGGAACGTACATACCTGAAGGCTAGACCTTCTGCCAGAAGGTATTGAGAGTAGCTGAGACAAACAATCTCTTCAACTGGCTCAGTTGAAAAAACACGATCACAGTTGTAAAAAAAGAAGAAATCTTATGAACTAAGATTTCCTGAGTCCTAGCTCAGAGTATTAATCAAAAAGTCAAACTACTTCATTTTGTACACTATATTAAAAAATGTTAATATATATATAGTATATATTAGTACATATATTAGTATATATGTAGTAATATATATATATAATAACTGACATATTTCTGAACAATGAATAATTTTAAAGCAATTTATTCCTCTGGAATTTGTAATCAATTTAGTTCTGGGCAAATTAGATGCCATGGTTAAAGTTCACTCTTTCTGCTGCTCTCATCTGTTTCTTCTAATAGTGCTCCTAGTTAAAAAAAAATGCAATCAGTTTAAGATGAGAAGCTTTTCTTATTAACATAGGAACATTTACGTTCTAATTTCTTTTCCACCATCGCAAGCTATTAAAGCTTCTACTGTACTTTATGCTAAAATAAAATAAAGTTGCAGATTCAAACATTTAAATAATGTTTTCATGCAAGTAGAGATGTGCTGAGCATTTCAAAACAAAAACAACTCAGAATCATCCATATCCTGTGCCAAGACTATTTGAAAACAATCTGCCTTTATAAAAACAGGTTGGAAAACACTATTTTCAAGAACAAAAAGCAATTACTTTTTAAGGAGCCAGTGAGATTTCGGTTTTGATGTTTGCTGCTGAAATCTCTAGCACTTAATGAGTCATATCGCTTTGCTTCAGTCACCTTGTCTTAACTGACACAACACAACATGACACAAACCGCTGAGCAGTCAGCCAGAAGATTTGAACACGTGCATTTTATGGAAAACTGAGTTGAAGTGGAAAAGTTCTTTAAATATCTGTACCAAAAAAAAAAAAAAAAAGAGTTTAGGAATTTAGGGTCTTTCTTGGCAATGTAAAGAGTTGGACTGCATTTTTTTTACCCTGGTATTGGTATTGGAAAAGATTTGCTCGTTTTTTTGTAATTTTTTTTTTTCTGATAATCATGTAGTTGTTATTCTACAGATCTGGATAAACACAAAGCCAATAAAAAATTTCTCTGCAGGCAATAGTAATGTCACCTCCCTAACAGCATGGATGCATATTGCCAAAATCTGAAAACGTCTTTAATTGTTTATTCTTTCTTTTTTAGTTTCACCCAACAGAAGGAAGATTAGAGGATATAGATATTGGCAATAAGCAGCATACTAACTGTAGAGACTTAAAATTTTAAATGCAGCATAATCTCAAGCCATTAAGGATCCCTGCAACAGAAAGCCGAAATAAACTTGACCTTCCAGAAACCAAAGCCATTTTGGAAATAGAGGGTGCTATAGGCTCTGATTACAGGACTATGGTGAGACTCTTATGTGGCAAGTAGGAAATTTTTACTTTTTTTTTCACCTAAAATATAGCCCAAATCATATTTACAAGGGCCACTCTCAAAGTAATGCACATGAAGTCAGAGGAAGATATTGGTGGTATGACAGAAGAGGTTGAACCTTCCCACCAATATTCCATTAAATTTTTTTTGTATCCATGTAACAGATGGCAGCAGAGGGGTAGTCTGGCAAAATGACGTCTGACGTGGAAGTGTTTATGAAGCAAAGGTGTATCACTGAATTCCTCCCTGAGGAAAAAATTGCACCTATTGACATTCATCGATGCTTGCTGAGTATCTATGGAGACCAAAGAGTGGATGTGAGAACAGTGAGGCTGTGGGTGGTGCGTTTTAGCGGTGTTAGTAGTGATAGCGGGTCACCTCTGCTGATGCAGATTTTTACGAGCATGCCATGCAGACTCTTGTTCATCTAGCTAATGTTCATCTAGCTAATGTTCATCTAGCTAGACTATGTTTCAAAACAGTGTTTACTAGCTGATAATTTGCTCTATCAAACAGTGTGTATGTGCTCATTGTATCTATTATAGTTTCTTTGGAAACAAATAGGAGACATTACTATTGGAGAGACCCATGTAGATTTTTCTTTTTCTTTCAATTATTTTGTGCTCAAACTTCATATTTACATTCCTTCCATCTTTGATTTTGTTGATCAGATTTGCTGATCCTTTCTGTTTATGCCTGAGTTCCTTGTGTTATATAAAGCAGATGTGTTAGCACATGCTCAGACCTTGTGCATGAACCATCTAGATCAGCATACAAGTCATGAGAAGAAAGTCATGTTTAGTTACAAATTTTATGCTATAAATATTGATAACAGCAAAGCTTTCACAAAGCTGAACATACGTTTTCCATAATTACAAGCAAACATAATAACAACAAATGTTATTTCATTCACAGTGAAATAGTCTTTCACTATTTAAGGCATTCTTATCTTTCTATTAATAAAAAGGAAATTTCTGTAGAGCTTTTCTCAGTATCTCACATTCAGAAACTCCATATGTCAACATTCTGTCAATCAATTTAAAATATGTATTTTTATTATTTTAGTGTCCCTTTAAAGAAAACAGTGCCATGAAATACTCCTCTCATTTTTATAAATCTAAAGAGAAAAAGAGCAATAATTACTTGCATATGATTTTCTATAATGTAGAGCAGTTATGCTAATTTGATATTTATGAAGCCCTGCTACTGCACCGCAGTCAAAAATACCTTGAGATATTTTAATGAAATCATTTAGTATAAAAATATCAAGTTTTGGAAGTCAAAGTTAAGCAGCATTTCAGATTAAATTAAGAGATTAATGAATTCCTGCATGTAAATATGATTTTTTATTATCTTTCAATTTTTACAAAAAATGACTTCAAAATAGTTTACTTGTTCCAATCTTCTTCTGGTTTTGTTGCGGAGACATGGTAATCTGATAGAAAATAACTCAAGTAGATGCAGAGAAGCAGTCATTTGCAGTCAGATAGAATACTGTTTTTCTCTTGTAAATTCCTATTTTGTCATAGAGTATATTCAATATTTCCATAATTAGTCTTTCAGAACAGTGTAGAGGAAGATATGCCTGTATGACCAATTAGCGATGCATTTGAGTCTGTGTCTCAGTCACAGGCAGCTCAGGGGCTTAGCTAACTCAGAGTGACCAGAGTTCTTTAATTCAATTCATATACTAAACCAGGAAATTGTGTTTATTCTAAAATAGTTCCATTACCAGTAATACTTGGCAGATTAGGATTTTAAGAAATATCACTATATTTGCACAGAAAAACCTAAATCAAAAAGAGTAAAGAAATAAAGGTCATATTCAGAAATGACTTAAATTAAGTACAGTGCATGAGCAAAGTTTTATTTTATGCTGAATGCCATTGAATCATTAAGCTCAAGAGTGTCTTGGAGGTACAGATATTCCAAACGATATTTTGCAAAGTTGCATACAAGCATAAAAAAAAAACACCCAGAGAGCTTTAAAAAGAAAAGAATGCCTATTTATCACTATGTTTCTACCTCACAGGGTTTTCTGAGTGTTTTTTGAAGTGTTAGCTTTTAGTAAATTTCGTCTATATAGCATTGATTTAATAAAGTGTCCATGAAATCAAGAAAAAAAATGAAGGGCATAGGAAACTTTTAATCATAGTTTAAGCCCAAGAACAAAAGTTCTAGATTATGAATAGTATAAAACTGCTTTTGTACTTGAATATGAGGTTTTTTTTCCCTTTAAAATGAACAAAAGGGGCAAAAATGAAACTGAAGATGTGTTATATGGCTGTTATCACCAGCTGCACAGTTTATTGTTTGTCATGGAAGTTAAGTCTTTAACAGTGAAGTGCCGATGATTGTATCTTGCTATCCTGGAGTATCAAGAATCTTTTTTTATAGCAAGGGATCAGTCCTCAGCCCAATTTTATGTGAACATCAGGAGAATATAAATAGCTTATACAGGACGACTCATCCTGAAACTGTGATTCGGAAATTGGCAGAGGATATTTTGAGTTCATTCAAGGGATTGAGATGTAGAATTGCGTATTTATGTATATACAGTTTCATAAAATTTCTTTCTCCATTATATAAATTCATCTCCCATCATAACTCAAGCACTAGAATTTGATATGCAACAATTTCATAAATAGTTAATGTCTGTAAAACATTAAGAAGCTTCTTAGAATTTTGTTTTGTGAAATGTATCACTAGTCTGCAATCTGAGGAAGATGACCTGCTTGATAGCACTTTTGGCTGAGGGAAGGAATGAGAAGTGCTCAACCACTGTTGTGAAAATGTTCTACCACAACTGATAAAAATCCAGGGCATCATTCTCTAAATAGTATGCACCTGTTTTGGCATTACAAATATTTTTTTGTAAATACTATTGAAAATTTTGTATTGATGAATGAAATATCACAAACAAATGCATTTTTCAGAAGTTAATTTGTGATAAAATTTTTACAGAAACATTTATATAAATTTTAATTTCTTAATTCTTGATTGATGATTCATTTTACACATTACAACGATTCTTAAAACATATTCAAGCTATTTACTTATTCTGATTCTCAAGTTCAGTTTATGTGTAACTATGTTTAACAACCAGTTACAATATTTTCAGCTTGAAAATTATCTTAAAGGAACAATTCAATGAGGTACCAATTAATTATTTGATTTACTGCACTGTTTCCTATGCCCTCTGGAACTTAGCATTATATTTCAGCATTATTTTAAATGCACAGATTTGCACTTTGATGTTCACTAAGGTATTCAAAACAGCAAATGAATAACAGTCAAGCCACCTGGGCTAGTTACAAAAGATTTTTATAAAATCCATAGTTACCTGTGGCCTGGTAGCTTTACTGAAGCTTTTGGATTCACCTACTTAAATACAAATCACAGAAGATAAAAATACAGTATGTCCAAAGCTGAAGGCAACATCTATTCCAGTGAGACAGATTTATTCTTGATTCTGAACTTCATTGAGAACTTGAGCAATGTTCTGACAGCATCTTAGAGAGAGCATATATTTTGAACAATTGAGGGCTTATTCAACTTCGCTGCTCTTTAAATGTATCCATTATGCTATCTGCTTGCTTTACGAACAGAACTCTAGACCTTGTCACATCTTGTGCATTCTCAACAGGGTTTTTTAAGTTTTTGATTGGGTGCTCCTATGAAATGTTACCAAGGCAAGAGGATCACAGAAATGTCTGAGCCAATAATTTGAAAGCAATCTTACTATGCAGGTATAAACGAGGCCATAAGTTGACCTGCTGAATCTTACCATCTTTGTAAGATTTTGTTTAAGGAAACTCTTGGTTTAATTTTCACATTTTTATTCTAAACTGAGAGTACTACCTATAGTTATAGAAAAGATACATAGGAAATCAAATGACGTACATCTCAGAATCGAAACTATTAAGTAAAGAAAGTTTTCTCTGTAGCAAGAGAAAGCTACATGAAAACTGTGATACCTCAAAGGGTAGCTCTGGCCAGCATGCATAGGAGAAGAATATTCAGTGTCTGAGTCTTTCTTTTCCATATCCATATCATTTAAAGAAAAGTGTGACTATGTGTGTACCAATCTGAAAGTAGTGTCATAAGACTGCAGTTCAAAAGCTGAGACCTTCTCAAAGAGCCTCAGAGATGCTATGCAAACAATTTGACAGAACATCAATAGACTATTCTCCAGCCTAGGATGGTATATAAAGTTTACTAGGGAGTAGACTCTCTCTTTTGGCACTAGGAGAGGCTTATTACTGCAGTTGATGCACCTTATTTTTAAATAACTTCAATGTTTGGACTATGGATGCTTCTGTAAGCATAGTCTGAAACAATTACTATAGTTACTAGCTAGGAAAATAAATGCTCAAGTGTATTATTTTCAAGTTTTGATGAGCAGAAGGAAAGCACACTCAGAATCAATGGACAATAAATTCAAAACATTATGAATGTTGATCTAACCTTAGTAACTTGGTATACCAAACCTCTAAAGGAAAAATGATATATTTCAAGAAATTGAAGTAAAATTTGACTGTTTTTGGTCTTCATTATCCAGGATACAAAATAAATAATTTTCATTTTCTACTTTATTAAATTCAGAACATCAGCTTGAATCGTTTTCAAATGACCAACCAATATTTGTGTCTCTAGATGGCGACTATCCTTCTGCCCTGAGTTTTACACTTTAAGGTAACAAAAGATCCATAGATAACAATATTGGTGGAGTTAACTTTCAAGTGGTCATGAAGACACCTAATAACAGTTTAATGATGTTGTTTTCATTTTCCTTACCAGAATTTGCCATGCGATAAAATACTTAAAGATGTTTTTGTCTGCTCACACAGCTTCCCTCCATGAGTGTGAACAGAGAAGTTGATTTGATACAATTTCTTCCCAACAAATCCAAAACATCTTTTATTTATCTTCTCAGCACTAAACACAGAAAGTTTGATTGTTTCTATTTTCAAAAGAGTTACATTGCTGAACAATAATTCTCTGTTCCCTTCTCTGATTGTTTTTAAAGTATGAACTAAATATGCTTTTCAGTAACATAACAGAACCCTATCAGTCTTTTGTACAGTTTTAAAAGGCTACATCAACATCAACAAGTAATCAACAAACTACTTTATCAATATTTATTTAAAAGGAGATTATAAACAGGAGGGGAACCAATTTTTCAGAAGGGTAGACAGTGATAGGACAAGGGGGAATGGTTTTAAGCTGAAGGAGGGAAGGTTTAGATTAGACATCAGGGGGAAGCTCTTTACCGAGAGAGTGGTGAGGTGCTAGCACAGGCTGCCCGGAGAGGCTGTGGATGCCCCGACCCTGGACGTGTTTAAGATCTGGTTGGATGGGGTCCTGGGCAACCTGATCTAGTACCTGATCTGGAGGTTGGTGGCCCTGCCTGTGGCAGGGGAATTGGAACCTGGTGATCCTCGAGGTCCCTTCCAACCTGGGCCATTGTATGATTCCGTAATACTAAGCCATGCAGTTCAATAGGACTTTTTCTGCATATTAAGAAATTGAATTTGAGGAACTAACACCCACAATAAGCGTGTTATAAATCTTGGCAAGATTCGAACTGTCTTCTTGACCTGTAGTCTAAATGTCCAAAAGGTTACCAGCGGCACTTTTAGAGTGCGCGCTTCTGTTTAGTTCTGTTTGAAGGGAATCCATTTCACTTGTTCTAAGATAATTACACTACCTGTGCCAAAAATACAGTGAATGGATGACAGAGATATTCAGCTCAAAAGTCCAATCCTGATCTGAACTACTATACTAAAGTAGATGTAGCCACATTCTAAGTATCCTACTGATTCCAGGCCATTTGTTATTTGAAGTTGTCTGCTTTGCTTGACGTGAAAAATCATTTCTAGTTAAAACCATATTCACTACATTCAGTGAGTTCCAAAAATTAATAAATGTAGTTACAGTTATGTGCAGCAATATATACTGAAGTACAGCATAAGGAAACAGGTAAGTATTGTACATTTTAGACACATTTTGTTACTAGGAAACAACAAGGAAAAATAACTTGTTAACTGAACTGACATTTGTGTCCTACCTAAACAGGCTAAATACACCTCCTGGCATTTTGATTGCTGACTGTACTCTTTAGATTATATTCTTTTTTACTGAGAATATCTCACAATTTATCCCTAGCACACGCACAATTAACAGCTGCCGAGCTTCTTGGCGTCACTGACGAGCTGTGTATCTCTCAAAGATAAGTAAAACGAGATTTATATTGTTCCTGCTCTGCATTTTCATTTTCTGCCCTGTTAGTCACTGATCCCAAAACAGCTTCATAAGTCATTAGATTTACAGACAAAGCGATGCAACTTCAAAACCACTTTTTTCAAAGGCAAAGTTTGATTGTTGTAATGACACTTAACTGTATCTATTTCACTGTGTTTTGTTAACAGAACTGGAATAAATGCTGCCAATCAAACTCTTTCTTGGAAAGTACCCTCAACTAAACTAGGCAACACAGAACAGAATATGTTATACTTTTACAATCAAGTATCTATTATGAGTGAATCTAGAAGCAATAGGCATAGTTTAGGGATTAATTGTTCTGCATCAACAAATGTTGTTTTTAACATTCAAGACCAGCACAGTAAATGGATTTTATTTGGTGGTTTTTGCTGGCTGAACAAAAGAATGGATTCAGCGTAAATAATATCTTCTTAGCAAAGCATCCCTACAGAACAGATAAAAGGTATTATATTTGCAGTTTCATTTTATTGCAAGTGAAATGTGGTCAGTATTAAAATGGATCTAGTGAAACTAGAACTCTACATGAGATCTAGTTCTCTCATCAAAAGGTGTGAAAAATCTCTAGTATTTTTAAGTCAAGAGCGTTTTAACTGACTGTGTATGTATCTTTCAGTCTTCTTTGACCTGATAAGAAGCAATTTCTAATCACACTGAAAATATAGATATTTGAAAAAGGGTTCTGGATTATGAGACTACTGTTCTTGAAGAAATTTAATAGAAGCTGAATCAAGAACAAAATGCATCACAATAAAGCAGAATACAAGTATTGCTTGTCATCCCTTTCCTACCAAACAATAAAAGCATTCTACAGACGTGGTATACACACCTGTGAGATCAGATGCATATACAATCATTTTAGAATTTCCTTCTAAAAAAATATTATTTATTCTTTGAAGACTTCAAAATTTTGCAGCAACATCTGAACAGCTTGCTAAGGTCATATTTTAACTCTGGGAGCAACCTAAATCAAGGTAGTGTACTTAAATTCTTAAAGAGAAGCACAGGAATAAAAAAGGAAATGTTTAGCAGCTGTTACATCCTCTACTTAATGCTATTTGAGAAACTTCCTGTTTGTTAGGTTAAGTATTAGAAATGCATTATGGAAATTCATGATATGTAAATTCTTTAAGGTGCAAGTCAGAGAATGCTCTTAAGGAATATAGCAATTGCTTTACTTGCAAGTTCTCAGTATTCAGAATGTCTGAATCTGTATTCTGACAGTAAAGTGGATAGTAAAATGCAGTCTACTGTAGGGAATCTGCTTTAGGAGGGGACTAGATGATCTCCAGAGATTCCTTCCAACCCCTACATTTCTGTGATCTGTTCAATACACCAGCTGGAAACTACTATTTCCCTTAATGTTAATTCATCTTCTTAGAATTACTACTTTTTATTTTGTGTAGATTTTACTTCAGTATAATTGAAAAAATTAAACATATTTGATTCTTTTTCAAACCACCTGTCCACCAAAGCAGAAAGTGAGGTACTTTCAGATATGGAAAAAACCCTCTTCATCAATATAGATGCCCATGATTACCCTAAGTTTTGGAGCATCTTCATGTACTACCATCTATTCAATTCATGCAATTTTTGCATTTAGCAAAATGTCAGATTATGTGCCAGTGACTGTCTGGCACATGAATAGAATTTTCAAAACTCCCATCACAGCACACAAACCCAACAAATCTACATAAATATTTATGGTTAGATATTATTTAAAAGTCTGCCTGTAGTACAGCTTTTCATTTTCAGTGGGTTTTCCTCATGTTCTTTTTTTAAAGCTACACTTGAGAAACTGACATAAGGATTACCAGCATTCATTGATTTGAATTTTGAGTCATCTTTCAAATTGTACAGTATTAGCAATGGATTTAAGTCGAGAAATGATACGATAGAATTTGGCACAAGCTGCTGTAGTCAAAGATGATGTATTTGAGTAACAACCATGAAAAAGTCTAATTGCCCTCCAGCTACATATCAGCTAGTGAGTTATAAAGAATTTAGAACACCAGACACAAGTTTGATGTAGAAAAATCAGAAAAAAATATTGGTTTGAAAGAAAATTTTAATTTGTGAAGTCCATTTTTAACTTTATAAAGAGTCTTCTTGAGATTTTTCTGCATTTTGACTGAAGCTTAGTTCACAGATTTGGTTGACATACTGAGATGGTTATGATAGCATGCAAAAAGGAGCTATTTCAAAGCTGGGCAAAGATAGATCATTAACAATGTATGAGATTCTTTCTAGAGAGGTGTCTTGCTGCATAACAAGAAAAACCGAATCCTAGTGTGTGCCAGAAGACAAGCAGCTTCTGTTGAATTATCCAGTTCATGATTTAACTACTGTTAGAAACAAATACCCAAGATTTACCGTAATTGTGTGCCAAATCACAGAAAGGTAGGATATCTACATGGCTATCTTTGCACACACACACACATACACACTCTAAACTGTAAACTGACATTACTTTGTAATTTTCAATGTATGCCAGCAAAATGGAGGAAGAAATTCTCTTTAGTTCACCTGGCCTACTTCAACTATTGGATGTGGGTGCTCAGAACTTACAGAACCTAATAACTGCCTTATTCTCTCCCCACTGCAAATGGAATTCATGCTAAACAGTCAGTCTCTTGACTGGTTATAATAGTCACTTTGAAAGATTTATTGGATTATCCCATCAGTAATTTACTCATTCTACAGGGAATGAATCATGGTAATAATAGTAAAGAGAATAGGGACAGTGAGTGAAGAACACCACATGAAACAAATCCTGGAGCAATGCATTTGTTTATCTATCGCCTCCTATTCAGGACCATACCTGAAGTCACACACTAGTAACTTATGTTTATGCCTTGTTTAGGCATGCAATTGCTCAAATGAGTTTGCTGAAATTGCTTGTATGTATTTTGAACCATTTTTGAGTTCTTGGGCAAAATGCTTAGTAAGGTGAAGGGCACTGGTTTATGGAGGGCTTAGTTTTGGAAAACAGAAATATACTTAGTCTGCAGTACCTCAAGACAAAGCGAATGATAGGTGAAGCTAGAGAACAGTTGATTAAATGTCCAGCTCAAAGCCCCCACTGCATGAAGGAAAAACGATTAGATCTTTTTCCTGTGCTGGGGATGTGAATCTTTGTAAGATACTCCTCTGATCCATTCCACTAACTAAAGGATTTAATTAACAAAAGCACAATGCAGGCCTGATACAGAAGAATGGTTCATTTAATACCACATACACTTTCTTAGATTACGTACCTAATCTTATGCAAAAATGATGACTTTTCACTAAATTTAACATACTGAGATCATAATTATCACAGCTAATAATATTCACAGAAGACCATGTTATTTACTTTCACTATACTCACTGCTATGTTACAGTGAAAAATCTCAATTAATGATTCAGTTGTACTTTGTCATAATAATTGAACACATTGCCTTAATTTGCAAAGTTACGTGATATATAGTATGACTGACATATTTGTAATTTTGAACAGAATATATGAGAACGGAGATGACAAGATAAACTGAAAGAAGCATCCACTCATCAGAGAACTCCAAGAGAAAATATAAAGCTGTATTCAGTACACTTAAAAAGGGCTATGAACACATATGTATATATATTCATCTGCAAGCTAGTTAATATAGCATTACGTATGTTCCATGTGTTTGATAAAATATCAGACTGCTTAACAGTCTGTTCTTCATAACCCAATACCTCAGAATACTATTATATTGACCCCGCTTCATATTGAAATATGGAACAGCAAATGACACAGTCGATATCTGGATCCCTTTTCTTTCTTGAGCCAATGGCGGATATTTCTGTGCTGTTTACTGTTTGAAGAATACCATTTTTGCCATGATTACAAACTATTTTTGTGCCACAATGTTCTTTCAGAACTGTTAAAGTGACAGCACAGAAATCAAAGAAATCGCCATTCAGGAGTATTGATGATTACAGATAAGATACTATTGCAGCCTACCCTGAAATGCCATCACAATGCTAGTGGCTCTACATAATATTCTTAATGAGCATTCCGTAGATGTGTAATAAATTAGGCATAAATAGAAAATGGGATAAAAAATAGAAATAGATATAGAAATAGAAATAGAACCATGAATCTGTGTTTGATAAACCTGTTAATTGGTGATCAGGCTTAGAGCATGTAATTGATTTTATTGACAAGGGAAAAGGAAGAAGCTTCTTAAAATCTGTTGGAGGCAAAGAGTCAGGAGCATCAACACAGTGGAGGATTTGAATGTCATGCTAGAGGAACCTAAATCCTTCAAGGATGGGAATAAAATAGAGTTGATTAAATTTATCAGTAGAAAACACCATATTACAGAGATTAATAAGATTTCTGAATTCATGCTAAAGCTTCCTTTTTGGAAACTGCAGGGAAAGGAGCAAGGCTTGTGTATTGAACAGTAACTACATTATCAACATACTGCAAATCTTTATAGATATCTGTTTAAACAAAGTAAGAAGGAATCTTACAAAAGTATTACAATTTGGTTGACTTATATACTTCATGTAGAAAATTGATCTGCAGTGATATCAGATTTAACTTCTTTTTTTTTTCAAAATGGATTTTATTATGTCTATTTCAGCCAACTTTTCTAAATACAAAAAGAAGTTTAGGGCTATGTAGCTTTCACTGAATGCTTATTACAAGCTCTTTCAGACCTATTTTTTGCTGAAAAATCTATAAATGGAAGGATTTCAACATTTTCTTTTCTGATCTTTCAAACTGCTATCTTCCAGAAATTAAACAAGAATTTGTAAACAGTAACACCTCAGATCTATAAGGTAATTTCCCTTAAGAACCTATCAATTTATAGCTTTCTACCCACCAATGACCCTTGCAATTTTGCAGTTGCTTCATTAATTCCTCTACACCTGCTCCATGTATCTTGAGAAAAAATAATAAATAAAAGGTACAATTCACTCACACTGCACCCACTCCAGAAAAGCTATTGAAAAAAAACCTGTCTTACTACTTTCTACCATATTTTGTAACTAATTCTGTTAACACGAGGGGAACAAAATTGGAAGTAGCATGGCAGATAGATTGATACTACCTGCAAGTCACTGGCACAGAAAAGAAAATCTGAATTCTTCCCTGGTGCAATACTACTGAAATTGATTTACACCAGGGATGTATTTGGCTTGAAGGTTTTGAAAGCACACATTTGAAAAGGAAGTTCAATTTGCACTGTGGGGTTTCCTTCTCATTTTATAAATTCAAACCTCAAAGTCGCTTCAGGTAGCTGAAGACATGCTAATGTACTTTCCACTTCTTCCACACCAAGCCAAAGGCAAAGCTACTTTTTACGTAAAACAATAAAGTAACTTGAGAAACGTTTGCTTTTTAGTGAAAATGACACATCCTAACCTGTTGTCTTAATAAACCAGGGTGAATCAGAGGGAAATAATCATTTAAAATACAGAAAATCAATTATTTCATTGTCTTTAAGATGATTCATAATAAAGATGTGAAATATGTTTTGCAAGACATAGAATCATTCTGGAATTCAAAGAGTAAAAACAAATATGGGTCATTAAAACCGTTACATTTGCTAAGTTTTCTTTAAAGGAAGCACATATATTCTGTATTTTTCAAAAATAAATCAGAAAAAAGATGATCAGGATTTTGGAAGAGACTGAATGTATCATCATTTTCTGCTCTTAATTCTTAAATAAAAATTGTTTATATTCTTTATCAATTCCAGATTTTGACTCTCTTCTTTAGGACATTACATTTTTGCTTTTAGAAGATGGACTTCTAGCTACATTCTTTGTAACATAAACTGTCAATTTGGAATTGTCATTCATTTATTCTAAGAGTATTGTTTGTATTATCTAAAATAAAATTCATATTTCTGTTTATCTCCTTGGATAAATATTGAGTGATACTTAAGAGAAAACATATATATATACCTATATATATTCTGAATGGAAAAAGATCACTAGCGCAATTCTATAAACCTGAAGAAAGTATTTCAAAATATTATTGGCACGATCTTTACAAGACTGAACTCTACATTTGGCTGATTAAGTATGAGATAAAGTCTAAAGTCTAAAGCAACAGATTTATTATTTGACTAACTAATCCCATGAATGCTCACACAGGAACAGAAAGACTACCATACGCAAATTTGTCAGGACCTATTGAACAAATACGAGGCTGAAGGCAACAGTTTCCTCGATCGCATCATTACCAGTGACAAGATGTGATGTCACCACTAAGAGCAGGAATCAAAATGGCAGTCTATAGAGTGGTGACACGAATTCCCCATTGAAGACACAGCTCTCAGCAGGTTAAGTGATGCGCACTGTTTTGTGAGATAGCAAAGAAGTGATCCTTCTGGGTTTCCTGGAAGCTGGACAAACCATTAATTCTGACTGCTATAACACAACACTGACTAAGCTGAAGGCTCAAACTTCCAGAGACAGGCCAGAGAAGAAGATAACCTTTCTCTTGCAACACAGTAACACCAGGCCCCATAATAGTTTGAAAACGGTGGAGCACATTGCCAATCTTGGTTGGAATGTCCTACTTCACCTACTGTATAGTTCAGATTTGGCACCTTCTGACTTCCATCTGTTCAGGCAGATGAAAGCTGGACTGTGTGGGCAACATTTTCCTAGCAACTATGCCATCATAGCAGCTGTGAAGCAGTGGGTCACCTCCGCTGGTGCAGATTTTTCTAAGTGTGGCACGCAGGCTCTTGTTCATCTCCAGAGAAAATGCACAGCTAATGGTGGTGACTATGTTGAAAAAATAGTGTTTTGTAGCTGAGAATTTGGTCTATCAGACAGTGTTATCATGCTCTTTGTATCTGTTGAAATTTCTATGGAAATACATAGGGGGCATTACTTTCAGAGTGCCTCATATAGAATTTCAAATTTATTGGTAATGGCATATAATTAATATCAATGAACTGATTGATAAGAGTAAGCCTCATTAGTTTGATCCTGACATTTTTATAAAATACTATAAAATATATTTTTCTGTTAGTGGTATAGCAAAGTACTTCTCAGAAATTCTTGCCAGAGTCTGGTAGTTATTATTCAGAGCTCAACCATAACGAGATTGCGGTTAAGGCAGCCTGCTTGTCTACACAGTAGCTCCTCTGCTAGATTCTCCTTCTCTGATCTCTGCACTATCTACCACCCTGGAAGATAGTGGTGGTCTTGGAGAAGGGCAGATGTTTGCAGAGATCCTTAATGACTGTACAGATAATATCTGCTAGTCAAATATGCCTGCAATAAATAATACTTCCTGCTGTGCTTTCTCAACTACTGCTAATTCCTTTTCAGCAGCCACAACTGGCATCTGGCACGATAAGAAGCACAAGCTCACTGACCATATGAACTCCCTCTGCCACTAGGTCTATGATATTAAAATTTGGCACAAACCCCAGTATAAATCAAAATGATCATTTTGAACTACTGTTATATAGCTCTAATTTTTTCATTGTCTCTATTGAAATCTAGAAAAACGAAGTCTTTATATTCTCTACAAGACTACATGATCATAAATTACCTCAAGTCCAACTTTGTCAATGTTGCCACTTTTCAGCAAAAATTAGTCTTTTCAACACAATTTCAAACAATACTATTTCTTCACTCAAGTTATACTATTTTTCTCTATGGAAGAGAACAATTACTCTTCACAAGCTATATTTCCAAAGTTTCTCAGTAATGTTAAAGCAAAATTAAGTTTGTAACATGCTTTTCCTCAATCTCAAACCTTGTCTGAATATCTAGCTTTGAAGAACTTATTTTTATCTAAGCTAAGCACAAATGAGATAAATGCCTTTCCTTAAACAGCTTTGCTGAATTAAAAACAAAATAAAAATGCTGCTGCTAAAAAGGGTCTGATTTTCTTTGCCTTTTCTAAAATTTCTTTGAAATGGTTTTCAACAAATATCACTGTCTTTAATAATAATGAATTATATCTATTTCGATGGAGAGATTAAGTGAAAGGAAAGATAGGACTCTGTTTATACTTTAAATGGATTCTACTCTTTGTTCCAACTTCAAAGGTGAAATACTGGTTGGCAATTTCACCCCACCCCTCGCCGAATTCCCTTACAGAGTGAGACTGTCACTACAAAGAGGGAGCATTATTTTTGCATACCTGCCAACAATGTCTATTTTCCCAGCTGACTGCAGATTGCAGAGATTAACTACTGAGTTAGGTGCCCAAGTTGGTCAGAAGAGAGAAAACACTGTTAGCTCTTTGAAGACTAAGCTTGTATTTTTAGATGACAATTACTGAAGTTTGAATTTTAAGAAACTTGATGAGAGTTATGAGGGGAACACTAAGTTTGTCATAAAATAACTACAGAACAGACATGCAGGCATTCAGAGACTTCTGCCAAGTTCCTGTTTGTTTGTTTCTCTTATAGAATGGTCACGAGAAAAAGAGCCTTCAAACAATTGGGTAAACAATGATGATACATCTGATAATTAATAGATACATTCATATATAAGCAGTATTAACAGAATAACCTCTGTCAGAAAGTCTTCAAAAAGATGTGATCACTTTGTAAGAATAAAGTCTTGATGGGCTTTGTTAGAAACTGCAAATGCTCATAAATTTATAAACATCTACCACCATTCAGAAAGGCTGTGAAGATTTATCTTAATGTGATTTTCACTATGTTCTCTTTCCCAGCCCATGAAGACCCTGAAATCCAACACCAGAGGTCTGTAACAGAAACAGTAGGGCCAGTCAAAGTCAGAGGGTTATCTTAGGGGAAAAAAAAATCTGTTTCAGAAAGAATATAAAAAGGAGAACAAGTATTCAGCCAAAATTGGTGAAAATATCCATCATAATTTAAGACAATCTTGAAAAAAATTACAAGATCAGTAAAGGCAGAAGTGACATAAGCCTTTACAGTGTTAATATTATTAACATTATAGCTACCATATAGATCAGACATCATAATTTTATAAATGACGACATGCAATAGCCTTACCATAAAAGCATATTCAAGTATTCAGGAGACCAAACTTCCTGAATACACTTTCCTTTCCAAAGTATACTTAAAGGGTTACTAGTTCCAAAGATAGTTCCTATCTTCGTTATTAGGTATCTCTTTCAGTAAAATCAGTACAGACATCACCCCACTGCCACTAGAGGAAACGAACTGCTCTCAGTTGTTGTATCTCTAAATGGACCTTAAGCCAAACTCCTAAGCATCTGAACTCCCCAGCAGAGGGGAACACAAGTCTCTTAAAATAAAGAGTAGGTTATTTTGTATCTTATATGAGCAGGAAAACAATACTATCAGGCTTTTTTTTTTTTTTTTCCCATTTCCTATTGCAGTGGATTTTTTTTCTAAAATATTCATGACTGTCCTTTATAAAGTCTTAGCAAATTAAATATCTTAGTATCTATTCTCTTACATATCCTCACTATTATCGCCAGAGAGCAGCAAAAGCAGAACTGTTCCCTAAGGGACAGGAGCAAGGAGTGAAGTGAGGCATACAACCAGCACGGCAGGTGCTGTGATTTACCCTACAGAACTGGGGCACGGTGAGCAGGGTGCTCATAATGGCCAGGATCAACCAAGAGTCCAGATCAAAAGGCAACATACCAGCGATGAAGCAGGTCCAAGGTAAAGCCAGAAAGTCAATCCAGTGATTGCTGGGAAGGTCTATAGTAATGACAAAGGGCTGAAATAAAACCAGGATGCAGATCAAGGGACTGCATGACCAGGCACAGTCACAGCTATAGCTGGAATTTAAAACAGCTCTCCTCCAGTGTAGCTCAGGCATGAACTGAACGTCTACCCTGAGCTGAGCTTAAACAGCTCTCCTTGGACCATGGATGTGGTTGGAGGCCCTAGGAGAGACTCAGGGTCATGGCTTACTAACGTACTTAGAGCCCTGACAATTGTTTTCTTCCTTTACCACCTCATTTCTTAATTTTGCTATCCTCAACCAATTATTTGAATTTTCTTAGATATAAGCTTTCTGTTCATGGAGATACTTGTATAGATAGAACATATGACTTGATTTTACTTCAATGAGAAAACTGTAAAGAACCAGCATGTTTCATCTTACGATGTCTTAAAAAGTAGTTCACAGTATGAGATTCATGTAGCATATGGCTTTCTAAAGTAGGAGATAAATCCAAATAACATTTATATCACTCAGTACTTTAACCAATGAAACTGTTAAATGGAAATTGAAATAAACTTTGATGCTACTGGTTGATTTTCTACTGATGGCATGTTGTACTAGTTTTTTTCTGGGGTGGAATTAATTTCTTCATTGCAATTCATATGGTTTAGATTTGTGATCAGAACACAGTTGATAGCATACCAATGTTATAGTTGTTGCTGAGCAGTGCTTACACAACATCAAGATCTTCTCTCCTTCTCGTGCAGCTCCACCAGTGAGGAGGCTGGGAGTGCACCAGAAGCTGAGAGGGGGACACAGCCAGCACAACCGACCCAAACAGGCCAAAGGTATGTCCCATGCCATGTGACGTCATGCTCAGCAATTAAAATTGGGTGAAAGAAAGGAAGAGAGGTGTGTTCAGAATTATGGCATTTGTCATAACATAGAATCGTATCATAGAATGGTTCAGGTTGGAAGGGACCTCTGAGATCATCTTGTTCCAACCCCCCTGCCATGGGCAAGGACACCTCCCACTAGACCAGGTTGCCCAAAGCCCC
>WBMW01004865.1:247956-295705 GCA_013396635.1 Penelope pileata | reverse complement strand
ACCTGCTGGCCATGCTTCTCTTGATGTCGTCCAGGATCCCCTTGGCCTTCTGGGCTGCAAGTGCACACTGCCGGCTCATGTTGAGTTTCTCATCAACACACACCCCCAAGTCCCTCTCCTCTTCCCAAATAAACCCTGTTTACCTGGAAATGGTTAAACATATTCCTGCTGGTGGGAAGTAATGAATCAATGTTTATTTTGCATTCCTTACACACACAGTTTTTGCTTTACCTAGTTTGTTTTAACTGTTTTTACCTCAACCCGTGAGTTTTCATACATTCAACTTCCAATTCTCTTACCCATTCTGCTGAGGTGAAGTGAGTGAAGGCTGGGTGGGGCTTAGCTGCCTATCAGGATTAACTCATTACACGTCAGTTCCCTGGCCACCCAAGAGGACTATCTGTGTCTTAAAATTGGATAGATTTTAAAGCACTTTAAGAGATTTTTTTTTTTGTCTAAATTTCTCATGCATGTTTCTTCTTAATGCACTGCAAAATTATATAAAACCAATCAGGACCATCTAGTAATATCAGACCTAATTTCCTTTAATTAGGCTTATGCAATCATTACTAAATTTAGCCCTTGAAATAGCCCCAGTAAAACTGTAATATCTTACACAGCTTACAATGTCAGTCATTACAAAGATGGAAGTGTGATCACAAGAAACGGCTAAAAGTATGCTTTAGATGGAGGGATTTTATTTCAATTCCTCTTGCACCTCATTGCAACAAAACAAATCAAATTCTTGTCCTGGGAATATAGACCTGTCACCTTCACCTATTCTGTTATCTATTTCTATACAATTTAATTTGAAACTAACAGATCTTTATTGCATTTTCTGTATATTTACCTATACATACTTATTTACATACCTATCTATACACATATACAAACACAGATACTGAGATTTAATTTTAAATAGCATTTCTTTTTACAAAGCCTTTTTTCACTTTTACTTTGACTGTCTCACCTTTCCATAACCAAAGCTCTCTACTGTAGGTCCTTCATGCTTGCTTTGCTCATGTGGATATTTTTACCCACCCAAGGCAACTACTTTTCTGAGCACGGTGCAAAAGATACTTTTATTCTAAGCAGCTCTGGTTTGCGAAGAATAAGCTATATTTCATTCTTTGTGTTTAATCAGAAATTCCCATAGATTGCTTAAGATATTCTGTCATAAAAAAATGAAGTGACGGATGGAACTCACAGAAAAGTTTGGTGCTATCTCTCTTCTACTTGAAAAATAATTAATTTGTTCTATCTTCCGAAACGGCTTTATTAGAGTATTTGCTTCCACAGAGTATCTTGGATTTACAACCTTTTCCCTCCAGTGTCTCATATTTTTCAGGCATGTTGGTATACAGTTCTTTAATATAAAAGAATTAATTTAAATGTAATCCAATTTAAAACCTTATGGAATAATGCACAAGTCATATGTTCATAAGTGCAAGTCTATTGAATTTGTGAGTTAAATTCCACAGGAAATTTATTACTGCAGTATCTGATGGCTTAATTAGATCTAACAATTGTCAGGATAAATATTTCTTACCTCTAAGAGGACTGAAATATGTGAAATATTCCAATGTGGAATTGTACTATTCTTTACCCATAGTGGCAGGGATAGAGGAGTAAGAAAGAGCATGTCCTACCTATTGTTGTTTTGATGCTTAAGCACTTCAAAAATTGAAGTACCCAGGAATAATCATGACTTCTAAATTAATGTTAGTCATGTTACCAGTTGGAAAACATGAGAGATTTTTGTGGGCCTTTGTTGCAGTTTGGAACTTACTAACCACGTACTAAATAAGGAGGATAACATAAATTTGTCCAAACACTGTTTCCTTCATAGGCAATGAGACACCAGTACCCTGATATTCAGAGGTCCTGAATACGTAATTCATCTACAAGCTGCTCAGTAATAGAACCATTGAATAACAAACTTTAGATGTAGAAGGCAAAAATCAAAAATATAGAATTACCTGGAAGCTTATTAGACCTGCATGAACTTATTGTCACACAGACAATTAACATAGCAGTATCACAGCTGCAGTCATCCTTCTGATTTCTGGAAAATATGAATAGCTGATAAATAAATGGATTAACCAATGACTTTAGCTGCTATGAAATAAAAATAATTCGTTGGTTTTGACTTTATAATCACTTGAACCTTGATTAGCTTTTTATATAGAGGTATTGCACTAATCGGAAGGAGACTATTAGGAAAAGAGCTTGTTAATGTTAGAACTTATGTGTTTTTCATAATTTGATATAAAGATAATAATCAAATACTGAAACTCTCAAAAATAGGACTATGATTGCAAAACTAATCATTTTAAAAGTTTATAGAAAAGACTTTAGAGAGTTAATATAAAATGAAAGCTTCGCTTTGATTTTATGAGAGAAAGAAGGAGAGAAAGAAGATTTGGTGGGTGAGCAACTTTGTACAGCAATACCCCCACTATACAGTGAGTTCTTTAAACACTTTAGTTTTACATTTATCTTGTCAGCATAATTACTTATTTGATGAAATACAATACGTATCAATTATAGGTAAGAACACTAGAAAATGAAGAATAGATGTTTACAAAGAAAGGAAAATGTCCACTGTCTAGGCTCAATGGATAATTTTTCTTGCTGTTGTTTCATGGCTATTTTCCTACTGCAGAGAGATCTTAAACTGCAGCTTTCAGAATACTACCTGGATTTGGAGGCTGCTATTTTCTGCCCAGTGAAAATAATGACTTAGGTACAATGAGTAAGGGCTTCTTGAAAAGACACATTCAGGCTTTTATTCTTGCCCATAAACTATAACTTCTGAGCAAGTGGATCCTTCCTTTGACAGGTTTATTTAGGTTTTTGCATAGCTTCTAAGACAATCAGTCAAAGACGACATTCGTTGTTCTTTGGAATGGAAAGAGCCTTAGATGTATAAACACTTATTAACCAATAAGAACTAAAGAACAATTGTGATTTTGCTTATTTTCCTTTGGTTTCATGAAGAGTACTGAAAAGTAATCTCTGGATATTCATTCTTAGTGGAGCTGGTTCTGAATCTATAGTTCTTCCACTAAAAACAGAAATGTTTGTCTACATATTTGGAAAACAAATGTCATAAAGTTTCCTAGCAGATAAACATGCTGCCAGCTGTTTGAAATGCAAAACCAAAATCCTACCATTAAAAGACATCTCAAGGAATACATTAAAAGCAACCAATCTGTGGCAAAAATAAATTCAGAGAAATTACTGTACTGATTTGTGGTACTAGAAATGGTGGTATAAAGAGAATTGGTAAGCAGTAAATGCTAATATCAATCACAACAGTCTCTGTTCATTTGCCCCCATTGGTTCATAGTCATTTCTGCTCAGCCTAACTTATGTATAAGATTTGTGGCATCTTCAGGATTCCGTTAATATCATTTCAAAACTTTGAACTAGTTGTTTGGTATCACATATCATTGTATCCCCTTCCCCCTTCCTACCTAGTTCAAAGCCCTCTCCATGAGCCACACCACCTCCTGGGCTAGGATCCATTTCCCTCTTGTAGACAGGTGACACCCATCTGCAGCCACCAGGCCAGGTGCTGAGTAAACTGCCCCATGTTGGAAAAATCCGAAGTTCCTGTGGCGGCACCAGCCTCTCAGCCACTTATTCATCACCTGTGTCTTCCTAGTCCACTCCATATCCTTCACCACCCCAGATGGGGTAAAATAAAACATCGCTTGTGCTCCCACTCCCTCAATCAGCTGCCCTAAACCTCTGAAATGTCTCTTGATAGATTGCAAACTTCTCTGAGCATCTTCATCACTGCCTGCCTGAAACTCGGATTTGTAAAATAGAAGGGAGACTTCCGTACAAAGATGTATCTAGAGAATAGAAACAAGGCCAAGGTGAGTGAATGAATGAATAAATAAATAAAAGCTTTATGTTTAATGAAAATTCAAGACCTACAGCTTTGATGAGAAATATAAACAGTGCATTAAAAACTGAATACAATTTCAGTGGTATTAGAATAAGAACATAAAACGTTTCCTTTTCCTGTCCCTTTCTATGCATGTACAAAAGAAAAAAATAAATAAAAGAGAAATAGATTAAAGAAAATGTTATCAGCAAATGATAAAAATGAGACAGGATTTCAACAACAACAAAATGACCTGTATCTTTCTACATTCTTCCAACAGAAAACATAAGGATAGGAGTCCAGTGACAAGTTAGATAACGAGCCAGCAGAGAAAAATACCTGTGCCATTGACTGATGACCACTCAGGATTATTTATCCAGATATTTTCTCCCTCCAGCATATTTCCAGGATCTATAAGTGCTATGAATACTTACTTGTATTATATTGCTTCTTTCATTAAAATCTAGCTACGCCATAGCTAAGAGAAATGGAAGCTAGTAGCTATATATATACACACATTTGATCTGCTCATTTTCTGCTTCCCAGCAATGAGCACAGACACATGGCTTATAACAGGCATTTGAAGAGCACTATCCTATTTCAGAACACAGTTTATCTAAAAATACAAATAAGAGAACAACTGGTCTCATCTCCAGCTTCTCTCTCCACTCCCCTTTTTCAATATTGTACTACAATTCATTTTTGTTGGTGCAAATTTGCAGGTTGTGTTTTCATGGAATACTGGCTAGACGATTAAACAAATCAATGAAAAAAGAATGGCAATTTAAACAAAAATCTAATTAATTATAAAATTATATAGGTAGCTCTGTAAATATTGCCCCCTATGTATTTCCATAGAAATTTCAACAGATACAAAGAGCATGATAACACTGTCTGATAGACCAAATTCTCAGCTACAAAACACTATTTTTTCAACATAGTCACCACCATTAGCTGTGCATTTTCTCTGGAGATGAACAAGAGCCTGCGTGCCACACTTAGAAAAATCTGCACCAGCGGAGGTGACCCACTGCTTCACAGCTGCTATGATGGCATAGTTGCTAGGAAAATGTTGCCCACACAGTCCAGCTTTCATCTGCCTGAACAGATGGAAGTCAGAAGGTGTCAAATCTGAACTATACAGTAGGTGAAGTAGGACATTCCAACCAAGATTGGCAATGTGCTCCACCGTTTTCAAACTATTATGGGGCCTGGTGTTACTGTGTTGCAAGAGAAAGGTTATCTTCTTCTCTGGCCTGTCTCTGGAAGTTTGAGCCTTCAGCTTAGTCAGTGTTGTGTTATAGCAGTCAGAATTAATGGTTTGTCCAGCTTCCAGGAAACCCAGAAGGATCACTTCTTTGCTATCTCACAAAACAGTGCGCATCACTTAACCTGCTGAGAGCTGTGTCTTCAATGGGGAATTCACGTCATCACTCTGTGGAATGCCATTTTGATTCCTGCTCTTAGTGGTGACACCACGTCTCATCACTGATAATGGTACAATCCAGGAAACCATTGCCTTCAGCCTGGTTCAATAGGTCCTGACAAATTTGCGTATGGTAGTCTTTCTGTTCCTATGTGAGCATTCATGGGATGCACCTGGTGCAATCTTTGCGATATTCCAGCATTGTCACCATCGTTTCCAACACAATTGAAGCTGATATTCAGCTCTGTACACAGTTCGCTGATAGTAATTCAGCATCATACAGAAAAGCTGATCAAGACTCTCTTCATTTCATAGTGTGACAGCTGTGCATGGCCACATGGAACATGGCTTGTCTTTCGTGTCTCTGTCAGCACTGCTGAAATGCACCACCCCGTTTCCTCACTGTTTGGTCTCCATAAACATTCAGCAAGCATAGATGAATGTCGATGGGAGCCATTTTTTCTTCATGGAGGAATTAAATTCCACACCTTTGCTTCATCCACACTTCCGTGTCGGTCACTGTTTTGTCAAGACTGCTCCTCTGCTGCCATCTGTCACACAGCAGCAAAATGTAACAGAATATTCATTGGAAGGTTCAACCTCTGCTGCCATACCACCAACATCCACCTCTGATGTCATGGGCTAACATAATAAAATAGGAGGCATTACTTTCGGATCAACCCTCATATTTTCCAGTTTTGAAGTTGATTTTGTAAGCTTTTAAAACAAAGACGAAAGCAAAAATCACTCTAAGCCTGATAAGTTCTGTTTGTTTCTCCAGGTGTACAAAAGCTATAATGAGTAGCTTATATTTGGAAACAGAAATTCATACTTGGAGACAGAAATTCACAACGTCAATGTTAAAATTAAGTTCTTCTTTTCCTTCTCTTCCTTTTTTTTCTTTGTTGGGAATGTCCTGAAGAATCAGCTGTACCTTATATTTCAGAAAACATTGCCATTCTGAATAAGATTGGATTGCTGTAGTCTCAGAATAAGCCCTTTTGTTTCAGTTGTGCTGGAAACTTACTTTGCCATTAGCTCACTAGTAATTTTGACTCTGCCCTCCTCCTGACATTGCACAAAAGCCTAATGTGCTGCATACTTTTAAATTTGGCAAAATAACTATGTAATACAGTTTAAATTGTTATACAAATAAACAGTCCTCTTCCTAGCACCTTTGCTCTAATATGAGATTTCCTTGGGATCTTACAGCCTACACTGAAATCCTCCTCAAGATGATTGGAGTGGAAGTGAATGGTGACAAAAACTCACTAGCACCCAGAGGTCTTCTCCAGACCTCATGGCTTGTGGCTGTGGGAGTTTCTTCCTCCCCAAGTGCAATGGTCCCCTTAGTTTTCTTTTCATGCGGTCTTACATCCCAGCCTGCTGCCCTCCCCTGCTTCCATGGCAGGGTGACAGCTTCCCTGCAGCCCTCATACCCTTGAGGCTGTGTCTCCCACAAGGACAGCCTGCGGCTCTCATCCTCTTCCCCCCATGGCACTCCCAGTGCTGAAGCTCAGTCAGGCTGGGCAATGGACAGTTGGCCATGGGGCACCTGTGAAACCCAGCTCAGCCATGCTTAGGCTGACGGCAGCCCAGCCACACACCGGGCCTGCCATGGCCTCCACCCTGCCCCCTGCAGTGGTAATACCTTAGGCACGGATCTATTAACTGAGCTGATTTTAAGCTATAAATTGGATTTAGGCTTAAATTGGCTCATATACCACATTTCAGCTAGCATATACCAAAGTTCATTCTGCATGTAAAATACATTTGCATTGTATATCTGCATGTAGCTTTATTCCCTTAAAAGAACTTAAATGCTTTCATAGTAGTAAACCTTTTAATAGGAAAATTAAGTTAGCCTTCTTTAAGGGAACAGAATGACATATAGAAGAATGTCTGGGATTTCAAAATCCTAGAAATCAGTTTGGTTTAGGTGCTATGTCTTGAACTGCTTATAAATTAGCTGCCCATTGTTCTGCAATGATAAAAATGGCAGGTGAGCTCATGTTATGTTAACATAAACCTGAAACAATACCAGGGAGACAAATGGCATTCCAGTGACTGGCATCAGGATGAGGGCAAAGTATACAAACCAGATCAGTGACAAGACTTGAGCTCTGATGACAACAGAAAATGTCAAATTTAGAGTCAGTAATTGTATTTTTTTAATATGTAGAGTATCTGATATAAAGGTGTACACATCAAGTTGTAGCCTCATCCATTATTAATTCTACTGTCAGAACTCTGTAACATAAGCATAGCTAATGGTTTAAATTTGACATTTTATAAAAAAAAAAACAACAGTCTGATGTACATAAATATAAATCCAGAGACCAATATAGTTCAGTGAGTAAAATACATAGCAGTATTATTGATTTCATAGAACCGCACTGAAAGTGTGCTACCATGTTTTTAAAATTAAAAAAGGAAAAAGCATTGTCTGCAGCAATATACTGAATGTCTCTTGCAGAGAGGTTTGATCTGGACAAGACAAGTTGACATGTGGATTTTAGTTTTTAGTGATCCAAGACAAAAATTTCTGGCTGCAGGCATAGTAGTCCATTGGTAATGTCATACCGTGCTGTGTTTACACATAAATTTCTAGCTTTACCTCCTTTGACTGTTATATGAGAATACTTCCATGTTCTGTCTAACATACATCAAACCAGTATACTGAAAGGAGACAGACTATACAGACTGATTCTGATGTCACCTTTTATTACTACGAAGCATAGAAACAAGTTGTGTAAACCCATAAAGATTCTTGAAGCTGATATCATCAGCCAGATGGCTGCATTGCTGTTACTCACCCATCTCTCCTAAAGCACACACGATCTCAGAGGCTCAGAGCTTCAATCGCTAGTCAGTAAATGGTGTATGTCTTCCAGGTGCTTTAGGTTTCTTTGTTGTCTCCCTGAAACAGATAGCTTTAAACACAAACTAGACACATACCAAACCTAAATAGTAATTTCAATGGGGAAAAAGTAAGAAGAAAAAATGCTTGCGCTATCCTAAATGAACGAAAGTACCAAAAGTATTCCTCTCACTGAGCTAATCTTCTTTCCTTTCATATTGGACAATGAATGTACTTCCTTGTCCAGAGTATTTTGTTGATCTCAATTCAAAACTAAATTAACATATATTTTGAAGAGAGAGAATATAACAAGTGACATTACTTCCTATAAGAAGTATGACAAAATAATCAATTACAACATTACACTAAGTACTTCAAACAGAGCTGTATTGTGAACTGCTAAATTAGTCTGGACTGCATTTATTTTATCATGAGTTTCTGTGTCTCTGAACTCGTTTCTGCATCTGCCTCTGCACTCAGGCCCCCTCATTATCTTCACACAAGAGGTAGAAAGAAGATCCACAGGTAGATGTAGGAGTGCAGCCACCTTATTGCAGAGCTCTGGAATTATGACGTTGTCTGAATCCAAATTTAATCAACAGTGCCACCATGTGGTTGTGTAACACCAGAAGTTAAAACTCACCTGTAAAAATGATTGAGTGATTAAAAACACATTTGTATTTTGAAAATGATGTCTTACTAACAGAGCAATTGAACTTACTGTATGTGAATTGTTAATTTTAATAGAAAGGAATGCAAATCTCTCCATAACCAATATCTTGTCTGTTATAAATTTTCTGTAATTATACGCCTATCTCGAAGACTTAGTAATCCCAAGCTTCAAATTAACGACATACCTTTTTTAAGATTTCAAGACCTTCCAGAGAAGGGTTCATAAAGCCCTCAGAATTTTTCAGGACAATTTTATATTTCACTAACCTGTTAGCTCTATGCAACACATTTATTTAAAGTGTACAAGAGATTATTAAAGATAATATTATTTTTAAAACTACTGTCTCTAATCCAGCAATTTTATTAAGAAGAATAGCTTTTTTCTAATCACAGACTATTTGCTAGTACTGCTTTAGATGACTTTTTTTAGGATACTAAAAAGATAGCCACAAATAAATATTAACTGCATATGTACGAAGAGAGAATTTATTTCCAAATAAGAGAGATCTATTATATTCCTCACAGACTACAGTCCACATTAGAAAACTATGAAATAAAACTGTTAAAAAAAAATCTCCAAAGTATAGAGCACTCCGTGCCTAGAACTGTGTTGAATTTTTGCTAGTTTGTGATAACAAAGGAAAAACTTAAATTTATGAATATGATGATGCAGAAGTTCTGGGCACCCACATCTAAACTAGATGTAGTCTAGAATCAAAGATATGTGGCACCTTTGAAAATCAGCCCCTAAAAAGATAAAGAAACTTAGTAGTTAAATATATTTAAAGGTTTATTTTGTATGACACTTACCTGAAGGAACTGATAAAGGGCAATTTATACTCAGATCCAAAACAACCCTCTAACATTTTTCTTTAAGGAGATAACATGAGAAAACATCTTGCATAATCAGGAAACTTTTTGATCATCTCATTTATTCCTTGATGTAGAACCTCCTTCTGTCATTGAGGGCATGAGACAGCTAGAGACTTAAGTATAGCACAACTAAGTCTCTCCTGATAAATAACGATGATGGTAACACTTTCAACTTCATTGATTATTTTCAGCATAGAACAGAAATGATCATGATAATGGGTTTGTGTATTCCTGAGAGGAAGTGTAAACCAGGAAAAAGTCTTATCCATAGATTTTGAGAAAAGGGCCGTGGTGGGAAGCTGTTTTATATCAATGTGAAATCAATGTGTTCGCACAACGTTGCTGTGAGATATGTGAGTTTTACAGATAAAGGAGCTAGAATAGTTAATCGACTTGGCTTTGATCAAGAAAGCAATCAGTGACAGACCTGGTTTCGTGATCAGGAATTCATCACCTGCATTATGCTCATCTACCCACTGGTTGGCCACAGACTCACTGCATGGTTGTTCTAATATGCTATGTATGATAGTCATGCAAGAGATTTGGCATGATGTCACTGAAGAACTGTTCTATTTCTGTACCAGAAAGTTTATTTCTTCTTGAAGATGCATGCAGTTAGGAACCTCTGATAGAAATTACATATCTGGTTTCTTCATCCTGAAATGTTTGGTGCTTAAGGCTTAACACAATGAGGACCATGTTAATGACCAAGTGTAACAGAGGTAGCATATATAGGTTTAAATTACAAGGTATCTAGTAGTGGAACAACCTTTTCCCTTTTAAAACATTACTTTGGCTAATTCAATGGAATCATCGTCTACAGTTGTAGAAGAATCTATATTAGAGCTGATATGCAGGAACTCAAGTACCAATTCTCAACATACAAAGCAGAAATCTCCTCAAAATCTTTCTTTGTGATATATCTGGAATGATTTCAAAACACGGTATGATATTTCTCTGGTCATGGAGCTAACTATGGAAAATTCAACTAGTTTTCTTCAGAGCATAATTGCTTTGTAGTATAAAACATCGATCTTAAAATAATAATAATAATAAAAAGAACAACTACAACTTTCTATATAAGAAGATAAGAGCAGATATTTTGTTAAAAAGTCTTAAAAATTAAAAAAAATATCAGTTATTTTGAAAATGTGCCAAATGCTCTCCAAATATAATTAGAGTAGAGACAGAATGCTGATCTGACAACAAACATGATGTATGTCTTCTCATTTCACAGAATCATAGAATCATAGAATGNTCCAACAGCTCCACATCCTTCTTGTGTTGGGGGCCCTAGAACTGGACACAATACTCCAGGTGAGGTCTCACGAGAGCAGAGTAGAGGGGCAGAATCACCTCCCTCAACCTGCTGGCCATGTTTCTCTTGATGCAGCCCAGGATGCGGTTGGCCTTCTGGGCTGCAAGCGCACACTGCCGGCTCATGTTGAGCTTCTTATCAACAAACACCACCAAATCCTTCTCCTCAGGGCTACTCTCAAGCCATTCTCCGCCC
Organism: Penelope pileata; assembly: GCA_013396635.1. NCBI lineage: Eukaryota > Metazoa > Chordata > Aves > Galliformes > Cracidae > Penelope > Penelope pileata. The sequence continues at coordinate 284,463 of WBMW01004865.1, read as the reverse complement.
AGCCTGTATGTGTACTTGGGATTGCTTTGACCCAGGTGCAGGACCTTGCACTTGGCTTTGTTGAACTTCATGAGGTTGGCATGGGCCCACCTCTCAAGCCTCAAGTCCAGGTCCCTCTGGATAGCATTCCTTCCCTCTGGCGTGTCAACTGCACCACACAGCTTGGCATCATCTGCAAACTTGCTGAGGGTGTTATTGGATTTAACAGTAGGAATCAAAAATATGTCAAGAAATAGACTAAGTAAGCCAATAGGGAAATGTAAGAAAAAGTTCATGAGTAGAGGAAAAGCAAGTAATTATATAATCTGTCTTTCAAGTACAGTATGCTGGACAAGGATATTTGCAGAATCTCTGAGAAAATGAACTTCTAACAGCTCATGAAATTATGCATTGAGAAGAGTGCAGTAAAATTGCTTATATAGCTGCTATAATCCTTGAGAAATTAAGCATTGTAGAAACTATTCTGTTAGTAGTCATGGCAGAAAGGACAAAAAATACTTTGACCAAAAACTTCACTGTGTCACCATCTCTTCATCTGAATCCTGGTAGCTTAAATATGAACCGTAGAAAGTAGTCCCTGAATAGCCTATAGTTTTGTGATTAGAATACTTTTGGGAAGTAAAAGATGTGTATTCCCAGTAGTCTGAGCTCATATCTCATGTGAGCACTTTAACTAAAACAAAGCAAGATAAAATGAAAAATGCTTTTTTTTTTTTGCCTCCAATCAGAACTTTATATGTATATGTATATACATATCTAGTTAATGGAGTTCAGTCCTGCATTGTGCTCTGGTACTGTTAACTGTAACAAGCTTGCCAGGGGATAAAGGTGGAGGGAGCTCAATCCCTGGATTATGTCTGGGGGTTGTGCCAGTGATAACTGGAGTTTCTGAGCCCTGTTAAGGATGAGGCACGATCTTAAGTTGGATATTGGGATTTGGGTGTATGTTCAAAAAGGACGCACCATATTTAGTGACAACTTAAAATGCTTGTGACATAATCAATTGAAGTAGACCCATACAAGCTGATGCTTTGTTCTCTTGAATCAGTGTTTATGTACTCCAAAACCTTATACAACAAATTACTTTCCTACTGACAGGACCTTCATCTAAATAGTAAAATTTTCTGTTTCTAAGGGCCTATCTATTAGCTCATGTACTATGTTTGCCAAAATTAGACCCATGTTCAAAATGATTCTAAATAATGAAAGTTTTATGTACTATATCATCCTGCTGGCATTTCCCCAGAATTAGCAAACTTCACATTAAGCAAGGAAAGCTAAACCTGTGATGAAAAAGCCCTTGAAAACATAGATCAGCCTTTATACTGTCAGACCTCTGAGTCTGTCAGCATTTCTCTATATTGTTAGTCTATAGCTACAAAATGCAACAAAATGGTCATATCAAGGCCCATTCTGTACTGGGAAAGTCTTCTATGCCAGATAATTACTAACTCACATGAATTCAAAAAGTTTTCGAGAATGTGGCTGGAATTGTGAGGATATAGTTCCAAGCTTTACTGTTGAGTACATCCACTCAGTAGGAAAAAAACCTAATATTTATTTTGCAAATCTCACTCTGATCCAATCTCCTTTCCTTCCTAGGAATATCTCTGTCTGCAGTGTCTGTCCTAAGGTTTTTCCCATATATACATAACCTGTTTGAAGGTATTATCTGATTTCTCTTAATATCTTTAAGTGGCTTCCTACAGCTGCTCAAGTCAAAATAACTCAGCTAATCGCCTTTATTGGCAAATGTAATTTCTCTTTTTGCATGTCTATCACTGTTCCTTGAGTCATTTAGTGTTAGACTCAAAATCTGTCCTTGGCATCTGCATAGAATGAAGAGCTAATTACATATACTCTATAATCTTTATAGGTCTACACTTACCAATTTAAATTTTTCCACTTTCCTTACACTTTCCAGTTTAAAAGAAGCTTGTTATAGTACCATACAGAGAGGAAAAAAGCAAGCACGCTATGCTCTGTCAGTCCTAGAATATGTGATTTTGAAAAGATGATCTTAGATTCTCTCTTGCTACTCAACAGAACACTGCCTCATCCCCAGACTTTCTGGCTCAACTTGACAGTTAATCACTGCAGTGAACCAGGGATTAAGGAAAATATCTGAGTATCTATAATGATCACATTTCGTTTTTCTGAGCAACAGCAAAAAATAAATTCATTATAAAAATTAACATGCATAATGCATATGAATCTATATATTTTTGAGAGGAATCCACACATCTTTTTCTCTCAGTTTAGGATATTGCTACCACAACAATAATTACAATTAATAATTACAAATAAAAACAATAATTACCTGCTCCTCTGACATAATTAACGTATTTGCTCAGAAGTTAAAACATTTATTGTACAAATATTTTACTTAATATCCTGAATAATTGTATGTCTCAAGAAACTATAAAGAAACATAATTCTGTAGAGCAATTATTAATGCATCACAAGATTTTATCAAAACAGTATAATAAACCTGATCCTAGCTGATAACATACAGCAATTGTGCTAAATAGAGCTAAATGTAATTCATGATATTTTAACAAAATCAACAGTTAAGCATCTTTCTTAAAATCTTAAGCTATCATGGAAAGCTGTATGTTTAGGGCTTACAATATTTTAGCACAAACCTGCATAGTATAATAGTATATGCACATCCTGTCATCTTCTAAGATGTTGGATACTAAAAAAAAAAAAAAAAAAAAAAAAAAAAATATTTCATTTTTTTTAAGGGGCGAGGAAAAAAAAAAAAAAGAATTTATGGCATTTTGTGGAAGCAGGCAACTAAAGCTCAACATAATTGAAATAAACCATTGAAATTACAATTTTATTCTACCATATCCTTTTGATTGTGCAAATTATTCAAGTTCAAAGTTTTAACTTCTGGATATAGAGTAGAGTTCAGGGCTTATGTTACAGCAAGTTCCTTTGTGAATTTGGCATGAATTTTCTACGGTCAGCCAGGCAGGTCATGAAGTGCCTATTTTGCAACATCTGAGAGTACCTCAAATTGATCTAGCCTGAGCCAGAATGTAACTAAGTTGAGATATGTGATGTTATTGCATCCAGGATTCCTGAGCAGCTTAGTCTGGTAGACGTTTTTACACCAATCCAAAGTAGTCAAACATCCTTTAAAAATAAAGGGTTTGCCAACATCTTTACTTGGAGCTATACTTTTCACGTAACAAACCTGTGGCATTACAATTTTCTAAGGAGATACAGTGCTTGGGTAAAAGTTAAAAGTCCCACTTGTTCTCCTTGCTCTAACTGTTACCCATAGGATCAGCTGCAACCTTCGGGCATAGGATAATAGCTTCCCTGGGTGTAATTAAGGCTGTGTAAGAGTTTTTCTGGTATGTCACCTGCATGATATCCCCAAATAGTCAAAATTTCTCAAGTAAAAGAGAGCAGGTACACAAATAAGCATTAGACAGAAAGAAAGATTTTCTTCAACTCAGAAAATCGTTAGGCCTCTAATGGTGGAAGGCCAGGGGAAAAAAAAAAACAGCGCAGGGAAGATTTGTTTATCCACCCTTTTTATTTCTTTTCATTTTAATTAATCATTTTCATTATTTTAGTGAGTCCGTTCCATTTGTTTTAGCTCAGATAAAACTAGATTTCTAGTTTCAAAATGTTTTAGGCCATGGTCTTTAAGGAAAAAAATGCAAATTGATCTATATTCAGTATTTGTCAGGCAGATCCAGCCCGGGGTCCTGACACATCTCAAGTTAAAATTCTAGGATCTATGATTTTTTAAGTAGCGCAAACATCATTAACACATACTCAAAAAGCATTGATTACTGACTTCTCAATTTAAAATAACTTCCAATAAAATAATGAATAATGTCTTTATTAAAAAGAAAAACAAAAGCAACAACACAAAATGAAACAAGAACTCTGCTTCCTCAGTCCTAAATCAGAAGTTGTAAAGTACTCCAATAATTAAACCATGAAGTTAAGACTCAAAGGAATTGATATCAATGAGTAAACAGTAAAAATCCTAGATGAATAAATCCAACCAAAGAATTAAAATACTTTGTGTCAAAATTAACTATTATATCAAATAATATGAATGAAATCAGTTGAAGCGTAAAGAGGCACCACAGACAGTGAATACAAAGGAGATATAGAGTTCATAAGCAAATGTGTGGCTTCTGAGAATACTTGTAAAGAACGTCATCATACTGGATGTTAATATATGCCAGTTAAAGTTACGGAAGACTATAGAGGATTATAAGAAATTCTAGACATTTTTAGAAAAAGGTGTGGAAGAATATAATCATGAGCAAAATATTGGAAAAAATCAATTTATCTGTAGTTCGTAGCTGTCGAAAGGGAATTTAGAGGTGAGGATTCTCAAGGATGGAACAAGATCAGTGACATGCAATTTGAAATTTACTTATTAAGTGAGGTATGCCATGCGGGGAAGTGGCTGTTTCTATTATATGGTTTCTATTTTATGACATTCTCTAACAATGTGCGGAACACACACACTGATCTAGAACCCCACAGTCCAGTTGTGAGCCAGGGCAAAATGGCAATTCCGACACTGACATATGTGGATCTGGGCTGGCAGTGCAGCTCCTACATGTCACAATTTCACCATGAGCTCAGGCTCCTACCCTAAACCTCTGAATATGGATGTTCACCCTATTAATTACTATCATCTGTTCACAGTCATCTGTCAAATTTGATGGTTGACATAAGTCATCAGCTATGTCATTGACTACGTAGATGCAAGGCAATCTCTTTGTCTTGCTTCATATCTAAACCCAGCTAGTGATTTTTACCTGAGTTACTATCATCATTTGGTCTTTCTTCACATCCTGACTCTATTTATGGTAGTAAAACTGTTACCCACTCATCAGCGCTTTGCTATTTCTTCCCCATGCACACCTAAGCCACTGGAGTGAGGCAGAGATAGACCGGAGCTTTTGATTAAATTGCCCCCCCATCCTACCTCCCCTCTTTAAAAGTTATTGCAGCACACACGAGAATGATAAAATAAATCAGATCTGAGCAGATCTAGTCAAGGTTTTGCTTACCTAACTGGTGCTTTCAAGGAGGCTTCTCCCTGTTGTATGTAGCACAGCAAAAATCTGACTTCAAATGCTGAACAGTTTTTAGTTGTAACATTGTTTTGTATTACTGCATTTTTCTTAAGCAGAATTTTGTTGCATTGTCACAAGCAAAATTCAAAACAAATTAGGAAACAAAAGTTCACATCTGAATTCTTATTGCCTTGGTTTTCAATTAGACACTAAGTAGCACAAATGATGTGTTGGAGGAGTCAGCTCCTTACTAACCAGGAAAGATTTTTTCCATGAAAAATGATTTTTCTGAAGTTAACTGTTAGGAAACACATGAAAACTTACTATTCACTGAGGCCTGAGAAGTCAATAAGACTCACTTAGGGTCAGCATAATGAATGGACGAAATAGGAAATAAAGAGTTCAATGGCAAATCATGAACTCTGAGAAGGTTCATTCTCTCACAATGTACCAATAACTAAGAATCTCTCCTGAAGTAAGTGTCTGCTGTTTTTCTTCAGGCAGCAAGGAAGTCTTCTATTTTATTTTAATTTTTATTTTAAGGACTGAAAAAACATCAGCATATATATTTTTTTTCCCTGAAGACTGATTATATGTGTCTCCCCGTGCTTTGGATTTGGTGCTGAGACAGCAGTGTGCCCTGAGATTAAATTTCTGTGTGAAATCAAATAAGCATTGATTACATTGCCTATGAGGTGAAGCACAACAATGGCGGAGGAGGACCTAAAATATCTATTCTCCACACTAAGGTACAAATTCAAAAATACAGCTGTTTCTAAGCCTTTCTCAATGGCATGGTGAAGGAAGAATAGAATATATTGTAAATATATAATGTATAATGTAGCGTTCTATTGTGTGGGACATATGTAAAACCTGTACTGGACAGGGTAAAATGTTTCTCTATTCAGTAGCTGGTCTTCCACTGCATCCAACACCAGACATCTGCTGCACAGTAAGAACAGAGAAGTACGTTTCCGACCTCTACATCTAATTCAGAAGATCTTTGTGTCAGTATTCTGTACACTTTGTATCTCTCATAGTTATGACTTTCTCTTCCTCATACTCACATAAACACCTAACACTGACAAAATATGCTTCTGTAATTTGCAAATTCTACTGCTTGTTACCTTCTCTTTGTTTTAAAAATGGCTTCTGCTACTCAATTTGGTTAAGATGGTGAAAAAACATAAACTTTAGGAACCTCTGTTACATTCTCTATGAAATTATCCTGTTTTGCATCTGAAGTATATAGTCTCATAAATATGATTTTCCCATGTCTCAAGCATCAGGCTGCGCCAGGTCCTGGGGGCAGTCGGGCTCAGTTCTCAAAATTCAGTCTCAAAAGGAAAACTTCAAGACAAGCTTCCTGCAAGTGTAGTTTTAAGAGAATTCTGTGCTTCCCTTGTGTTTCAACACTGATCAGGAACATAACACAATCTCTCGATCATTAAGTGCTTTATGAGAGAGGTCATGCTGTCTTCTGTAATGAAATAAATTAAATGGTCTGACTTTTTGTCTGAAGCTGACTAGAGAAAGTAAGATGAAGAAAGATCCTTCATGCCTTTCCCCTGGAACAGTCACAATTATGTAGAATGCTGTCTCAAGGATATACTGAAAGGATAGTTGCTTTTACAGGAAGGAGCTATTCTTCACATGAAGAAACTTGAAAATTACTTACAGAAATTACTTTTAGCCACAATTTTTCTCTCCATATTCATAGCAAAGTATGTCCTATTGTGATATAAAATCAATGATTTATTGTTGGAAGATTAAGTGAAGAAAAAGGAGTACAGTATATTGATAATGAAGTAAGGGATATCAAAACACAGATGAATAACATTTACTAAGGATAAAAAGAAAGCTCCCTCAAAGCTGTGAGGGAGTTGCAAAAGAATGGAAGATGGCTGCGGGAAAGAGAGATTTGATTTAAGAATAAGTTTTTAAGCAGCAGTAGGATATCCACAATGGATGATAAGTAGTCGAAAACTTAAATTTACTGTTACACAAAGGAACAGATCCTGAAGTCTAGAAGTCCGACTGAAGCCAAGGCAGGGACTGTTTGAAAACACATTAAACCAAAAAGCAGGAGGAAAACAATTTAAATATCTTCAGGGAAAAGGTGGGAAAAGGCTCTGCCAACTGAAAAACTGAAGTTGTTACTGAGGCTAGAAAAAATAAAGAACACAGGGATTAAAAAAAAAAACAAAAAACATAGGAGTGGAAAAATAAATAAATAGGAAGAAAATGACTGTAGAAAGTGGGAGACAATCCCATGGAGACAGGAATTAGAAATGTGTCTTCCTTAGAAAATCTTTTGATACATCAATGTGCTACTTATCTATTCCTAGTAGAACTTTCTATATACAAAATGCATTTGCTATCTTGAACTTCTGCATAAGTCATCATCAACTTTCTTGTGAAGAAATGTATCAAGAAAGGCAATCCATCACCCTCAATATGGGAAATATATACATTAATTACAGACTGTGGTTGTTAGTTCTGTTTGTTTGTTTGTTGTTTGTTTCTACTTTGACACAACAATATCAGAAACTGCTTGTCTACATACCAGTTTTAAGGACCCAGAATCTATAAAAATAATCTATTTTGCATAAATTAGTGTAAAATTTTATGCTAATTATCAGAAATAACTTATTGTCTACTGTCTATCAATCAAAATACTGTCAATTCGATAGTATATCTTGCTATACACAGTTTATATAGGAAGAATCAATTCTGAAAACTTACTAATTAGAAAAAATAATAAAAGAAAATTTTATATGTCCTTTTCCAGGTTTTATCTTCATAAACAGAGACTACAGTATGCTTATTTTGAATTATAAATGTATGAGAAAACATATCTGCATGTAAAATGGAAGTGAATTAAGCAGTACTTGAGGGAACAGTAAAATGACTCAGAAAAACTGGTCCTGCAGGAGAATTGAATGGTCTTTGTATCAATGGGTTATTGTATTTTTAAACCTAATGTATTTTTAGAAATAGATTTAATGTAAAGTTTAGTATGAACCTTTGATGAAACTCATGAAAGTGGAATTTTTGTGGTATTAGACTTATCTCATTTAATTTATTCATACATATTCAAATTTTGTATGCATAGATATTAAGCAACTTGAGCCATTTCTTCAACATAAAAGTTTTATATTCTTATATTGACATATAATTAGATACAGAGGAAATTATTTAACAGTTCTTTGAGAAAGAACTGAAAGCAAATAATTAGCAGTGTAATATGTAAATGTTAAAACCTCCTCATCTTGATTTAATCTCTGTGTTTGTTTTGTGTGTTTATGTCACAGGAAAATAAAAAATAAAAATAAAAAAGAAGAAAAAATATATGGCAGCATGCTCTCAGACTAAGAAATAAACCAAAATCAAATTATTGTCATTTGAAATTTGTAACTGCCTGATATACAATCAATTATTTCAATACAAGGTAACAAGTTTTTAGATTTAGATCTAGACTTTTGTTTTGATCCTCTAAAGACATATATGGCCTGTCAAAATTATTGATCTGTAGTAGGTTGGTATCTGAGCCATCTAGTGTTTTGTTACTTCAACGGTGCTTCAATTCAGGGTTTTGATTAATAACTAGCACTCATATCAAATACTAAAAGATCCATTAAGTTTATGACTTTCCATCATTGGGCATACTGAGCATTCACAATTGCTTTAAAAGTATGATATGAAAGCTTATGTTACCCTAAGTAAACTGAAAGGATTGTTGTGTTTCAAAGTCCATCTATAAGAAAGATCTTTAAACATCCCCATAATTGTGACAATGTTGTGGTGGAATCAGCTGTTCAGTCACCCTAGGAGCAAATGTTTGAAACTGCCTTATGAGCCACTGTTTTTACTGATGTATGGTGAATATAGATGGGGTTAGTTAACGGACATTCAACAGTAGAAGCCTACATAAGAGTTAATGAAACCTTCAAGAAAAAAAATATAATGAGAGCAATGATAACCATGAAAAGTATGCATTAAAGTCTGGTTTCTGTGCTTTTTTTTTTCTAAATTTCACAAAATCAACAAAAAGTGATTGTAAGCTCCTGTGTCAAGTAGCCAACTGCGTGTGCTGAACCTTTTGTTCCATCCACAGCAAAAACAAGCATTAGTGCTCAACATAAATTGCACAAACTATTTTTACAATGGTTATACTATATGCTACCTACTTTTCTACCCAGTAACAGAAGATAAAACAAACTAGCAGTTTCATTTTAGGTTGCGTTTTCAGTGAGCTACAGAAAATGTAAAATAAACAGAGAATTTATAAATTGTAAATATTTGCTGTATTTTCATTGAAGTAACAAAACAGTAGTATGAATGTATGAATTAGGTAGCACTATTTAAAGACTATATAATTTATAATTTTTAAGGTAAAGATGTATATGTGACTGCACTGTGACTTCTAGCTCATCCTTTTGAATTCTCAGTGCAGTGGTGAGATTTAATTTGAAAACACAAATATGAACCCTCAAAAGTTTATGAAAATTGGCATAGGAATAGCAGAGAAAAACCAAAGCTATTACATGTAAGTCTCGTAACTCTTCCTAAGAGAAGAATAAGTGGGTCAAACTCTTCTTTTAAATATTTTAAGGGCAATCATGAATCAACACTTGTGTGAACTTGTTACTGAAATACCAGCCCTGCTTGGGAGAATGTTGGAAAAGGATGGAATGACGATAATGATGATGTTTGATGAAAATGATGATGTAATAGCTTAGGCACAGAACAAGCTCTCTATGTGACTGATAGGTTTTTGTTTGTTTGTTTTTGACAATTGTGTCTGGTGTATGCTCTAAGTGAAAAGTAATAAGTCTAAATTTCTGTTGCTGTGTTTTAAGTACAGTATACTTGTAGAATAGTAAATCATTTCTGCTTAGAGGTAAAGAAATACTGTGTATTTAAATATATTTATGAGTTACTACATTTCAAAATGAAAAAAATTGTATTTTTCTCCCAGTTCTGTGTAATAAAAAATATTTTTGTTGCATAACATCTTAGAAAGCTTTCACCTTAAACCAGTATGTTAAATTTTTAAGGTGTTCTTCACATTTTTTATTATCTTTCATTAAAACTACATATTGAACATAAATCTAGAGTTAAAAATAAAGCAACTGTTCAGACAAGGCTTCTTTCTCTTACTTGTATTACCCATCAATTTTGTATTATAAAGATATATTTTAAAATCAAATGTTCAGCCCCAAGAATAGGTGGTAGATCTATTATTTAATCTAGAAAGTAATTTAAATAAGCATTCACATTGCTTATTTGGAGACTCTGTGATTTTTATTTTTATTTTCTTTCTTGTCGCTGTCCCACGGATTCCTAATTACTTCATATACTTTGTTCCTATGAAAAATTCAGTTAAATAACAGGAATGAATTAAATGCTTCAAAATTGATTACATAATTAACACTTATTAAGACTGATTCAGTAGGTATATTTGCTTTACAAATATGAAGAATCCTTTTGACTTCAGTAAGACTTTTCGAATTATTGCCTTGCTTCTTTGGGATGCAAAACCTAATTCTAAGCAAGAATTTTTAATAGGAGTGTTAGTTGCTTTTTAAATCCAGTGAATGGTCTTGAATAACCTATTCTACAATAAACTTGGTAGAAGGGGAAAGGTTTCTTCTTTGTATGTATATTTTCCCAAAAGAATTTTGAATATGGCAATCAGAGCACTTCTACAAGATTAGAGACTTTTGAATTCAAATGAAGATAAGAGAGTTATAATCTGCATTTTGGGTGAATGTTTTTATCTGGTAAGGTACGGAATAAAATGAGAAACGGAATGCTTCATTTATAACTGTAGTTAGAGAAAATATTACCATCATCTCTTTGAGAAAAAGTGTAATGAAGATGTTATGTTTGATCTGGGCTCACAGACATGGTGAGATAGAGTTCCTCCTAGTCATTCTGGCCAAAATGGTTTAGTTAGAGAATGTAGGTGTCTTCTGCTGTGTAGGTGGCACAAACAGGTCATCTGAGGTATTTCAGGTGGAATCTATGTAATTAACTGGATATTACATCTTTCATTGTTATTCTTCCTTGGTACTTGATTGTAGTCTTACTGAATCTTAATAAAGTCTTACTTCCATCCTCAATCTTTGAAAGAGAACATTAAAATTTCTCTGTATTTGGAGAAAAATTTTCTGAACACCTATATTAAAGATGGTCAAGTAATCAGATAATTTAGAAGAAAGGCTAGAAGTGCCTTAGAAGTAGAACGTACTGAATTGGCTGAACTAAACACTAGATGAATTCAAGGAAGAAGTGAATTCAAAATAAAAGTTAGAAAACACATCTTGCAGTGCAAAAATGCTTACAAAAGTATTGTAAAACATTAATAGAGAAGCAGAAAGTCATGCCAAATGTAGTAAATTGTGAACTATCAATGCAGCAAAATCCAGAGTGAAGTTACAAGAAAGATTAATTTGGATTTACTCAGGAAAACATGTTGCTTCTGATTAACGAATACAATGTGTCAAAGAGCTCATCCTTGCTTTGTTAAATGAATATGATTGTTTAACTACTTCCAAAAAAACAAACCGCAAAACCCATAACTGCTTAATTAGGGGAAAAAAACAAAAACAAAAACAAAATTATCTGCTTGACTCATATAATAGCTTAAATTCCAAGCTGTAGTTCTTGCTCCACATTTTAGCTGCTAACAGGAATTAGTGTGCATTCTTTAAAAGTGCTGACGAGGCTAAACATCCTAATTTATGTGAAGATTAATGTGGTGGGACTTAGATGTTTAGCTTCTAATTTCAATGACAGTTAAATCAGGCTATTAACAATCTGATAACTAAAGTAGCTGGGAAAAAGTAGTCATTGGTCATTTGGTATTTTAGGTTCTGCTGTATAGCCATGTGTCTTTAATTGGTAACACTAAATCCTGCCTTGGTCTTAGTGTACAGTGAAAGAAAACTCAGTCTTAAGTGCAGATTTCACTGATCCTCGAAACTTTATCTGTACCACGCACAATATTAAACACCTATGTTCTTATCAATGACACACCAAAAAGAGATTCTGCAGTTTTCAGTCTTAGAGGTTTATGAAGATCTGAATGGATAAAGTCCCGAACAACCTGGCTGGATATAACAGCTGACTCTACATTAAGCAGATGATTGAAGTAGTTCAACTTCTGAACTCTGTTATAACCCAAAGTTTATTATTATTATTAGTTCCTGTCTGGAATAGCTGGATTTTGAGGCTCAGGTAAGTCTGTGCTTCCAGCTGTATAGTGAAAACTGGCTGAGACCATTGAATTTCTCTTTTCTCTTCCAAGGCCTTTGAGCCTGATAAAATGCTACGCACACTTGCATGAATGAATTTTTGCCAAACACGTCAGTGGTTGTAGAGCTCAAAGTGGAGGGGAATCTGGCCACTCAACTATACTCCACAGGATAAGGGTTATATGCTTGTAAAGGTAAAGGTCACAAAATATTTAGTGGTGGCAGTTACAAGAACGAAATGTTGTGAATTAGTCTGACTATAGCTAATACATCTTAGCTCTATCTACATCATAAATACTAGTTAATTATGCTTATCATATGTTTAATTATTGTTAACCTTGTCAATCTGCCAGTCACTCTTGATTAGTTTGATTTCTATGTTTGTATTTTTTTGTTTGTTTGTTTATTTGATTGGGGTTTTTTACTGCTCCTTCACCTCTGGATGCTTTCAAGCATCTAACTCTTTCTTTTTCATAGTGTTGTGAAATAGTATGTTTGAAAGGATGTTACTGATCATCCAGTTTGGTCTCTGAAAACTCATTGTATTTTACAGGTAGCTTTTTAATCTTATCTTCAATGTCTCCAAAGATTGTGCAATAACTAATAACTATTTCCCAAGGTAAGTCTTTCTATACTCTAATTGTCATTATTGCTAGGAAGTTATTCTAATAACCAGAGTAAATTTATCCTTCTAATTCAGCCTATTACTCCTTGTTTTATGACCATAGTCCAGTATGACTAGTTCTTCCTTTCTCTCATATTATTGCACTTGAAGTCTTTACGTAGAGTTATTCTCTATATACTCTATATGTAGAGTTATTCCTCTGCAGATGTTGCCACTTTAAGCTGAATAAATGTAATTCCTTTAATCTTCACTTATATTTTATAGAGATATAAAATGAGACAGAGTTATCTGAGATTTGTGTCTTTTTCCAAACACTAACATAGTTAAAATAATTTACTTTTCTCTAAAGTTCTACAGTTGACTTAAAGAAAACATCTGTCTTTCCCCAGAGCAGAAGGATGGTAATAGGAAAAATTTGTAACGTGTCAATTCTGCGTCTCCTCAAGTTGTGATGGTTTAGGGAGGAAATTGAGCATTTTAAAACAGTGACAATAAAACATGGTCTCTGGTCTTTATACTTCATTCTGCATTATGCCTTTCAACATTTGTTAACAATGTTATATTTCAGATAACTAGGTTTTTTAGAGTTTGCACCAGCAGAGCATTGAAACTGCTTTACCACCTTTGATTGTTTCTGCCTACAGAAGAGAAAAAAAATGTGTTGAGAAGTAATTATCTTTCTTTTCTCACTACAGAAATGAAAAGTTATATTCATTGGACCATGAATTTTTGTTACTGTGATACCAATGAATTTTCATGCCCCTAAAAGACCCCATCAAGCACTTGATTTTTAGATTATCTTTCCCACTTTTAATGGTAATTACCAAGCTTTAAAGGAAAGAAATATGTACACATTAGCTAGTACTCAGGGCCTGAGTACGGTACAGTACAGGCCTGTAGGTACAGTTTTCTCAAGCAGAAGATCTGGTGCTGAATTTTGGAGAGTCTCAACTTCAAGTGAACTTTAGTGTGGCTTTGTGGCATGAATATCCATAAGCATTGAACATGCATTTATTGAGCTTCTCAAGACCATTTAAAATGGTCTCATTTTCTCACATGATGGTAGAAAATCTAGTTTGACTGGGGAGAAGAAAGAAGGTCTGCATTCTTTTCAATGAATCTTGCAGTTTTTTTCAATGGTATTATGAGATGAGTTACTTACCCAAGAAACTCATCTGCATGTTCATCAATCTGCACAGTTTGAAACTTCTGGAAGTTCTGGAAGGTTAGAAATAGAATTAGAAATACATTTCTTGGCAGTACATTCTTTTTTTCTTTTTTCCTCATCAGTTCAGAGAACAAATAGGAGGTTTTCCATCTGTTTCAATCCTACAAATGTTTTAAATCTCCTTTTCTTATAATCTCTTTTAGATGTGTTCAAAAAGATGTGGAGCTCCTGTTACGCTAAAACAACAAACTAGATTAGATTAAACAGAATGACATATTTATCTGGGCTTGGTCCACTTAATATAAGAATCTGAGATTTAGTGTCATTATTTGTGTAGGTTGAGATTTGATCCTATTGTTTAAGACAGATTAATTTATTTAAAAATAACTTGACCTGCAGAGCTGCATTTTCAGTTTGTTTGAATTTACTTGGCCTCCACTTGGATGATTTCATCATCCTTTGACTCTTTGACCCTAACAAGTCACGTATTTTTTAAAAGTATCTATGGAGACTTCAGTTGATTCAAGACCTGTTTGGACAGAAAGTACATACCACCCATGGCAAATAGAATTTTAGTAGGGGAGAAAAGTTCTTTGGTAGAAGATCAGCTCCTTAGCGTTAAATAGAGATGGAAGACAACTTAAGGTGAAAAAGAATCAGATATATCCAAATCCTTGTCTGCTTTGAAGGGCAAATCATCTGCCAAAAAAAAAGATTATGATTAATGACATCATACTAAAATGAATAAAACAACCCAGGAGGACTGTAGAAGTGCTAATTTCTTAGCTGATTTTATTTATTTATTTGGTAATCTGTCAGAGAAAGCTATGCTAATATTACTAATACATTCAAACAATTCTAATCTTGGCAAACAGCATGTTGACTAAGCTGTAGACGCTGTAAAAAATGTGCAGAAACACAGGCTTGGAATGGAGATAGAAAATAGCCAAAAGATTTAATATGGGAAGATGCAAGGTAGCGAAGCAATAATGTTTAAACGGATTGAAGAAAGACAGAAAGGCTCAAACTGGACCTTTTCGCAGTGTGGTATAGCTTATAAAACTCCATAATAACTCTGGTATGTGCAGGTCCTTTCATGCAGAAAAGACTGTCTAGCTCTCTCTGGCTTTGGTGTAAGCACAAATGAAATATTAAATAAAGCTCTAGAAACCTGAGCACTGAAGAGATATCAGTAAACAGTGAGATGTGTAGAGGGGTGCTAACAAAAAAAAAGCACAAAAAGCCAAAAAAATTAAGAAAAAAGAAAACAGTTACAAATGATTCATAGAGACATTTTGACCTTCTGTAAATCACATCCTATAGCACGTGTTCTAAATATTTGTCATAGAAGTGAGATTTCGTTATTTTATATGATCACATTTCTATGCTATTTTTAATGTATTATCAAAAAATTATCCCAACCTAATTTTTCACTCTGCATTAGATTCAGTTTCTCTAAAATATTCCTTTTATATGAGCTGATTTAATTTCATATGTGCTTTTGCAGAATTGATTACGTAGCAGTCTTGCTCTGCAGAAGAGAAAGATTGAAAGGAAAAATCTAACGAGACCGTGTAGTAGTGTGTAACAGATTGTAGATCTTGCTTCTTGCCCAAACTTTGCCAAAAGCTTCGTAATTGTTATTCTTTTCTTCTTTTAATCTGTAAATATCTCTCTTCTTTAAAATAGAGATAATGATATTTCTCTGTCTCTTGGGAATGGTCTAATAAGATTTATACTCAGGTATAAGATATTACAAAGTGGGGATGAAGCTTGAAAATTAATGAACTGAATTTAATATCTTAGAGGTTTGATTTTCCCAAGTGTTAGTTTCCTAGATGCTTCACCTACAGACATTTAGTTGATCTGTCACAATTTTGCTATACATGCAGGTACTGTGAAATCTTGCACACGGCATTTAGTTGCACTATTGCAATTGCAGCTATGCCAGTATTTCTGTACTTGTTCTCTCGTGAGAATGCTTTCACTTTTTAATTAGAATATATCAGATATCAGAAATGCTGTACATCATAGAATACGTCAGATTGAGGCATCCTATCTTTTTCATAAACATGTAACACTTTGTTGAATTTAAATTTTGCTACTTTTTTATTCCTATGGTGAGGACAGTGTATCTTTCCACAATCATCCTATAAACAATAAAAACTTAATCCATTCAGCATGAATACAGTTCCTTAAACTTAAATTTCTTAAATACATAGGGCAATTGCCCTTCTTCCTGCCAAGGACGCATTTGCATCTGTACTTATTTATACTTATGCTCTTTTTCTTCTTCAGTTACTTGAAGAAAAATTGCATTAAATTCTGATTAAATTCATTATTACTTCATTTTTTGTGAACAGATGGTGGACAATTTTTTTCACCTTGGAGGTAAACTGAAAGGAATTTCTACACCCCAGCACATAAAAAAAAAACCAATGTTTTTTGTTCTAAGCTTCCATTTATTTCAGTAGAAATAGGGAAAAGTCAGATATAATACTGCTGTGAATTTAAAACACTTGGATATCATCTCACATGCAGTAAACCCAGAACCGGAATCCAAGTGTATATTCTCTGAAGTCTTTCATGCATTACCTTAGCTGTGTGGATGACCCTTGTCAAACAGCAAATGTGATAGAGTATTCCTCACAATAGGCTATTTATTATAGTTTTGGGGAGGTGCAGTGTGGACTGCAAGAAAGGGAAAGCTCTTTTCTCTTGAGGAAAAGAAAAAAAGAAAATTCCCAAGTGATATCTTCTTATGTATCTTTAAAAATGTTTGGTATTATTATTAATAGTATTATTATTTCTCTTCAGAAATATCCCAAAGTTTATCAGTATGAGAAAAAAAAAAAGTAGAGGAGGATAAAAATTGGAAAAAACCTAATTTGAGCCTTACTATCAATGAAAACATATAGAGAAATGCATGAGAAATGCACTGAGTACGACGAATGAAGCCAAGTCATTTTAAACTGGCTTTTCAAATATATCAATTTCCGAAAAAGTTTTATTCATTCATTGTTCTGGTTTCAGCCAGCAGGCCGGGAAACCCCACACAGCCGTTCGCTCACCCCCCCCCTCCTCCCAGCTGGGATGGGGGAGAGAGTTGAGAAATAAGGTAGAACTCATGGGTTGAGATAAAAACTATTTACTAACAGAAAGAGGAAAATAGAGTAAAATAATAGTAATGATAATTATATACAAAACAAGTGATTGTACAAAGCAATCGCTCACTGACCGTGACCGATGCTTAGCCAATCCCCAAGCAAACGGGCCCTCCCCGCTCTCTTCCCTTTCTTATATTACATGATGTCATATGGTATGGAATATCCCTTTGGTCAGTTTGGGTCAGCTGCCCTGGTCCTGTCCCCTCCCAGTTCCCGGCTCCTTATGCCTTCTAACTGCTTCACTGAGGAACAAAATATGTCCTTGGCTGTGTTCAACACTGCCAGGTGTTATCAGTTTTGTTTCTCTTCTGAAAACAAAACATAACTTCATACCAGACACTGTGAGAGAAGTAACTTCTGTTAGAAACTAAGACATTCATAATAGTGGGACATGGAATAATTTAAATGCAGAAAATTTTGAAATGCAGTATCAAGGATGAATATCCAGCAAAAAGACTAGTTGTGCAAATATGATATTAAATATGATGTTATTTTTAAACAGAAAAACAAATTACTTTGCCTAGAACATATTTAGAAAGTTATGTAAAGTGACTGAAATTGCAAGTGCTGATAGCCTAAAAGAACTCTTGTTTGAGCATTTAAAGGGCATTTGGTCTTTGTCCTTATGGGTGACTTCAACTTGCCAGATGTTAACTGACAATACCAGAAAGCTGATACAAACAAGTCTGGGAGATTTCTAAAACAACTTGATGATGACTTCTTGGTACAGGTATAAAAGGGAGCTGACTATGAAGGGTCTCCTCCTAGATTTGCTGCATGTAAACAGGGAGGGTCTCATGGGTGAAATGGTGTTTGGTGGCTGTCTTGGCCATGGTGACCACAAAGTAGTCAAGTTTAAAATCTTTGATGATAGGAGGAAAACTGCCACCAAAACTTCAGCCATGGATATGGGGAGAGCAGACTTCAGGCTGCTCAGGGAGCTAGTTAGTAAGGTTCCCTGGGAAAGTGCTTTTGAAGACATTGGAGTCCATCAATGCCGATCACTTTTTAAGTACCACATCTTAAGAGCACATCAACAGCCAGTTTCAAAATGTTGGAAGTCATGCAGGCAGGGCAGCAGGTCAACTCAGCTGAGCAGGGATCTTTTAGAACAAGCACATCTGACCTGCAGCCTAACGGCTGCATGCAGCTCAAGACAGCTAGTAATGTGGACCCATAAAATCATAAACTCTTAACATTATTATATGGTTTTTAGTAATGTTTTTCATGAGTCAGTTGCACATAGCTCAAGTATGGACTGCGTAGGCAAAAATGGAATGCTGTGCGTAAGAATTTCTTCACGGTGTGTGTGACGGAGCACTAGAACAGGCTGCCCAGGGACATTGTGGAATCTCCTCTGGAAATATTCAAGACCCATCTAGACACCTACCTGTATGGTCTGCCGTAGGCAACCTGCTCTGGCAGGGGTGTTGGACTCAGTGATATCTAGAGGTCCCTTTCAACCCCTGTAATTCTGTGATTCTGTGATTCTGTGAGAAGGTGCAGTACAATACTAATCACCTCTTGTGCCCGCTGCACACACTCAGTCAAAGTGAACAATCTTTTGCCTGATTCAAGCCTGCTGCCTTCACTCCACCCCACTCCTGCTGCCACACCATTATGGCAGCAGCTCTTTCCTGCCAAACAACCTGGCTCAGTCCTGGACATGTATCCATCATTCAGTGACAACCAAAACATTGGTGTGCTATTAACACTGTCTCAGCAGAAACCAGGACAAGGGGAGGGTGTAGTGCAGTGCCATCTTCAGCTCTCATGCCTGCCATGCACAATCAAATTAAAATCCATATGTATTACACAATACATATGTTTCTTCTGCTTAGTAAGTTAAATGCAGTGATCATCGATAATAATATTTAAGCCTACCTAACGTCATCTCAAAAGAAAACAGAAACCCAGAAAAGGAAAAATTGTGGGTGAAAGATAAGTGTTAAACAAAAAATGGACAGATGAGTACTTTTTTGTCAAGACAAATAATTCGTAAGGAAACTCTGTTTTTGAAGATTGCAATTTAAAAAGACATTATATGCAAAAACATGCTGCCAAACTCGATGTGTATCTCAGAATGTTTCATAAAGGCAAAGAAAAAGCAAAAGTGGAAAAAGTCTGCCATCTCAACAATTTTTTTTTTAAACATTACAACTCAAATTGACTCTGCTATAAAAGCTAGTTATGAGGTAATAAATCTGATTGCAGAAAAATCAAAACCGTTTGCTGATGGTGAGCTTATCAAGCAATGAATGTATGGAAGCATGGCAGATATAATTTCTCCTGATAAAAAAATGTATTTTTCTAAAATCAGTTTGTCTCACCAGACTATGTGAAGGTGACCTGAAAAAATAGGAAAATCTATTGAAATAATTTTAGAGAATAAAGCTGCTAATTTCAAATTTTGTGCTTTGGAGATAAATGAAAGCACCAACGCTACAGATAACTTGCCATTTTCATTAGAGGTGTTGATAATGAATATAATGTCACTGAATAAATGGTTTCTTTGGTGCCATTAAATGAAACAACAAAATCTCTTGGTTTGAATGAAGGTGTAAAAATTGCATTAAAAGATTTTCTTAAACCTTTGTCAACAGATCTGGTATAGCTCCTGATGGTGCAGATGGACTGATGAAATTAATAGAAGACAATGCAATTGCTGCCAGCAGCTCATGTTTGATGAAATATCCCTGCATCTTACATCAAGACAATTTAAGTGCCAAAGTTTTAAAAATGCATAACGTCCTGCAAATCATAATAAAAACTGCAAATTTCATAAAGACTAAGGGATTGAATGGTGTTAGTGGAGTTCTGGGTGAAGAAGGGGCTTGTTCTTTCAAGGATCAGGAAAGACATAAAATTATATCTTAAGCAAGTACGTAGTCCACCACATGCATTACAACTGAAAGTCTTGTGAAAATAATTATAGACTTTCATACTATATATATGGCACACAGATCACATAAAAAGCCTCAGTTATTAACATGAAGTAGATAAATATTTATACAAAAGTTAACGACATATGGTAAGGATCACATCAGCTGATGATAAGTTTGGTGTACAGTTGATAATGGGTCACCTCTATTCACCAGTAAATCTCTCCCTGAGTAGGACAGTGTAACTCTATTTTGAGACCTCATCTAATCTATAGTAAGATTTTTTTCTCTCTTCTGAGCCTTTTAATTTCAAATGCACTGGGATGATGCATGCCACTGTTTTGCATTTTTTAATTAATATGTTCTAAAAAAGCAGATAATTTTGTTGTAGATACCTTGGGTGCAGTAAGCAGGTTTTTTTCCCTCCAATTTTGAACTTCTCAATGTTAGACATCTGTATAAATTGGTCATTTAAGTTCTTCCTAGAGACACATCTTAGTGTGTTACGCTGGCTGCAAGTGTTAAAAAGGACGGGCTCAGATTTGTTTGGAAGGACAGTCTTACCATCAGAGAAAAGAGGTAGATACTAGGAATTTTTTATATAACAATTTAAACTGGATAATTGAGACTTTTATTAGATTATTTGAACTGTAAAAATACTAATTGGGTTAATAAATAAATACTTAGTTTTATAAACTGTTTGTTCCCTTTTATAAACTGTTTGTTCCCTTTTGCCTATAGCAAGATTTTGGGTGTATTATGCTGGATAGTTCTGATTGTGTTGGTACCTAACAGTCCTAGCAGCCTCTTTTCCTATTTATCTCCTGCTATATCATGAAGTGACAAATAATGCTTTGTCTTGCCAGCATCCTCCTTCAAATATTTCTTCTAAACTTCACACTGCAGCACTTACACTCTATACTCTCTCCAGGGGTCTGGTTCAGTTTAGGCCTATGAGGATTGTGGAGGAAGTGGTCAAAGCTACATGCTAATATTTGTAGGAGATCAGAAAGAGCATAGAGAGCAAAGCAAGCCCTGTTTCCTAAAGGAACATTGCACATCTCTTCTGCTTGGAACATCCATGGGTGACCATGGGTAAAGCAGCTTCTGTGCAATGACTCCTAGAAGTCAGTCTGCATATCTGTGTGTTCCCTAGAGAAAAGGAGGTACAGTAAGATACAGACAGCTCACTATGGTGTTATTCCAAAGAGCTGTTGAGCCACTGTACTGTGTTCACCACATCATCAGTGAGGAAGATGTTGCACAATGGACATTATCCACCCAGGTTAAAAAAGAAGGTTAAATGGTAGGCATCAGTTTGTTATAGAAAATGGCATAAGGAATAACAGAAATAAGACTCGGGAGCTTTAGCACCATCTGTTTCAGTCTATCGATCTACTTCTGTTGCACCAAACAATTTACTAATGGGTATATAGCCTTAGATAATTAAGGCTAGTGGAATGAATCTCCCCACTACAAGACATCTTTTTTTCTGAAGAATATGATAATTTGTATGCTTTTGACCCTTAGAGTCTCAATTCATTGGGATTTTTTTTGTGAGAGACAAGAGGAACTTTTGAAGGAAAAGAAAACAAAAGTAAGACTGTCCTTAATCTAACAGCATGTGAGTAGTTTAGGGTTATATGCAAAATACTTACTATGCGACTCTTATTTGCAAGCTTGGTCACATATTTCTGTCTATTACTATTTTGTTAAACCAAATAACATGTTTCTTAACTTTCTCCTGGGGTTATAAAAATATAAAGTCAGTTGAATTTTTATTTCGCTACTGATCAAATTAATGGCACCAGATGAATCTTCCTGTCCACAACAATGACCAGCCTTAGAGTATTGTCCAAAACAAATGTTAAATGTAATTTGAAGTTCGCTTGAAGTGATTCATTAGTTGCTGGGAAACGCTTAATATCACTTTACTTTTAAACAGTCTGCTAAAACTGAAAGAGATGTAAGAAATTGATTGCAGAGATGAAAACCAGAGTACATAATATTAGCAGCACCACTGTTAACAGGGCACATACGAAGCCTGTGCTACCCTGTTCCTTCACTTAAATTAAACTATTGGTTATACAGACAGTAAATATCTGAAGGCCACACAGCCTTCACAATAGGTTGAGCAAGGCATCAAACTAACAAGTTTAGTCAAGTTCAATCCCTTCCATTAATTGCTAAAAGTGTGGATTATCCTTATATTATCCTTATATCCTTATATTACCCTTATATTTAGAGTCGGTTTTTCTTCCTTCTTTTCCACTCTCTGTCTTTCTGTATGTCTTTTTTCCCATTGAGTCGTCTTCCTACTCCTCCATGAGATCTTTCCCAAAGACATTTTTCCTCAATGTTGCTTATTACCCTCTCATTACAACAAGAAACACTGATAACTTCATGGGGTATATTTTATCAAATAGTGAATAAACACTTTTATCTAGGTTGTCATTCATTTTTGTTTATGAGAAAGTCATCTAGGACAGTGTGAAAAGACCTTACAGAAGTCAATTACAGATTCTGCTGTAACCTGGCAACAGCCAATTATTTCATCTTGGAGAAAATAAGACACTATCTCTGTCGTGGTGCTATCAGATCTATGAAAAAATTATGTCATTTGTCTTAATCACATTATTCTCTCTCAATTTAAATTGATTGATAATTATTTCCTGAAAGTAGCTGCTACGATCTAGGAATGCTCTGCATTCCTCCCCCTACCTTTCCTATCACTTCTTAATTGTTGATACAGAAGTTCCCATTCTTCTCCTTTCTCAAACCACCTGTCTTCTATGATCTACTGAAGACAATAATTAGGTTTTTTTTTAGTTTAGACATTAGTTAGCTTTTTTCTAAGCATTTAACAATATATTTATTAGGTTATTCTGACTTGAATTCAACTCATTTATCTAAATAGCCTTTTACCTATCTGCTCCTTTCAAATTCTCCCTGACATCCTTGTGACAAGTTGTGTGAAGTATTTGGACAAAACTTTTTCTTCTTTTATTTTATCTAAGAAAAATTCAAAGAAAGCATTAATTTAGTCTATTGTGAGTAATTTTTTTCTTTTTTTTTTCTTCTTTTGTTCTCTGTTCCCGTTGAATAAGAGTCTTGCTTCCTTTTGATTTCATTTTCTATGGTGTTTATAAAATCTCTTCATGTTGTTATGGGTAGCCTTTCCAATTATTTGAATGCCTTCATTTTTTCTGTCATTAGCCTTTGGCAATTATGTTTTTGTCAGTTCACTTTTTTATTTTCCCTTTTTTCCCCCTTCTCAATATTGGTGCATTTCTGATTAGATTGGTTGTTTATTGAATTAAGACTGTTTGCTGTCCTTTTAATACTGTCATTTTCAGTAACTGTCAGTTCTCCTAGAGAATAGCCTAATGTACTCAGAATATACTTTGAGATATACAAAGCATATTTACAGATTGCTGTTCCACTTACTCCTTCAAATTAACATATGACTTTATGAAAGTTGTTGTACTTATTCTGCTGCCATGGTCTGTGCTTTGCTCTAGAATGACGAAGAATATAGTTGTCTGTCTGCTTCCTTCTAAATTATTTTGCACCCTTTAAATTTAGAAAACTCAGAGAGTTATCAGTGAGATATTATTCTGTATTTGATCTTGAGTAGTGTAAAGCACTACTTGATATTTTAAATAAGGAAAATAACTTGAAGGATAAATTATAATCCAGTGCATTTCAAGAATTTATACGGCTTCTAGAAGATACTAGGTTAACTGAAGTATGAAGCACTTTTTTTTAGTAATTGAGGTCCTTTATACACTTCTCTTTCTCAGAAAAAAAAAAAGTCTTTACTTGCTTTTTGAGCTTTTCTACTGTAATTTTCCTTTCTAATTTTCTCTTCACATACCCTCTCTCTAGATTTCGACCATTTCTAAGGTAATTAATGTTTAGTTTCTAGCAAACTTCTGCCAAATCTCTTGAATTCCTCTTCACTAAGTCCAGGTTAGAACACAATTGTCTTTTTATTTGTATATTTTTAGATGAAACTTAATATCTTGGCAGTCATTTTGCTTCATGAAATGTGATGTACGATATAAAACTTAAACTTCTCATAGCTTTAATTTAGGTTTTCATATCAAAAATTTATGGAATTACACGTGCATCTTGCAGTATTCATAAGTCAGTGCCAAAGCATCTACGCCTAAGATGAAAGACTAATAAAAATACCAGCTGTGTCCTCATTTCCTTCACTTACACTAGAAGAGAACTGTCATCACATCATTCTTCTACGAGTAAGATGCATCAGTGTCCAGAGTAATTAGCAAAGTACCTTATGCTGAAGATTGAATGAGACATGGCCAAAAGGCAACATTAGTATTGTCAATATATCTCCAATATTTTTGATTTGGTTCCAGTTAGAGTTCATGCTTCTTGGACTGGTTGTCAGATAGGATTTGTTCATTCAGATGAGGATATTTAGCTATCTCATTCTTCATTTTTTGATGCTGGAATAGGAAGTCCTCTCAATGTTAAGACGTAGTCTCTTACATCCAGTTGTAGCCATGTGGTGTGGTTTTTTTTTTTTTTTTGGTCTTCACATCACTCAACCTTGAAGGACAGGGGAACTGAATGAGGCTACTGAACAGTTATGGTATGTATAAGGTGGTTGACACCTCCTTTCCTTTCCATGGAGTGAGAGCTTAGTGCACGAAGTTAGCTTGCTTTTTCCTAATAGGAACTCCCTTGCTGCTGCGACATTTTGACTGATAACAAGTCTGAACCTTCATGTTCCACTGCCATTCTGTGATGCCTGCACTGTTCGGCAGCACAGCTAGAGAAATCACAATGCAAACTGTTGTTGTTCACAATAGGTCTTCCTCCAACCCTGATAGAGTACCAGTATTAAACACCAGCCAGCCAGGCTGGCAGCTAAATCTTGTGCTTTTGATTGTTTGTTTCTTTGTTTTTAATTAACAGAAAACAGAAGTGCTGAGGTGCTACCAGGCTAATTTTTGTTCTTATCCCTGTCATCAGACTGGTTCCAAAGAATGTTTATCAATATTTATGTATAAATATAGATACATCAAAGAATCATCATAGAATATCCTGAATTAGAAGGGACCCAGAAGGGTCACTGAGTCCAATACATATTTCTTCCCATAAGGCTGCTAATACTCTCTTGGAGCACCTATTTTGTTTCATGATGGATGTCCCTATTTGGTTATTAGAGTGAAATTGGTGGCTGTTTTTGTTTGTTTGTTTGTTTGGTTGGTTGATTTTTATTTGTCTCAAACCACATGTTCTATGCAGTTGAGAAATAAATCTGTATTACTTATGTTATACCATGATGGCCATGTTTTTGCTTGTACTGGTGTATGACTTGAAAAATTCCCATAGTATTCAGCTGCGATGACAGAATCAATGTTTAAATACAACAGCTGGTATTGTATGTCAGCACCTGAAGTAAATAACGCTCTTAGTGATGTACTTGTCTATCTCAATAAACATGTTCATTTGAAACTGTCTTGGGAGATGCCATGATTTATTACAGCTTGAGTTTCACTACAGTAGCATAACCAGAGCTATATAACAGAATATCTAGACAGGGGACAGTAACTGTGGCCTCTCTTCTTTTACTTAGTTCTTCTTTCATCTTTTTAATGATAGGTCATGGCATCCTATGGTTAGCATTCTAACCTCTCAGCCCTTTCAAATTTGTATGCAACTTTAGGTAACTGAAAGAGGGCAGCTATGAAGCTTTAAGAATGTAGCAGTAAACATTTTTGTATTTTCTTTATAAGACTGAGGTTACTGGAGATGGAAATCAACAAAATGTTTCTCTTAGCCCATGTGTTCCAGGAATTATCATACAATCAGTTCAGAATGACCTTTCATAGTGAGGGTTTTTTTGGTGCTTTATTTATTTATTTATTTCAGAATAAGACATTGAGGGAATTCTCCATTTTAAAAGCTAAGGCCATAGAGAATACAAAGCAATCAGTCTAAACAAGTCTAGTTTCATTATTCAGTAGCTTGTCCTTATCCATCTGTTCTTGACATTTATGATTCAGACAGATCGTAAAAATTCTCCAGTGAACTGAGGATGTAGCAGGGTGGAAAAATGGTGGAGCAAGTGGGAATTGCAGAGAAGTTGCTAAGAACAGTTTAGAAATAGAATATAAATGACCAATGAGGAAAGGACAATATGATCAACAGAACTGGTCAGAGTTGGGGGAAGTAGTGAACATTTAAATATATATATATATATATATATTTTTTAGAAAAACAGCGCATAGAAAAAGCTACTTAACTATTGACTGTAATACATACATATATGGAAACCAGATGAGAATATTTTCCTGAAAAATAAAGATACCAAGAGAGAAGTAGAAGATGTGCATAAAAGGTATCATCAGAGAGAAAACACAAGCTGAAATTGTTTTGAATAGAACAACTGGTTTCACAAGTGGACATGAACAAAATTTTTTTGCACTTACCTAATAGTCAGTTCTGTGACAGTAGTAAACTAACAAGTTTTTATTAAATATTTCTAAACAATATTAAACACTTCTAGCAATTAAAATTACTGTTTTTTGTTATGGCCGTTTTTCAAATGTTTTAATTCATTAACTGTTTTGGAAATTACTTAGTTTTTCTACTTTTGCTTTTCTTTTCATCTCAATTTATACTTCAATTCCTTTTTTATAATCCCTAAAGATTTCTTGGCATGCTGTTGTATAAACAAAAAAGTCCCATTATTTTTGTGTGACCTGATGCACTGTTTGCCAGAAAACAGTTTTAATAACTCAACAACCTGTTTCATTGAAAATTGTGCTGTTTGGCCAGCTGCACAATGGGATCTGAGAAAAGGAATACATACAGAATTGTACACAGTAATGAAAAAATAAAGCAATAGAAGAGAAAGTGATTAGAAAGATTTGGATTATCCAAGGTATTCTTAAGAACTGAAAATAAATGTAAAAGGAAAATCTTTAATAAAATAATAGATAATATCTTTAAAAACATGTTGGGATATGGGGTTGAGGAAAACAGATGCAGTAGGAAATTTGATAATCNTGTACTTGTCTATCTCAATAAACATGTTCATTTGAAACTGTCTTGGGAGATGCCATGATTTATTACAGCTTGAGTTTCACTACAGTAGCATAACCAGAGCTATATAACAGAATATCTAGACAGGGGACAGTAACTGTGGCCTCTCTTCTTTTACTTAGTTCTTCTTTCATCTTTTTAATGATAGGTCATGGCATCCTATGGTTAGCATTCTAACCTCTCAGCCCTTTCAAATTTGTATGCAACTTTAGGTAACTGAAAGAGGGCAGCTATGAAGCTTTAAGAATGTAGCAGTAAACATTTTTGTATTTTCTTTATAAGACTGAGGTTACTGGAGATGGAAATCAACAAAATGTTTCTCTTAGCCCATGTGTTCCAGGAATTATCATACAATCAGTTCAGAATGACCTTTCATAGTGAGGGTTTTTTTGGTGCTTTATTTATTTATTTATTTCAGAATAAGACATTGAGGGAATTCTCCATTTTAAAAGCTAAGGCCATAGAGAATACAAAGCAATCAGTCTAAACAAGTCTAGTTTCATTATTCAGTAGCTTGTCCTTATCCATCTGTTCTTGACATTTATGATTCAGACAGATCGTAAAAATTCTCCAGTGAACTGAGGATGTAGCAGGGTGGAAAAA
The DNA here is from genome assembly GCA_013396635.1 of Penelope pileata. Lineage (NCBI taxonomy): Eukaryota > Metazoa > Chordata > Aves > Galliformes > Cracidae > Penelope > Penelope pileata. The sequence goes on along the minus strand of WBMW01004865.1, from coordinate 256,607 downwards.
TGGTGGAGCAAGTGGGAATTGCAGAGAAGTTGCTAAGAACAGTTTAGAAATAGAATATAAATGACCAATGAGGAAAGGACAATATGATCAACAGAACTGGTCAGAGTTGGGGGAAGTAGTGAACATTTAAATATATATATATATATATATATTTTTTAGAAAAACAGCGCATAGAAAAAGCTACTTAACTATTGACTGTAATACATACATATATGGAAACCAGATGAGAATATTTTCCTGAAAAATAAAGATACCAAGAGAGAAGTAGAAGATGTGCATAAAAGGTATCATCAGAGAGAAAACACAAGCTGAAATTGTTTTGAATAGAACAACTGGTTTCACAAGTGGACATGAACAAAATTTTTTTGCACTTACCTAATAGTCAGTTCTGTGACAGTAGTAAACTAACAAGTTTTTATTAAATATTTCTAAACAATATTAAACACTTCTAGCAATTAAAATTACTGTTTTTTGTTATGGCCGTTTTTCAAATGTTTTAATTCATTAACTGTTTTGGAAATTACTTAGTTTTTCTACTTTTGCTTTTCTTTTCATCTCAATTTATACTTCAATTCCTTTTTTATAATCCCTAAAGATTTCTTGGCATGCTGTTGTATAAACAAAAAAGTCCCATTATTTTTGTGTGACCTGATGCACTGTTTGCCAGAAAACAGTTTTAATAACTCAACAACCTGTTTCATTGAAAATTGTGCTGTTTGGCCAGCTGCACAATGGGATCTGAGAAAAGGAATACATACAGAATTGTACACAGTAATGAAAAAATAAAGCAATAGAAGAGAAAGTGATTAGAAAGATTTGGATTATCCAAGGTATTCTTAAGAACTGAAAATAAATGTAAAAGGAAAATCTTTAATAAAATAATAGATAATATCTTTAAAAACATGTTGGGATATGGGGTTGAGGAAAACAGATGCAGTAGGAAATTTGATAATCCAGTAGAAAATAAAAAAAAAAAAAAAAAAGACTGCAGAAGAATGTCAGCGTCTATGTGAAATAAAAATGTAATGATCCACATTTAGAAGTAGCTGGGGCTGTCTCATTCAGAAGTGATTCAGCCTTTCTTGTGAAGTCTAGGGTGATAGAAGCTACTAAGAGAGGAAGGGTGCTCAGGTCAGACTACAGCCAGAACATCACATAGGGAACCCTTACAAACTCTCAGAACTGGACACAGCCATAAGTGGGTGAAGAGCAGCTGTGGCTGCCACAGCCTGGGTCATATTCTGGGCAATGCTAATAGAAAAATTGCAGACCACAGCCCAATAAAATCCCATGCCTGCACTGGTTTGTACTTATATTAGACTAGAACAATCTTTATACACTTATCAACTGACCTGGAGATCAAAATTCAGAATCTTTTTTATGGACTTAGATTACAAGATTACTGTACTAGATCTGTGCAGAGGCTATTTTCACAGCTGTGAATTATGAAGAGAAATATTATGTCACTAACCATCTCTAAAATAAACCAACCAACTAAACAAACAAACAAAAAAACTAAGATGGTAAATATATGTGTTCCTCTTTCTCTAAATTTAAATAACTTGATTTCTTTCCAGGTTTGTTGTGTAAAGTAATTTAAAATGGTCTAACTCTTCAAAGCCTCTTTGACTTCCAAAATGGCTATTCATCTCTGAAATTTTGGCTCAACATTTGAACAGTAAAAGCAGTGTTAAAAAACACTTTTAGTATCCCTACAGAATAAAAATGCCATAATTCATTTTCCTGTGCCACTGATGTGTGATCTTACTTTCAGATGTGGAAAAGCTAAAGTTGAAAGAACAGATCACTGCTTACAGTGGTGGAATTAAAATAATAGAAATAGTAGTTAAGTAAGCTAGTATACTACCAGGTAAAGCATAAATGTAGGAAGAAGAATGGATAATGAAGATCTATAAAAGAAAATATACGAATCCATCAGGTTATTGATTATATTCTTCAAATATTTTAATTTAGTTAGTCATTGAATGTTGATTTCTATTAACTGTTTTGAGTTTGTTGGACTTCATATCAGAAGCAATATCTAAGATAAAATGCTACTCCTAAATGGCAGTCATTTTGCTGTGCTCTTCTGTTTAAGCAGAGTACTGTAAGGGTCGTTTAACCAAAGCTGTTACTAGAAGAAAGAAATACGGTAACATGTATCACAGGTCTACGTGATGTGTCACAAATGTGATACATGTCTACCCCTTGACAATAACAAGCAACAAAAAGAGATGCTCGTGGATCATTTTTTCCTACATGAGCCTTGGGAATAAGGAACAAGAAGGTCACACATCACTGCCCCTGTGAAAATTGCACACAAATCGTCCAAAGGCTAAAGTGCACTTCTAAAAGGACAAGTCAAGCACCCTGGAGTTGCTGTACATGGGCTTTGAGTGCAGCAAAGCTGAAGAAGGAATAAAGTATATTCTGTTATTCTTTGTGCATCTGTAAGCCTTCAATACCCTGCACCCATTTCAGTCACAGGCAAAAGTTACTGCATTCATTTGAGCACCAGAACTGACCTGGGGGAGCCTAGAAGTAATATGGCAGCTGTTCTTCTAGCCAAGCGCTTGTACAAATATCTGCACGTACATTTATGAAAGAGGGCAAGCCTCCTTCTTGTCCTTACACATCTTCATTTCCTAGGCTTCTGCCTCAGCCCTTTATACAAACTTAGCCTTCCACAAATCCCACTTCCTCTGTGCATTCCCGAAATGGAGAATCTGGTAACCTAAGTGTCATGAAGTGTACCATCCAACAGGTCATTACATGACATTTCATGTGTAATTTGTATTTTATTGATGAGCTCTTTTTCTATGCTTCATACTAATTTTTATATGGCAAGCTAATCTAAAAACCTTTACTTCTTTCCACAATAGATGTAAGAAGGAGGAGAAACTTCATTTTTATAAGAATTTTCAAATACAAAGAACTCTTTCTTTGAAAAGTAATAAATATAAAACTGGACAAAATGTTCCTTATGAAAAGCAGTAATGCACAAATGAGATCTGTAGCCAAATAAAATAAATATATATGTCCAAGAATTACGTACAACTCAAATGCATTTTATTTCAGTATATGAGCAAAGACCTTGTTATGTGACTTTCTCTGTTACTTTCATTTTTGCTCTGCAATAAGCTGCATAGGTTTTTGATTTAAGCAGCTCAGTGAAATGACAAGGAATCGTACAAGTTATTTTCCTATAACTGCGTGAAAAATATCACCTAAGATACGAGTAGAGGAAGGAGTTGTGATACATGAAAAATGAATCAAAGGAAATGCTGTCTCTCCAGTAGTACATTCCTAAAGTGTTATAACTATTCTCAAATGACAGCTGTCAGTTTCTACAACCCTAAAAGCATTTGTTGCCTTTGTCTTGACTCTAACCTATTAAAAATATGTTAATAATAAAACTAATTGTTCAGACACTAGATTCTTCAACCCATTTCGGATCTAAGAGCTCCCTTCCTCCATTCAAGATGTTATGTTTCTGACTAATGTAGCAGATTCCAAATTTGTACTTGGAAATCTCCCATATATTTTTTAAATGCTAAATGCCGTATATTTACAATGTAAAAAAATTCTTAGTCAAAGATGTAAATGAATTGGAATTAAAACTAATAACTCTTGAAGAAAGATAAATGCTCAGGCCTAAATTCTTATTCCAATGGTATTAATATTTTTTTCTTTTCTTTCTTTTATAAGATTTGTTTTGAGTCCTTTGTTAAGAGCCCATGCTCTTTTACTAAGTACCTACTAATCAGAGAAGCTCTATTTTGATTTATATGAATAAGAATAAGATTTTAGATTATTTCTGAGTAATCTTAACAATGGATTGCCTATATCTACTGAACAATGTGTCAAGTGTAAGTAGAATAACAGGTAAAACAAATCAGGCTATAGAGAAAAGATAAAAAACTGTAAATTTAAAGCTGTTTCTTGTGAAATTACATAACTGAGATATTTTGATCTATCTGTAGAAATTCCCAGAGCCCCATCAGCTTTGAAATATAGAATGGCTCCTTTAAAAGAAAGATGTTATTTACTTTGTCTGTTGTGACCTGTTTGAAAGATGGTTGGATGGCTTCTGGTTCCTACCAAGCAAATATCTTCTGCCAAACACAGGTTAGCAGACATGTGCAAACTAATATTCTCTAATTCTCAGACTTTTCAGTTTACCATATTTAATACTCAAAGTGACCAAGAAATGCAAGATAAAAATAGAACTGAAATCCTTCTAAAAATCTAAAATGTCTGTTAACCTTTTCTAAAGCAGTAGCATTGGCATTATGAAACTTGATAACATTATCATTAAAGCTATAAAACTCTAGTATAGTACAGTATAGTATAGCATAGTATAGTATAACCATACTAAAAAAAATAACTAAAAGCCTTCAGTGCTGCTACTGCACAAATGCATTGGATTTCTAGCTGCTTCAGAGAAAAGCAAAAAAATATCTCCTTCCCATAAAACAATGAAAAAGCTCAGGAGTGAAATCTTACAGTACTTTGCCACAAGATCTTAACTGCAAGTGAGGAAAGGAAAAAGTATAGTGAGGGGTGGAACTATTGGATCTATTTACTCTGTCTCCACAATCAGGTCTCATTCAGTCAACTTAAAGCTTCTGTGTTCTTGCTGCTTTTGAAAAGGATGCTTTGTATGTCACAGAATTATAGACAGAATTACTTCAATATCAGGGCTAAAAATGATAAAATACTCCAATGAAGCTAGTCACATTTTTCTTGGTCATATAATGTATCACATTTTTTCTCTAACAGCAACTGAAGGTCTTTTCTGTGAGTTTTTTGAGAAAAATCATTCTGTGGTTTAATAACTCTTGCTGTTGGTCATAGAATCACAGAATCACAAAATCGCAGGTGTTGGAAGGGACCTCTAGAGATCATCGAGTCCAATTCCCCTGCCAAAGCAGATTTCCTACAGCAGTTCACACAGGTAGGTACCCAGACGAGTCTTGAATATCTCCAGAGAAGGAGACTCCACAATCTCCCTGGGCAGCCTGTTCCAGTGCTCCATCACCCTCACCACAAAGATGTTCTTACACACATTTGTGCAGAACTTCCTTTGTTCCAGTTTGTGGCCATTGTCTCTTGTGCTATTACCACACACCACTGAAAAGAGTTTGGCCTCGTCCAATTTCTTCCCACACTTTAGATATTTATAGACATTGATAAGATCTCCTCTCAGTGTTCCCTTCTCCAGGCTGAACAGTCCCAGTTTACCCAGCCTTTCCTCATAAGGGAGATGCTCCAGGCCCTTTATCACCTTTCTTGCTCTCTGCTGGACTCTCTACAGGAGATCCCTGTCTTTTTTGTGTTGGGGAGCCCAGAACTGGACACTGTACTCCAGGTGAGGCCTGACCAGGGCAGAGTAGAGGGGGAAGATCACCTCCCTCGACCTGCTGGCCATGCTTTCTTTAGTGCATCCCAGGATACTGTTGGCCTTCTTGGCCACCAGAGCACACTGCTGGACAACTTTGATATTTATTGAACTTTCTTTATAATGTTCTTTTTTTTTTTTTTTTTTTTTTTTTTTTTTTTTTTTTTTATTTTTTTTTTAATTTTTTTTTTTTTTTTTTTTTTTTTTTTTTTTTTTTTTTTGTTGAATTTTCAATACTGATAATTCTTGTACGCTTCTGTTAAACTTTCTTTCTTCTCATTATTATAACCTTAGACTTTGTGCTGAAAGTTTCCTTGGACATTTAACCAGGTACCTGTGCTTAATTCTCTTGATCTTTCTTTGTATCAGTCACTCTAATCTCTTAAATAATGCTTCATACTGTTAACCTTTTCATATATCCCTGTAACTACTGGATAATGAAATCTGAACTAAACATAGATGTGGTAACTACTCATTTAGTAGTTAATTCAATTCCCACTGAACATAACGAATATTCATGTTTTGTTAGTTGGATTTGGCTTAATTTCATAATGAAGAGCTAGTTCTTATTTCTCTATACAACAAAGCTTCAGTGGTATCACTTTTAAAAAAGTTTTTTATGTATATACATATAAATTTATTTACAATTAATTTAAATTTTACAATTGATTGAAAACTGATTTAACTGACTGTGTACTAACAGTTGTTAGTTTCTTTCTCCACTTTTTTCTTCTTATTTTAAAATCTAATTGCATCTTACATTCTATTTAGGAAACTGTGTATTTCTTATTTTCTATCATAATTCTCAGTTGTTCACTGTAATTTTTCTGAATATAGTTTGCTGACTCTTGAAACCAACATACCCGAAAAAAAGATAATATCATGTTATATCTCTTTTTGCATAACGTCTTTTGATGAAGGTATAATAAGACCTAGAAGATTTATGTTTGCAGCCATTAAACACTTACTTTCTAAGGATATTTTTGTTTTGATCCCTTTGTTTAATCACTCAGCCAAATAGTTATCATGTGACTCTGATTAACAATACAGATACTTAAATATTTAAATCTGAATAGATAAAAACAAATGAAGTTTGCTGTGCATGATTTATTGTTAAGTTTATCAGAAATTGTAAATAGAGAGGAGCTATCCATTCTCAGCACAAGCCTATTTCTTTTTCTGATGGTAATTTATTCGTTGGAAAGTGGTATTGTACCATCATTGTACAGAAAAGTGTAAAGATGATGCTTAGTGAAAGGCTGTGTGTCACAGAGGTTCCCAAAGTACCTGCAAGGGGAAATGGCTGTCCCATGTCAATAACGAAACTCTAACATTACATGCACATGAAATATATTATTAGTGCAATAGCAAAGCTATTGAAATTCTGTTTCTAGTTATTGCCATGAGACAGGTGTGTATTCAGTCAACAATTTCTCTCAACATATTCAAACATTTTAAACTTTTTTGTGGGTGTATCCTTCAGAGAAATAAATGCAAAGTGACTAAACATCCTTGCTGATGTGACCTGAGCCAAATATTGACATCATTTGCCTCAGAGGATAGCTTCATATTGCAGTAGTTTTCCCAGGGTCCTTCATGAGTTGCAGCCTGACTACTTATTATGCAGCACAAATGAATGCCAAATTCTTATCCCAGGTTGTTTCAGTTAATGAATAGGATGAGAAACAAAGAACAATAGGAAAAGTTGTAGCAAATATCTGTCCTGGCAAGCCAGAAAGGCTCCAGGAATCTTTTGCTAGTAGTCCTACTTTCATGTATCTAGAAGAATTATAAGTCTCAAACTGTAGAAAATAAAATGAGGAATTAGAAAACTTGGCAAATATTTGACTTTCTTTTGAAAAAAAATAAGAAAAAGTCTTCCATATCCCTACTTTTCACTTGTTGACAATAAAGCATTTATAATTAGAGCTGCTAAACTGAAACGTGTTATGCAATATGTAACTTTTTTTTTATATTTGTTTTATTACTACAAAGCCACAATAGATTACTATTTTTGTTAAAAGCCACAGTGGATTTTTGATTTTGTTAAAAATCAAAATTTTGAATTTGTTGATACAGTTCAAAATAAGTGGATCACAACCTACTCAAATTTGTTCCACAGCTGTAACTAGACATCTTTTGCAGACTATATTATTTTTCAACTTAATAGAAAAAACACTGCACTTTACATGAAAGAAAGACATTATTGGGGCCAATTTTAAGTGCCAGAAAGAATGAATAAATTAGAATAAACTAGAGTGGTGCCAAGCGGAGCTGCTGTAACAACAGTGGTAAGAATGGAAAATAAGAAAGAATGAGGTGAAAATAAAATACAATTTGGATGTTCCACTTACTTAAAATATCCAAACTGAAACGACAGCCAGAAGCACATCTTAGAATTTACACTTAGTGAGGTAGTGACATTCCTACTTTGGTTATAGATCTTCTATAGTATATACTTCTTTTTGAAAGATTAATAGGGAAAGTCAATGCGCTGTTCACTCTTCTACTCCCTTTTTGTTCTCTCTTTAGGTACAACAGTTTTAACATACAAAAGTATTCTGCAGTGTAGAAAACTTCTGCATAAAAATAGGCAATGAATAGTATCAATACCATCTCTATAAAGATTCAGAGCAGGTAGATCCACACCGTGTTACACGTCCTCTTATGCATACATTTGTTTTATTCCATTAGTGTTTCTATGGAATTTTTTTTTTTTTAAGCACCAATCGGGCCAATACAAATCAGATTCTTTAAAATGTTTTCAATAAAACATCAAATGACATTTTGTGGCTTATTTAAATTTTAAATATAGCCTTGAAATTCATCCTCCATTATGCAAAATACTGCTAAACTTCTAAGTCTGGGGCTATCTCAAAACATTCATGATTTCTTAAAGCTGAATATGTGAGTAGTATGAAATTAATACCTTCTTCTAGTTAGAATTGAAGACAGAAAAAAGACTTATAACTCTTTTTACTAGTTTTTGTTTTTTATCTAGATATAAAAACTCAAATGTTTCATTCATATTTGTATAACCAGAAATAATAAAAACTCAACAGATACGATGTAACAGGCATAATCTACCTATGTATTGTTTCCCATTGTCCAGGTACATATTTGGTTGTGATTTACAACCATGGTAGTAAAGAGTTTGCACAAAGGCAAGAGAAGAGATTTTTTAAAAAATTTTGTGAATATATAGTTTGTATTTCAAAAGATTTTTTAATGACGGAAAGGGGGAGGGGAA
>WBMW01004865.1:46714-247824 GCA_013396635.1 Penelope pileata | reverse complement strand
AAGGGAAGGGAAGGGAAAGGAAGGGAAGGGAAGGGAAGGGAAGGGAAGGGAAGGGGGAACTGAGGGCTTCCTTACTAGTTCTAAGGTTGCACTAATGTTGGGACTGTACTTCTTAGTTTTGGAAAATACTTTTTGAGAGCTATAACCAAGTTCAGAGCCATGCTCAGATGCCACTGCTCTTGACCACCTTCACAGAGAGTAAGTAGCTGAGTAGGTTGTTCTGTGGTCTGGGGGAGAGGTTGAGGATTTCAGAAAAGTGTTACACTGCTGGTGGGATGCCCTGTGGATGGCATTGGCTGCCCTAGATGGGACAGAGGCAGTTGAGCATGGGCATACCCAGCTCACTACAACCCTGTCATGGCGCGTGATGGCATCATAATGAGATTGAGCATGGCCTCAGGTACACTGAGTATAGGTTTAGGATTTGTAGGTTTGTCAAGGAAGAAAACACATTGATGTCCTGAGCACTTTTCATCCACTTGGTTGAATCCTTCTTCCAGTGGGATAAACCTCTGTGCTGTGGGGCTGGGGAGTGAGTGCTGCCTCACATGGATGTTGCTGCACATGTCCTCTGGAGCAGGTCTGGTCTCTTGCATACACCTGCTTCCTGAAAGATTGCTCATCACTTGATCCTGGGAAAAATCTGTCAGGCAGGGATAATGACCAGTATTATTCTCGTATACTGTGCAGGAAAGATCTTGTCTTCTACAGACAATTTCATTCCCTGAGTGTGGCGGAGGCTGAATGACTGAAATCCCTGTGAAATGCAGATTCTACTAAAATGTATTGTTGGTATTTTACATCAACCCGCTATAAATACATTCCATTAGAAGGTTTGATCTTATTCTACCATTTGGCTTTCTTCTAAACTATATTCTAACCCTAGCTTCAGTTTTACACGAAGGCCAAAAATCTCTATACAAGTTAATGTCTTTTGTGAATCATCAGAGATGCTTGTCATTAGCCATTAGATTTATTTTGGCAAACAGGTAACCTGAAGGATCAAAACTCAAATAACTTTCATTGAATAAGTCATAATTGCTTTACTTTGGATAGTCCTTATGAAATCTCTTTTTATTGTACCTATTTTCTTCCTAATTCTCTCAGCTTTTACCCTAACCCTGACCCGCAAAGTTTCATGTATAAATCATTGAAGACATCTGTCAGTAACCTTTTGCTTCATTGTATTTTATTGGAGTCTCTTAGAGGTTCTCTTCACACAATATTTCTTCTGAAAAATCAGTCTAATCCTGAACTTTACTCTGGCCTGACATACAATCCAAAGATTTGAGCCTAAGTACAAATCATTAGAGATTTCATTTGCCCACTCTCAATTCCTTTGGCCATCCTTCAATGATTTTGTCTTCCTGTGAATAGAAACTCTAGCTATTTAAACCTCATTTGACATAAGAACTGCAGACCTCTGCCTAAGCACAAGGCATTGCTCCTGGATTTATTTCCTAACTTTAATCTCAGTTTTATGCAAAATTTAAAGACACTTGTTAGTCTGAAGCCCATACACTTCTCGTTATAAGTAGTTTTAGGATTCTCTGGTTTACTGATGCTATAGAGCAAATTCTTTGTATTGTGCTCATCTAGTTTTACCCTGGAAGAGCTGATGAACAACCAGCCTCTGCACTTAATTTTCTCCACAGATGCCGCAGTCTGTGGCTCATAGTTCTCTCCGGACACTCTTTATGATTCCCATCTTACTGTCAGACTTTAGTGCCGGTGCATTTGTTTTGTAAGGTATACTTTAATAATTATGATTACTATTACTATCTCACATTAGCTTACTGTATAAAGTTATACAAAACATTGAGCAGGAAATCGGAGAGAATTTGCTGGCCCAAAGGAATTTAGAGTGTCATATATTACTTCAGGATTGTGTCCTACTACAAAGTGTGGACAACTACCATAGGAAGCTGAGTCAACTGTTCAAAAGTAATATTGTTTACTATATGTAGAATGCTTACAAGACTTAAGATTCCTTTATGCACTCTAAATTTATGGATAATTGTCTATTTCTTCAAGATCTGCACTGCTACTAGTAAACAATTAAAAAAATATAAAAAGAGAGAGACTGGGGGACAATACTAAATATTGGCTTAAACCTATGACATTCAGTTGCTCTTAATTACGGTTTGGGGAACCAGAATGTGCATGGTGAGGGAGTTTGCTTTACTAGCCTTGATAGTCTCTGTGCTAATGTCTGCTACTTAATTATTTCTATTAGCATGATAAGAGAAAGAGGAGATAGAGAGGAGTGAGAAAATGCACTGCGTGTTTTAAAAATTCAGAATGATTACAATTTTATTGGAATATAGATGACAAAGTTCAAAACATGCTGATGACTTTTGATGTCAGGGGGTGTACTTGTGCATGTGGCATTTTAGGTTACCATATAATAATCTAATACAATTTCTTAGCTCTTTTTCTAAAAATATTTTAAATTATAAATACATTTTCTTGGTAGTAATGTACTTTTCCTTGTTTGTGATATTAAAACTAAGTTAGAAATACCAATTAATTCATTTTAATTCCAAAATTACAATTTCACTATGTATGTACGTGAAATCTAGTCAGAATAAGATTGAAAGACTTTTTTTTTTTTTTTCCTCCCTCAGCAAACTAAAACTATATGAGATATTTTGGTCAAATGAAGATAATCATTCAGTTCTTTCTCTTTTTCTTTCCCTGATCATTTAGGAATAAATACACATCTTTTTCCTAATACTCGGGCTGAAGTATGACTATAAAGATACCATATGAAGGAGAATAGTTGAAAATACAAAAAAAAATTAAAAAATTCCTGCAGGTAAAATATGAAGATGAGGATTTGGAGATTCTTGGTTGCTTGCTTGCTTTCTCACTTGCTTTCTCTCTTCCTTCCTCTCTTGCTTTCTTTCTTCTTTTTTTTCTTTTCCTTTTTTTGATCCACCCCTGCCTTATAACATAGAGGGGACTCAGTAGTTCCATATGTTTAATAAATTTTTGTTTTACTGCCCTATAACATTTCAAAAACATTAAGTCTGTCTGCTCTATGTTGAAAATCTGGGAATGCCATGCTGAGGTAAATCTGCATCATGATTTTGCTCCAGAAACTTATATCTATTTGGTCCCTCAGGTAACCATGCATAGAAAATGGCTGCTAAAGTAAGACAATACTGATTGTACATTTCAAAAAAATAAAAATTATATTCTCCCTGCTCCTTCTCATCAATACTATAGAACTTTTTAAACAAAGAGATCTTCATAAAGACTGAGATGAGAGTATAATAGTACCTTCCTCTCTCTCTTCACTTTCCCCTTTTTCCTAGACTATGTCATATGCCAAGACAAGTGGATGTAGCTGTCTCCTTCCTCTTAGCCCTCAGGAACAGAAGCACTGTCTCAAAGCAAGGTCCCATGTGGCACAGCAACCTGACTCCTTCAATGATTGCATGTAAGCATGTAATGAAAAGTGAAAATAACTTAAGTGACACTTGTAGGTTAAACAACGCCCTTCCTCTCTCCTCTCTTCTGCCTGTTCTACTACTTCTAACTACTTTCAGCTTTGGAGGGTTCCCAGATGTGTTATGTTTTGTCTACTTAGAAACTCTCGATGACTTATTATTGAATGCTTGTCCAGTCTTCTACCAAATCTATGTAAACTGTCGGTATCTGTACTATCCTCAGCAAAAATTCAAAAAGCTCTCTCATTTTCTGTGTGAAATGCTGCCTTATCTTAACAAGTATTTTCAACTTTGCTCCTACTATTTTCATTTTTTCAATAACAGGCTACTAGTGCCTGTGTTGGAAGACATGAAAAACAATCAGGACTCTTCTGTTCTTAATTTTTGCAGACCTCTCCTATGCCATGCCAAGCTCTTTTTATTCATTTTTAATCAATTAATCTCTCTCTTCCATCCTCCCCTCCCCCCCAAGTTTTATTTTATCTGTTCTAACAGGGAAAAATATGCTCCAAATATAAGTGAACCAGAGACTTGGGCAGTGGCATACTGTTATTTTTGGAGGAGTTTTCTTTAATTCACGTGTCTGTCCATGATAAATTCTGGTAACTATGTGTCAACTTAGTATCATAACTTCCTTTTAGAATGTACTGGTTTCCTTACCTGTATTGACATCAGTAACTCTATATGAAAAGAAGGTTTTATCTCATTATTAAAACTCCTTCATTTTTTTAAGCATATGATAACCGAGTAGTTACTGTTATCAGTTTTCCAATTGTTTTAAACCAATTATTTATCCATATCATTATCTTTTTCTCTTTATATGATTGCTTGATTTCTTTAAATCTTTTAATAAAGGATTTTGGTGAAAATCTTAAAATGTAATAATACTAGGCTTTTGAACTTTACAAAGAACGTCAAGGAGTTTGTAAGTCAGAATCTTTGGAAAAAACGTACTTTTCTCAAGGCCATCAGACCCAGGGATAGATTATTTTCTATCTTTTTCTTTCGTAATTTTTACTAATCCTAAGGTTCCAGAACAGACGTCACATTTATGAGCCTGAAGTAACCTAGATAGCACATGGAACTTTCTTTCCTCTTTTCCTTTTGTTTGACGTAACATTTGCCACTTCATACCATGAAAGTCATGTTAAGATATTAAAAACCATAATTAATAATGCTCCTTGACTACCAGAGATCCAGGGATATTTTTTTTTTTTTTGTCATTAATTTTGTTAACTCTCTAACATGATCTATAGTCACTCCAACTTCATGCAGACCTGCTGAGCCTCCTGCAAGGATTTCCATCTTGGACTTTTTCTGCAAAGTGAACAATATTTGACTTATTAATATTTTCTTTTCTGCAATGCTCTTGTCTCTTCAAAGATTCCTTTTATACACTGGCCATCAGCTAGCTCTGACTATTTCTGTCATCATCATTATCGTCATCATAATCATCATCATTATTTCAGGTGGATTTGAAGACAGTGTTCATCATTTTTTTTTTCCATTTAGTTTAACCTCACAGAGTTTGACTCTGTTTTCTCTATATGGAGGAAACTTTCTCTTTCTGGAATATGCTTCTTATTTCTAATACCTTCCCTTACTATTCTACTCAATCATATAGACTTCTTCTTATTCTGTGCTTTGCTAACAGCTCTCTCTTTGCCATTTTAAAGGTTTAAATTCTCGTAATCCATTTTACACTCCTTTAGATAAGCTTCCTATCTTTTTCATTATTCTACCTTTCAAGTCAAGTGTAGTTGGAGGTTTCTTTAGATTGATTCTGAAAAGATATCAATTTTTATCCACCATACTTGGTATTACAGAGTAACTCATCAAGTCAAGGATTTTGATCTTGCATACTGCTTGGGAAAAAGGGTTTTATTTTCTCTCTTGGGCTTCATAATGGCTTCATTTATGAAACACTAAATGATATTGTATAAAAATGCTTTATCTGGGCAAAAGCCACATTGGAATGTGAAATGTGCTGGGCAGTGATAAAACAAGTCTGTCAACATGCATCAGTTCTGCTTCTCCTTTTTTCTAGAGTAAAGGGTAAACTGAATCCAATTCCTTTTGCTCCTTTTTTTCTGAGCAGAGGTGACATTCTAGAGAGGAAAGGCAAAGTGAGGTTGGACCATGCTATGTAGAATAAAGCATGAAACTAATATTCTAGACTTGGTAATGTGTCAAATGATGATTTATTATAAAGATTATTTTTATCACAGCTGTAAGAAATGTTTAAATATTTGTACTTTAAAAAAAGAAGTTTTTTATTCATGTATTAATTCTGATTAGATGCCAGCATTCCAAACAAGGGTAGCTGGCACAATTTTAGCTGTAAATAACTGTTAATACTTAGATAAAAGTAATATAAAAAGTTTAATTCAACATTAGCATAATTCTGTAGATTAATTTTGCATTCATACTGTCTCTTAATTCAATATATTTGAAAAAAGGTATGAGTTATTGATGCTCATGTCTCTGAGATCATTTTCTTTGAAAAGAAATCAGCATTTTGAATTTGTATCTAAATGGAATTTTTCGTATAACTGTTTGAGGTCTCCACAATTAAAGTACAGTCATAATAATATAAGGCATTACTATAATTTTTGTTATTCATTTGCAATTTAAAATGGGTGGTATCTATAAAGGTTTATTGCTCCAAACCAGATCATTACGTATCAAACAATCAAATTTATTGTTTTCTCTGAAAAAATTTTAGTGTCTATAATGTAATCCGTAGAAATGTTTGGTTGAAAATATTATTTTTGATTTGCTTGCAAACATCAGCAAATACATTCATATAAGTAGTAAATTGTCATGAGGGTTCTCTAAAATATTCTCATTTCTGTAGTTTTCATGCGCAGATATCCATAATGCTACGATATGTGATTTTTCCGTAATGATGGAAAATATGCTCTTAAGAAAATTTGTGGTTTTGACTGTTTTTTCTTTTATTATTATTTTTTTTTCCTGTGATTTACTGTCTGTAAATAGCTGAGAATGGTAACATTAAACAAAAAGAAAAAAAAAAAAAAAAGATTTTAGAATTCATTTTGTATGAATGTCACTTGCAATGAATTTTGACTGTAACTGCTCCTTTATTTTTCAATTTTTTTCAAGTTACTGATGCTGGGACCTGACTTGCTCCAACAGCTGGCACCACAGTCTGTGGAACACCTACACACCTGGATTTACTCTGGTACCAGTTTCACTTGCCAATAGTTGGCACATGATCTTGGAAGCACACATACATGTTTCTCCAAAGGAAAGCAAATACATCAAACCTAGTTTTGAAGTATGTTTATTTGAACTGTATAATGTATATATTAAAACAGCAAAACCATGTACTCAATTCACAGAGAAAACCTTGGAAACATTTATAACTAAGCTTTCTGGAGGAAAGCAAAATACAATGGCAAATTTTTTAAAGCAAAATATAGTGGCAAATTTTTCTGTATATAGTTTGTCTGGATATTGATCATCGTGTATTTATTACTGCTCAGCTCTTTGACATGTTCTTTTTTTAATATTACACCTTTGTTTTTATAGACCACATGAACTAAGAGATGGCTGATGTATTATTCCTGAAGAATATTTAAAATATATATATTACTTTTTTTAGCAGATCAGTACTCCTTCTTTTGTCTGAGGTCTACAAATTTAAAGGGTAAGACAAAAGAAAAAAGATCAGCCTACTGTGAGTCATCCATTTTCTGAAACAAGGACAGAGTCTTAGACTCTTATAAATTTACGTCTATTAAGACTAAAACAATTGTTTGAAAGAGGATGAGAATATTGGAGATCTAAGAAAATGAACAGATTTCCATGCAACTTTTTCTGCCACCTGCTTGAAACATTCAGTAGCAATAACTGGCCGAATTCATGAAATATTATTCAGAGTTTTATCATCTCTTTGTATACCATTAAAATCTAAGAGACAGTGTGTCGTGGTTTGACTCAGCAGATAGCTAAGTTCCACACAGTTATTCACTCACCCTCCCCCCTCCCCAAATGGGACAGGGGAGAGAAGTAGAGAGAGATGCAGTAAAATGCGTGGGTTGAGATAAATGCTATTTACTAAAATAGTAAAGAGAACAAAAGAAATAACAGTACATGTATATATATATACAAAGAGGATACGCAGAGCAAGGGCTCACAGCCAGCAACGACCCTTCCTCCCGACTAGCCCCTTCCGTAACAAAGAGCACCTGGAAAACCCAACAAACCAATCACAGGATGTTATATGGTATGGAATAGCTCTTTGGTCAATTTGGGTCAGCTGCCCTGGTCCTGTCCCCTCCCAGTTCCCAGCTCCTTATGCCCCCCTTAACTATTTCACTGGCAGAGGAATGCGGAAGTGAGTTATGTCCTCGGCTCCGTTCAACACTGCCAGGATGTTATCAGTATCTCTGAGGTACAAGATAAATTCATACTAGACACTACGAGAAGCGTAACTTCTGTTAGAAACCAAGACAGTACCACATAGTTCTTTGCTCACTTCCCCCCGCCTGCCAGTAGTGGGATGGGATGGAGGAGAGAATTGGAAAAAAAAAAAAATGCACATGCACTTTACCTTTTATGACTTGAAAACTACTAAGCACTGACTACATCTTGCTAAAGGTGACAGTGCTTGTCAATTCTCAGCGAAAAGTAAGACCTTGTGTCTCTCTTGGGACAGCTGCAATGTAAACCACAGAACACCGTTTTTTTCATCAACAGAGCAATGCTTCCACTGATAAAGAAAATTATCTCTGTAATTGCTCTGTATTTAAAGATCTTCAAATATAAAATCTATGTTCAAATATAAAATCTAGATTCAAAACTTTGCAGGCAAATTCCTTTATTGAATCTGCTGAGTTGACCAAAGCATCCAATGATAATGGTGAGTTCCTGAAGCCACGCCTGTGCTGTTTTGCTCTTCAAATCTTCAAATGTAGTAATTGAGGAGCAGAGCCTGGCTCTGTTCTCCAGCCTCCTCTTGTTCCACTACACAAACTATGATGCCTTGTCTCAAGAGAGCTGAAAAGGTGAAATAATTTACAGAGTAGCTGCTATGCTTACAACTGCTTCCAGTCCACCACTATATTTACGCAAGTCACTGAGCTACAATTAAATGCTGATTACTTTTGAACCCTTTCTATCTGAGCTTGACAGAAGCTAGTGATCTAGACCTATAGAGCTTTACCTCTTGTTATTTTTCTCTTTTGACACTTCTAATCCCTCTGACATAATTTCATTATATCTACTCCTCCTTGTTTATGTTGTTTGAAACATTCATAAAGTTTCTTGGTAGTGGTATTATGAAAAAGGGAAATAAAGATATTTAAGATTTACTTCCATTACTTTCAAAGTGAGTAAACAATGATTAAGCCATTTTGTGCAACTTTACCAATGCAGTTTATACTGGATTTTTACAGTGCACAAAGCTTTGTTCCCAATCCTCTTTTAGTCAGAGGAGCATTTACATGAAATCAGGTGTGATTTCTTTTATGTGACTCAAAACAGAAATGAAAAATTTTAATGAAAAATAAAGATGATTAATTAACAAAAAAAAATCAGAAATCTAGCACAAAACCATAACTGTACAAGCTCAGATTGTTGTATGGCTATGGTTCGAGTGAGAGAGTTTGTCATTGTTTCATGTCCTCGTTTCAGCTGGGACAGTGATGGTTTTTTCTTCATAGTGTCTGATATGATGCTATGTTTTGACTTCAGGAAAAAAACAATATTGATAACACACCAATGTTAGGGCTGCACAGAGTCAAGAACATTTCAGTTTCTTGTCTTCTCACACTGCCCTGCCGGCAAGGAGAGCTGGGGGAGCACAAGAAGTTGAGAGGGGGCAGAACCAGGGCAACTGACATAAACTGGGCAAAGAGATATTCCATACCATATGACATCACACAAGAAAAACTTGAGAATGGCGGGAAGTTGGCTGAGTGGGCAGCCACTGCTTGGGGCATTGATTGGTGGGTGGCGAACAATTACTTGTATATCACTTCTTTTGTGTATATACTTATTTATTATGATCATATCTGCATAGCTTTGCAGATGACACTAGGTCTGGGAGGAAGAGTTAACCTACCTGAGGATAGGAAGGCCCTACAGAGGAATATGGGTAGGCTGGATTGATGAGCTGAGGCCAGTTGGACAAGTTTCAACAAGACCTCGTGCCGGGTTCTGCACTTTGATCACAACAACCCCATGCAGCCCTACAGGCTTGGGGCAGATTGGTGCAAGACTATGTGGGGGAAAAGGATCTGGCGGTGTTGGTTGATGCTCAGCTGAACATGAGCCAGTAGTGTGCTCAGGTGGCCAAGAAGGTCAACAGCATCCAAGCTTGTATCAGAAATAGTGTGGCCAGCAGGACTGGGGAGGTGATCATCCCCTGTACTCAGCCCTACTGAGGCCACATCTTGAGTACTGCGTTCAGTTTTGATCCCCTCACTACAAGAAAGAGATCAAGGCCATAGAGCACATCCAGAGAAGGAAAACAAAGCTGATGAGGGCTCTGGAGCACAAGTTTTATGAGGAGTGGCTGAGGGAAGTGCAATTGTTTAGTCTGGAGAAGAGGAGGCTCAGGAGAGACCTTATCGCCCTCTACAATTACCTGAAAGGAGGTTGTAGTGAGGCGAGGATTGGCCTCTTCTCCCTGGTAACTAATACTAGAACAAGGGCTAATGGCCTTAATTTGCACCAGGGGAGGTTCAAGTTGTATGTTAGGAAAAAGTTTTTCTCAAAAAGAGTGGTAGTGCAATGGAACAGGTTTCCCTGGGAAGTGGTGGAGTCATTGTCTTTGGAGGTATTCAAGAAATGAATAGGTGTGGCTCTTAGGGACATTGTTTAGTGGGCATGGAGGTGATGGGTTGGACTAGATGAAGAGATCTTTTCCAATCTATGATTCTATAACAATTAGTCTTATTTTTGCTTCTCTTTCTTTTTCTATCTTAATAAAGNAACCCACGCATTTTACTGCATCTCTCTCTACTTCTCTCCCCCGTCCCATTTGGGGAGGGGGGAGGGTAAGTGAATAACTGTGCGGAACTTAGCTATCTGCTGAGTCAAACCATAACAGGTACTTAGCTGCCTTCTGGGTTAAAACACAATATTTTGGTTGATGTTGGATGGCTGCTAGATGCTCACCTAACTATTCTCACCCCCCCTCAACAAGGTGGAGGGAGAAAATAAGATGGAAAAGTTCATGAGTCAAAATAAGATAATATACTATCAGAGTAAAACCAGACTTGATTTGGGAAGATTATTTTATTGCCAATTAAAATGGATTTGGACAGTGAAAAACAATGACAAATTTAAACACATTTTTCCACCACCATCCCCACCACCACAACATTCCCCCCCACTACCACAATACCCTTCCTCCCCCTCTTTTATTTTCTGCCCGTAGCATCTCTTCTTTGATGCTTCTTCCTTCTCACATTTTCTTTCTTCTCATGAGACCTCTGCAAGGGCTGCAGTCTTTTGGGATAAACTTCCAACACGGGATCTCCATGGATTGTAGTTTCTTCGGAAACATCTCCACAGGCTGTATTTTCTTCAGGATATATCCACTTGTTCCACTTGTGGTCCTATCAATGGGCTGCTAGAAGATATCTCCTCCACCATGGTCTCTCCACAGGCAGTGGGACATCTCTGCTCCGGCACCTAGAGCCCCTCCTGCCTCACTCCTCCTCTCCCCTGGGTGCCTGCAAGGCTGTTCCTCACCCGTTCCCCTCATCCCTCTCTACCATGTGCTGTTTACTCTCTCTTCCCCAGGCTGCCCCCAAGGTGCCCCAGGGTGGCTACTGGGTCCAGCCATGCCCTGCGTTGGGGCCGTTGGAGCCAACTAGAACCTCCTGGGTCTGACACGGAGCAGCCCCATCCTCACCTCATGCTGCAGACCCGCAACACCCTGATGTCAAAACTTTGATACCTAAGCCCAGTAGAGAAAGCTAAAAAACTAGGGTATTTCTGTGTTTAGCACATTGCCCAGTTTATCTGACTGAGTGAGCCATCTCTTTGTTTCTTGACTTCTTTGTCACATGTCTGTAAAAAGAGAATTATGGACTTGAAGTTGCTCTGATGGGATTTTTCAAACTACTTCTTGTTAGATCCTGTTGTACAGTTTTCCCTGAAAGTTGTCTTCATGTGATCAGCTTCAGTGAAAGAAATATTTATGAAGTAACTAATGAGGGGAGCTAAACCAATACAAACTCAATTTTGAAATGACAATCAGTCTTCAAATTGATAGAAATAATATTTTTATGTTGATGTAGAAATTTGAAGGAGAGATGGATTTTCAGAAAACTTTGAAGAATCCAACCATTCATTTAACAATCAGATGGGTCACTTAACTCACTGACAGAGATGGGCATAGAATCAGAGCCAGATCATCAATAGTCTTTAGTCTCAAAAAACTACCCTTATGAATGATTTTATCCTAGTCTCATGAAGGAGCTCTATCTACTATACACATTAAGGTTGTGTTACTTAAGATGTCCATTAGTGGAAAATTTTCTCTGATAACTTTCTCTGATAAAAAAAAAGTTCTGAAAACTTTCTCTGATAAGTTGCTTACACAGACTGCTAATCAGTTGCTGTTTTCTTTTACAAATGTTACTTTCCCACTGTTTGCCATCTGTTTTTCCCTCACTCAGAAGAAAGAATGTAGAACTATATGAAGCGGGTTGGTTTCTTTTTTTATTATTCTCTTTCTACTCACATGTCCCTTTTTACCTCTAAAGTCATTAATATTGTTTTTTTTATTAAATGTTTGTTGGAATATTTTAAATATAGTCATTATTAACTTGATATTTTTCTGACTAGTTGTTCTAGGTCACACATTGCTTGAAGCAGACCTCTATTATCATGTAAATTTCAATTTCACACCAGTGGCCTCATTAAAGTCAAAGGGGAAATAAAGTTTTTAGGTTAGAGTTGGGCACTTAGCATAACAAAAGGGATTAAAAAATCAAATACTGTGTATTTAAATCACTATGAATTTGTGTAAACGTTTTAAGTGGTTTTCATTATCCTTGAGGGGGTACTACATTTACAAATTTCTTCCAGGTGATGATGCTTTCCTTAATATTTGTTATTCTATTTTTCCTGACAATTGTTTTGCCTGTTAGTACTTTATTAAATGCAGGGTGGGGAGGACTGGGTCACCACTCTGGGGCATTTATTGTCAGGCAAGCTGTAGCATGTAATCAGAATGATCCATGTTAAAACATGGCTTGATGAAATCTTTTGTTCATACAGTGGACATCTTCTATATAATTTCTGGTCTAGTGAATTAAGAACAGTCTTACTGACAATTGTGGTTGTACTAGCATAATCTCTTAACTTTACCTGTTTATTTTCACCTGTGTCTTTGAGTTTTTGTTTTATGTTTAGAGAATGTGATCACATATTCTCAGCTTTTACATTATTAGTTGAAACTTGACAAATTTCTGGGGTAACATCATGTAGGATGGGATGGCTTCTCTCCTTGATATATGAAAAGGGCTTTTTTGAACTCTGCAACAAGTTGAGCCTTTTATAATTTGAATATCTTACCACATATATCACTCTTGATGATTTTACAGATTATTTGTTTTGCAGCACTTACTGCTGTCACGGTGTTAATCTATATTCAATGTGGTTTCTTTGATCAATAAAAACTTCCATATGAAAGAACACCAAGGTACTAACTGGTTTAAATACTGGACACTATGGGTGGGCAATGTCTGCATAAGAATTTTGTGTAGCTACTTCTGAAAAAAATATGTTTTGAATCACTGCAGCCGAGCATCTGCCCTTAAAGGTGCTGGACCATCCCACGATTGATGTCTCTGGAAACAAAGATGTCTGAGCTCTGTTCCTGATGGCTTCCTGTCTATGCTAATACTACCAAAGGCTTCATAGAATTTGTGTTTTGTCTTGTAAACCCAAGAATGCAAAGAATTCTGAGGATTTCATGTAGATAATTAAATCTATTTTTAAACAAATGGGAAGAAGAGTAAACCAAGGTGGAAGTAAACTAGACCCATTAATGTGGCCCATGTAAAAAAACCTCCTGCTCTGTTACAACTCTTCAAATAGATCATAGCTCTGTTCTTTCGTAGCTCTGCATATCCTGAGGAGGTGTGATAAAAAACCTAAATAACTAAATAATTAAATCAGGAGGGGGCCTGTTTTCCTCTAATTCTACCACGTAACATTGTTACATCTGTGTTTCATCATAATCATAGCCAATGATATAGTGTATCTCTCTCCAAGTTTAGAGGCGCTATTAAAAGCAAAACAAAACAAATTAAAAAAAAAGGGCAAAAAATCACTTTTGAATTCACCTGCTATTTTTTCAGTAATTGAAGTCCAAGTCTTTCCCTGTTGCTGAAATTTGCATCCTCATGCTGATGAAACTTCGCAAGTAGAACTTTTTTTAAAGCATTCTTGTTTACCTTGAAGTTATCACTGAAAGTGATTTGTTTAATTTGTTATGAGAGAAAGCATGTAAAAAACCCACAAACTTTAAACTCATATAATAATTCGTATGGCTTTATGAATTTTTCTTTCTACATCCATAACACAGAAGAAGCAGAGACTTAGTTTGATACTATTTGTCCATGAAAACAATATATATGGTTCTCAATAACTGCACTTTCCATAGCAAACTCTTCTTTAAACAATATGTTTTAGACTGTATTGTATTGTATTAGAAGGAATGCTAAGTTATGAAAATTCTTTATCAGGTAATGGATTTTCATTACAGTGTAAAATAGATCAAAATCTTTATTCAAGATTGTGTTCATTATTTTCTGTTGCATCTATAGATTTTATTATGGTCTTTTTTTTTTTTTCACTCACAATTCTAAGAGCAGGTACAATAATTAAATTACAGACACAGTCTTTGCTGCATTTCACTCATCAAGACCTGGTGTGCATGTATGCAGCCTCCAAACTCCTGGACATACAGGTCATCCTACACATGTATCGTGGGATTTTAAGTACAAGTCCTCTGCAAACACCTTGTAGATAAAAACAGAATTAAAAATAAATAAATCTGGCATATAGTTGTCATGACTGAAATGATGTATTGAACCTTTTCTGGCTCAGAGGTAGCTCAACACTTGAGAATCTTTTAGGATTGAGAAAACATAGGATAGGACGGACTGAGCATTTAGAATGTGACAGTAGAAGTTTGCCTTAAACTGTGCAGGTTATAGATAGGCATGGCAGTAAATCATGAATTCGGAGAGCAGGAGATTTCACAATGGAATATGGATCTGGAAGAGAAGTAGTACTCTGATTAAAAACAGTGATAATAAAGGAATAGTGATAGTAATGAGTGTCCATTGCAGGCAGGCCTGAAAAAATTTCCAGGCTTAACGTTGAGGTGAAGGTGACATCCCAGTGTGAGCCTGCCATGTTGATCCCACAGAGAATCATATGCTTGGCAGGATCATTTTCTTTTTTGTAGCCTAGGGCTCTACCTCCATAATGAGCAGTTTACCAAATGCTTCCTGTGCATGAGACACTTTACAGTTTCAGAGGTATCATGAGAGTATTACAATAATCTCTTTTATAATGTAACCTAATTTTCCAATGTGGCTGCAAAAGTTCTCAGGAAACTCATTTTGCTATTGGTGAATAAATTTCACTGCTGGCCTCAAAAAGAGCTCACTAAGTTCCATTATTTAATAGAATAGTGTAGATCAAGAACTCAAGAAGAAAGAAAATTACAGTAGAGAATTAAAAGAAAAAGAAATACAAAGACAACAATTTTCTATTCCATACCCAATGAAAATTACCTCAGTCAAGGTTCCATTTATACAATTCTGCAGAAAATCTGTCTAATTTTACAGCATACCCTAATTTATTGTTTTTTCCTTGTTGAGTTCACATCATAAAAGAAAAAACATTAGTTACTCAAAGGAAAGGCAGTTAGTTCACACATTCAGAAATTATTGGGAAATATTTTGATGGAGCATGCCAAGCTTAATAGAAATTGTATTTTGGGGTACATAATAACAGATAATCTAATAACTACATTGTTTGCCTGTAAAGATAGCTTTAGTGAGTATATAGTGATAACAGATTCATATTCACAAATAATTCTATTCTGTTTTTGCATGCAGAATTCAACTCTAAAATTAAGATAGAGAAAAAAGGACTATTTTTCTTGTTTTCTGTGTAAAATGCATCCAAATGATCTACTATGTCTTCTGGGAAAAATGATTGAATTAGCAATGTTCCTGATACAAATCAATTTATCCAAAGGCAGACTAACTGGTAAATGAATATGTCTTGTATCTTTTTTCAATCAGTTACTGTCTAACGAATAGACTATTAACCTCATTAATTTATACTCAGGCTCTTAAAAAGCTTATTTCTGAATACTTAAATAGTTACTGTAATCCTACTGATCAAAACCTTATAACACAGAAGTTCAGAAAAAAGTAGATGAATAAGAAGCACAACTAAAGAAGCCACTCTGATTGCAGATATTGTGTTGCCTGGAAAAATGATGCAAAACGGGTCTTTTTTAACAGTCTGTCTTTTGTAATCTCAAACTAATTTAAGCCTAATTCAATTGTTTAAAATATACAATGCAATTGTTGTCTGTGAGCTTCTGGAAAACTAACTCTTGTTTTCACCTGATGCAAGATAGAAGCTATTTTTTGAGTATGATCTTGCAACAATTCAAAAATTTTCTTTTCTTTTAAAGTTTTTAACCATTAAACTTTTCTGAACAGGTTTCCAGTATTTTTCATCAATATTTCTCAACAGTTAATAAAATACTGTGTGTGTATAATTGCACACAAATTTGAATTTGATGCCTTGGTTTTATCCTGTCAGGCATTTATGCTTCACAAGTTACTCTAAAGCCTATTGTAAACTTCTTCCATAACTGTTTGTAAAATCGATTTCCTCAATCTGTCTTGCATTGCAGGTATAGGTTTGATGAGACCTGTTAAACTGCGCTAAAGTGACTACCACAGTTTTACAAAACTGGATGCTTTCTTTTTGATAATTAGGCCCCCTTGAAATGTTTTAGGTTATCAAAATTGTTAATCAAGCTATTATGACATTTTTAAATTTTTGCTTACACCACCCTCATTTAGCATGATAGTGAAACAGGATACACCTTTTCAAAAGAGACAAATTAGCTTCAAATGCATTGTCTTTGTACCCAAGTCACACTGCTATTATTTCAAAACTTATTACTGATCCACTGACATAAAGAAGATTATTTCTGTATGTTAAAAATATGTTGTTCTTGGGCATGCTGTATTGAATTCCAGATAGGGACATCTAAATGTTTAATACTGACCTGTCATAAAAAATGTCATTATACTCACTTTTTTTTTTTCAAAAATAAACCTATTCCTATAAATGAAGAGTTCAGTTCTAACAAGGAGATGGTTTGTTATGAAAAGCAAATAGAAGTTTTCATTCTAACTATGGTTTTCATCACCTTTCCAAATACAAGATTTTGTTTTATAAATGCTATTAAAAGTCATGGAGTACTGTTACATTAGCTTTATTTTCTTCTCTCCACATCCAAAAATAACACTTATGATAGAATCAGAGAGCTTCTAGATGTGCAAATAAATTTATTTTCTTTTTAAATCACATTAAATAACAAGCGTGATATAGTTACCACCATGCATTATGAATTGTAGCCAAAACAAATACCTTTAAACTGTTAACAGTGTATCAGTAATTGAGAACTATGAAAAAGATTTTCGTTCATTATTTTACTGGCAATAAATGTAGTTGTGTAGCAATAGTGTTCTTGCTTTCTTCATTCCAAGTAATTCTATTATGGTTTTGACTTTCAGATCCATAAATCAGTTGTTCACTTTATTTTCTATATGTTGAAGTACTAATTTTAAATGGTTTTGCTTTTTTTTTAATGCAAGTTAATTGTCCCTTAGAGAATTGTAAATTCTTCAGATAGCTGAATCCAAGAAAACCTGACCTACAGCAGTTTAATTCTTTGATGTGAATTTCTTGACATGGTTTTTTTTTCCTCAGGAAATGGATGGGAATAGCAATTCAGAGAACACTTAAACTTTTGCTGTCAGAAATATTGACACACTCATGAAATAGCACTCATTACTTTGATACCTACAGAAGAATGTATGTGACCCTATTCTGATTCACACTTGAACCTGAAACGTCATAAATTCAGTTCAGATTCAAATCTAAACATTATTTTCTTGGCCATGTTTTTCATTATGTTGTCCTAAGACTCTCTTGAATATAAGTAGTTGAGGTTGTCACGTCTGATTTTCTTAGGAGCTGAAGCTGTAACAAAATTGAAGGCAGCCACTGGCAACCTGTGTGATGTTTTTTTACCTTATTTGCAGCTACAGGTATTCACTCAGCCTTTTGATATTTCAGGAAACTCTCAAGCATCTTGGTCAAGCAGAAACACCTTGCATCAGCTATTGTGAGAAGTTATCTTTCTTAGCCAGACAGTCTTCTTATCCAGCATTTTTTCAGCCTTCATTCAGTGGCTACAAGAACTTTTTCCACTTTAATACCACTTCTACATTTTTAGGTACCATATTATCACCAAAAAGTTTGTAATGAGTCATTCATGGAAACAGTGACTTCTTTTAAACATATAATGTTGTTATATTTTGAGGAGAGATAATTATAAGACCTAAGAGTTAAGCCTGAAATTGAAAAGATTCAAATGTTCTTTCTAAAGTTCTGAAAGAATTTTGTCAGTGGTCATGCAGAAGTGTAGATAGTGCCAAATAGATCATTCATCTCAGTACCTCAGTCAGTAACTGGCAAAATGTCAAAATGAAATCTTAAGTTTTAGAATTACAGATTAAATTTTAAAGCTGTAAAGTCAGGTTGAAGAAGGCAAATATTAAAATCAGTACTAATTTGTGTACAAAAGTCTAAAATTTTCCGACAAATGCTATAATTTTAGTCTGCCTAATATTTGAAGTTATATGTGGCTACTTTATTTATTGATTTGAATTAGACATGGAACTGAAGCTTGAATTAGAGCTCTCTGAATGCATGCGTATGTCTGGGGGTAAAAAGCAAAAACTTATTTATGTTTACTACAAATCCATCGCTAAATAAAATCTTGTTGGGCCAAGCAAGACTAGCTGATATATTTCTAATATAAACTGGAGATCAATGAAGCTCCATTCAAGGTTTTGTGAGAAATCAGTGTTTATTTATTAATTCAGGTTGCATGTAGGTTGCATGCAAGTCCAAAAGCAATGTCTCCTATTTATTTCTATGGAAACTAGAACAGATACAAAGAGCACAATAACACTATTTGATAGATCAAATTCTCAGCTACAAAACCCTTTTTCAGCACAGTCACCACCATTAGCTATGCATTTTCTCCAGCAATGAACAAGAGCCTGCATGCTGCACTCATAAAAATCTGCATGGCCATCTGGATTGTGGCTTGTCTTTCACGCTGTTGTTGTCATTGCTGAAATGCACCACCCACCACCTCAGCAAGTTCACATCCACTGTTTGGTCTCCATAAACATACAGCAAGTGTTGATGCATGTCAACGGGCGCAGTCTTTTCCACATGGAGGAATTCAATTCCACACCTTTGCTTCATCCGCAGTTCCATGTCAGACGCCATTTTTTCTGACTGCCCCTCTGCTGCCATCTGTCACACAGCAACAAAATGGAATGGAATATTGGTGGGAAGGCAACCTCTACTGCCATAGCACCAACACCTGCTTCTGACATTCTGGGCCAACATAATAAAATAGGAGACATTGCTTTCAGGGAAGCCCTTGTAATTGTCTTCCTTTGAGCTATCAAGAGAGCTGGGGAGTCTACTAGCATGTTGGAGTTGAAAATAAAGAATGTATTTGGAAAATCAGATTTCATTCAAATGATTAATCTTTCAAAAGCTGCAAGTTCCAGCCAACTCGTAATGCAGCTACCATTAATAATGTGAGTTCTACAAAGAATACTCCTGTGAAATACAAAACTTTCTACTGTGATTTTACAAAGGGAGATTTCTGCTGCTTCTGCATAAAATTAATATGTTTCGTTTTTAATAAAAAAGAGATCAACTGTCTTTTTGTGTGTGCTAAACATTCTTTCCTCCTTGCTCATTCAAATTAACATTTAAATCTACAGCAGACTGACTTTATTGCAGAAATAGATATATATATAGCTCTGTCCTAAATCTTGCCATAAATGTAAATAGCTAAATTATAAATAACAAATAGATTTTATTTATATGTCAATATGTTAGTTTTGGAGCCATTATTATAATGATTATCTTTGCTGATTAAATTACATGTGTACTAGGTGCTTAAAAATTTGCTAGCTTTGCTGTAAAAACTATTCCGACATGAATACAGTGTTGCCGTAGGTGACTTAATAAGAAATGACTATGCCTTAGAATACGTATTCCTATCTTTAGTTCTTCATTAATTATAAATTAATAAATATATACCTTTTTAGAAAATCACTTATTTCTCATTAGGTAGTATGTCAATTTCAGCACTTCTTAAGAAGATACACTGAATTGCAGCTGGAATATTATTCCAAGTGGCATTTTTTATTCAATGCAGTATTTGGGAACTGAATATACAAAAATGTGTATTTCAAAGGACAGTTAATATCAGCTAACCAAGTGTATTTATAGAGACATACCTCAGGCTTTCAAAGCATGGAGAGATTATTTTGGTTGTGTTATTGTTATAAAAATACATGAGAAATCATTTAGACTTGTTTCAAAGCAGCTTGCTGCAGATGAATTCTTCAGTGTATAATTTATGTTTTCCAACTGTTAAAAAATCTGACCCTTTTCTTCTTTTACGCCATATACATCTTGTCCTTGAGATATTGTGATTTAACATTCCCTGTTTACTGTATAATATTAAGGTTGTCTCATTAACATTAAGGCATATGTCATTAGCTATGGCTTAATCATCCTGAGAGATTGTTTACTTCTTCAGATGAGAACAATAAATAAAAGTATTGATTTTCTATTAATTATAATAGAAATGATATGATGATGATGATATGATATTTGAATATGATAGTGAAATTTTATTTTCTCTGGTAGTGATATTTGAAATTTACCTCAGATTTTAATTTTCAAGTTATGAAAAATTGACACTTTTATACACTTTCATGTATAACTTATGATTTATTAAAATTATATACACTCTAAAATTTATTTTGTATTTGCTGCCTGTATAATATAACTTGGGATCGATCTTCAATTTTGAATTTAACTGTTAATAAACTTGCCTTCAGGAAGCATTTAACATCTCTGCTTTTAAAAATTTTTGTTATAAAACCACAGTAAGGTTGCATAAGATGTTAGTCTCTGTTGAATACATTAGTTAGTTACAAAGACCTTACAGTCTTCTGTAAGGAACACTGGGTAGTGAAGCACTGGAACAGATCTCTCAGAGATGTGGTGGAAGCCTCGCCCCTGGAGACGTTCAAGGTCAGGCTGGACCATGTTCTGGGCAACCTGATCTGGCTGTAGATCTCCCTGTTCATTGCAGGGGAGTTGGACCAGATGACCTCTAAAGGCCCCTTCCAACTCAACTGATCCTACGATTCTGCAGAGTTTCTTCCCTGATTTAGATTTAGAAAGTTTTAAATACTGTTGACTTTTTTATTTCCTCTGTAAATCGAACTTCTCTTATGATGATGATCAAGTATCTTACGTGTGTTAGTGTCTTAGTTTCAACTGGGAAAAAAGTTGTTTTTCCTCATAGCATCTGGTTGGATATTATGTTTTTGTTTTAGGAGTAAAACAATATTGATAACACTGGTGTTTATACTTGTTACTGGACAGTGCTGTATGGACCCAAGGATATTTTAATTTCTTAGCTTCTCACACTGTCCTGCCAGCAATGCACTTAGGGGGCACAAGAAGCTGGGAGGGGATAGGACCAGGGCAGCTGATATAAGCTGGCCAAAGGGATATTTCATACCATGTGACATCATGTGAACCATAAAACTCAGGGGAGTTAACTGTGGAGGGGCCGCTGCTCAGGAGCTGTCTGGGCATCTGTCAGTAGGAGGTGAGCAATTGCTTCATATATCACTTGTTTTGTATGTAAATATCATTCCTGTTATTTTTGTTCTATTTTCCTTTTTTTGTCTTAGTAAATAGTTTTTATCTCAACTCACAACTTTTCTTTTTCTGATTCCCTCCCCCATCCCAGCTGGGAGGAGGGCGAGTGAGAGAAGTACTGTGCTCTGTTCAACTGCTACTAGGTTAAACCACAACATTCTACATTAACAATACAATGGTTACCTACCCAGATATGCCTTGAAGTGACTTTGTGAGCATCATCTTCTTGGGTAATAATAAGCAAATTGGGAAAATGCTAAACACCATATGTGATTCACTGCTACCCCTAAAAATGAAAATGTTTCTCATTTGAAGAGCTTACTTATGGATTTTGACATGCAGAAATCAGACTTCATAACCTCAGAGTGGTTATAAAGCAGGTATGTTTATTCAGCGCTGCGCACACATGCCGGGCGCAAGGGGGATAGCTCCACCTTACTTGAGCACCCAGCAAAAGCAAGGCTTTGATTATATAGATCTTAATCATGCATACTCAAAGAATAGGAGGGAGCATTACAATTAATTCCAGGAATAGGAGGGAATATTACAATTAGTTCTCAGAAATCATTATAATATGCTCCACTCCTTCTGAGCATTCACAGTGTTTTGTGGTAGTGGTCTTCGGGGGTCACAGAGATGAAGGCCATATGTTTTCCTCGCTGTGCACTCTTCATCTCTGGGCAAAAGAAGAAGCTCAGCTGTTTCCATCTGGGTCCTCAGTAGAGCGTGTCTTGTTGCTTTGTCTGTTTGTTTCTAACAACCAATTAGTATCCCCCCACATGTCTGGCTTGACTTATTTTACACAATGGCCTATGCGATACTTATCAGCCTTCTGTAGGTTTAGTAATCATTCATCTTATATACAATGATTTCTACAATGTTTAACCATCCTGTTTCAGGACCCTTGGTCCTTTTTCCTTTCAGCTTTAACCAAAAGTCACACAAAAATGTCAGCTATGCAGTTTTCAGGTAGGAAATTGTCACTGCTGGAATCCTAGACATGACAAAAGATCTCTTTTTTCAGAACTGCACATATCCTAGACCCAACTAACCCTAAAAATTATCAGATTTGGTAAAATGCATTTTCAGCTACAGATGTCTATGTAAAAACACCAGACTTGCTGCAAAAAAACTATAAAATCTTCATGATACCTATTACTTCCTTCATCTGAGTTTTTCTTTAATCCTGTAGTTTAGAAGTTATGAATTTCACATAAATAATTTGGTGAAAATGTGTTGTGACTAAAATTAATAAGGTCAGCTATTTGAAAAAATTTTATACTTCGAAAGATAAGCATTTAAAATATACTTAAAATTTATAAAATCAACAATTATGGAACAA
Organism: Penelope pileata; assembly: GCA_013396635.1. NCBI lineage: Eukaryota > Metazoa > Chordata > Aves > Galliformes > Cracidae > Penelope > Penelope pileata. The sequence continues at coordinate 224,931 of WBMW01004865.1, read as the reverse complement.
GTAATGAATTATTCCATAGTGTACTGGATTTATAATCTAAATCAGTTTAATTGGTATGAATTTCATTCTAAGTCTGCCTCCTTTTGCTGTTAATGAAGAATCATATTTCGTAGTTTTCTGAATGCTATCCAAAAATTTAAATGAATGCCAGTAAATATGATTCTCTGGACTTAGCAAATCTACACTGAGCGCTTTATACAAGGTTTAAGTATGCAGGGATTATCTGTATCAGATTAATTCTGGAGTGTGAAGAGGTATGTGGTGCATTGGGAGCTTCTAAGATTGAAGTCTCTCAGAGTTTGAGCAACTCTTGATTTTCCAAGAATAAGCAAGAATCGATAGAATGTTACAGGTCAGTATCTGCTTTTAAACATTATACAGTATTCTCTGCTAAATTGCAAGCCTAAATTTGAAAGCTCTTCAATAAAATTAAGTATCTTCAGTTAAAACTGGTTTTGAGTATCACTGAACCTTTGCTGAGAATTTGTTTTTCTCCTATCACACATGACACCTTGGGCATATGTGCAAAATACTCCCAGCCTGTGAAAAAAAGAGGGAGCTACAGTTCCACATAAGGATTTTTTGGCGTTGCCTTTGCATTAGTCTTCACTGACCAGACATCACAGGCCATTATGCCTGAAAAGCAGGGTTCAAGGACAAGAAGAACTACCAGTAGTGAAATAAGATTCTATCAGGGATGACTTGAGAAATCTCAAAGCAGGTGTGCTTTGTTAAAGTGTGATTTTCCTATGGAAATGACTAAAGCTGTGGGTGAGATTACGCCAGTAGATGTTGTCTACCTTGACTTAGGCAAAGTTTCTGACACTGTCTCTTATAGTACCCTTGTATCCAAGATGGACTGCAGAGTCGAGAGGGAAAACTGGCTGAATCACTAATATCAAAGGGTAGAGGTTAGTGATTTGTCATCTAACTGGAGGTTGTAAGTGGAGAACTGTATGGGTCTGTCCTGGGAACTGTCCAATGTAATATGTTGACATGGAAGAGAAGAAAGAAGTCAACTGTGTTGTGGATGACAGCAAATAGAGAAAGCAGTTCATAGACTTGGGAGGGCATGGCTGGGGTCCCTTCTATTAGGAGGACCTGGATAGGCTGGAGAAAAAGGTCAGCAGGAATCATGAGACATTCAGCAAGAACAGATGTAAAATCCTACCCAAGGGAAGGAGGAACTTTCAGCAGTGATAACAGGTTGGTCCTTGTCTGGGTGAGGAGCAGCTTTGCAGCAAAGGCTCTGAGGATCTCAGTGGATGGTCAGCTGAGCAGGAATCAGCAGCAAAGTGATGAAGACTGACAGCATCTTATGTTGCAACAGACATAGTCTATAGAGTGAGGAAAGTGATTATTCCACTTACTCAAAACTAATTAGACAATCCTCTCCCCTTCACTTCATTTACAAGAAAGACATTGACAAACTAGAGCAAGGTCAGAGCAGGGTCACGAGACTGGCTGAGGCTGCTGCACTTGCCTTGTGAGAGCTGGGTTTGTCCAGGCTGGAGAGGAAACAGTGGTGGTAGGATCTAACAGCCACCTGCCCTGTGGGTCTAGCAGAGCTGGGCTGAGTGAGAATGTAGGAGAGTGGTCATGGACTGAAATCAGGGAGTTACAAAAGGATACAAAGAAAGCATTCTTTGCTTTGAGGGTGATAAGGCACTGGAGCAGGTTGCTCAGAACGTCTATGCAGTCTCTGTCTTTGGAAACTCTGAAGACCTGAATGGACCCTAAGCAACCTGATCTGATCCCACATCTGACTCTTGTTTTAGGCTTGACCTGAGCAACTCCATGATTCCATAACCAGTGCACAGCATTGATAAATTCTTTTTTTTTTTAATGTGTGTGCATCCACTGAGGAAATAATAATTAAAATAAAACAGTATTGGAAGTATAATTTAAGAATATGAAATAAAAATTAACCACCAACGTGAATGAATAATGCTACCAAAACATCAGTAATTTATTTTCTTAGTGAAGGAAAATCATATCAGTTCTGTACAATTTTCTTCTTCTTTGCGCTGATGTACATTTTTTTTTTTGAGTAAAGACAATATTTTTTATTAAATCTCAGATTTTTGCTGATATTGTATTTCTGACCTTATACAAAAAGCACAATAATATCTAAATCATCTAGATATCACTGCACTTTTGCTAGTATTAACAGCAGAACTTATACTAGCTCTTTGGTTTGCAATCGTGCATCAAGAATTATACTTTTAAGAATGCTCAAGAATGACAAGAAATAATATTATCTGTATGTGAAGAGCTCATTCTACCTCTATGCATTTTTATCACTAGCACCAATTACTACTAAATATCTGTTTTAGTAGTGATATTAGTTATTAAAAAAGAAAAAGAAAACCTATCAAGTAAAATATGTATTAAGATCACTGCAATGTCTTAACTTATTGTCAGCATGCACTCTTATCACCAATCTCTTAGCCTCCATATATTTCCCCTATAGCACAGCTCTAAAATATTTTGTTTTTATAAATTATTTTCATTATACAACATCTGCCTTTGTTTCTAAATTCCTAGTGACTCTTCAAGTGATTTTTCTTTCATTGAAACCCTCTCACTAGTTGTTCGAAAGCAAATTCTGCTTTGTGGTTTCATGACTCCATCATTTTCTGCATGGCTTGAATCTTTGGAGATTTTATTTTCCTTTTTATTTTTTTTTTGCCACATTTTTTATGATTTGTCTAAATTCTGTCAACTCTGTCTCACGTTTGTTCCATGTCATTCATATATCATGTGGTTATGCCTATAATTAGGTAAAAATGTCAGAAATCACATGGATGAAAAACATCAATATTGCTCCCCGTTGCAATGAGACTGAAAAAGTGACTGGTCCTGACATGACCTCGAGGGACATGACCTCAGTAAACCACTATCCGTCAGAAAAGTTGGTATGCAGATGGCCAATGTTTAATCTTCTCATTATCATATAATTCAATATATACCATATTCCACTTAATTATACTAGCTACTTTACTAGGATGTCTCCCAGGGATATCTGCTGACTTAATCCAATGAATAGCAATGGTTGAGGCTTAATTGGAACACTATTACCATAAATCTCTTGCTCCCTTTTTATTTTTAATGGATATGACTATGACTAATACCACCTGATTAAACAGGGCTTAATTAGCTGTTAAAAATTATGATGTCCAATGCAGTAGGTGCCAAATAATAATGATAAGGAGAGCTTTTATCAAGCAAAGATCTTGCAACTGGTGGGAACAACCTGTGCTCACAATATTTCTACAGCAATCTTCTCATTGAAATTAAAAATTCTGAATCAGAGATTATTAAGTGAAAATTCAGTTTCACATTTTGAGCCATCAGAAACTGTGTACAAGAAGCATCAGTTACATTTTCTTTCTCTGCAAAGAAATCTAGGAACTTGCATTGTAATTTACATTGACCAGGGCATATTTATTAGGTACAACGTTGTAAAGTCAGAAAACTGATGATTGTGCACCAAAAGCCAGGAGGAATTAGTACTGATCACTGCTGGAAACATACAAACATATAACGTAGCAATGGTGAGAAAACTTTGTGCACAAAAAAGGAAAAGAAAATACTCATTTTCTAATACTTATTTTCCTCACTTATCTTCTGAAGTATTGATATGAAAAGGTAGCTTTTCTGATGGAGAATGTTGAGGTTTTTTTGTTTTGTTTTGTTTTGTTTTGTTTGTTATACATATGTAGTGTTAAAAAAAAACTTGATGTCATTTTGTCAAAGTGAAAAATACTCCGGAAAAATTGAACTTGGGGTTTGCATCAAAATGAATTCGGAGACGCAAAATAACAGTATCTGCAATTCCCAAAATCTGTCATTCTTCATATTTTTAGTTTATTATAAATATTCAGAATAAACAGTTCACTTGCTTATACACTAAATTTGATTCCTTTCTTTAAATTTAAAGTGTAGTGTTGAAAATAAGAGGAAAATAGTATTGGAGCTTTAATTTTGGTGTTGTCACAGAAACGGGGAAATTATTTTTGCCCCTTTGGAGATGAACAAATGCTATCAATATTTTAGGAACTAGATATTGCAAACATAACTCTAGTTGTAAATTTTTTCATTTGCTGTGACAAATTTATAATCTTTGGTTAGGATCACTGGTAATTCTGAAGTGATGAAGCTCACTTTTAGTAAGCCCTAAAAGAACTGAGAGGAATTCAATAGGGAAGAAGCAATCACAAGTCTGGATCAAGACATTGAAAAGTATTTTAGTATTGTGGGATTACAACAAGCACTCAGAGTCAGTAAACTTCACAAATGAAGATCAGCCTCTGAACCAAGATACCATTGTACTTAGGGAGGAAGCCCTGGGAGCTGTAAAGGAGCATAAGGAATGCCGGACAAGAGCTCCGGGTGTGGACTGTTGTCTGTGCAAGATAACAACTATGTTTATCCTGTGATCCTCAAGACAAGGATGTCTCTGCCCTTCAAGCTAAGGAAGATACTGAAGGAGCTGCTCAAGTCTTGTTGTTGTTAGATTAATTGTTAGCCGATGATTTATGAGTAGAAAAATACTGTTTGTAGAGTTACCGGTTTTGCATGTTGTTGCATCAGCCAGAAAGGCCTATAAAGGCCCAGCTAGCTTTTCAGTAAGAGAGAATTCGTAGAAGTAATCTTTGAACCCATCTCAGAGTCCGTGTGGTTAATATGCCACAAGTATGATGTTGTGACTCATTACAGTAACAGAAGAAAAGAGAGACTCTACAACTTGAGATTTTTAAAGCAGAAGAGCCATTGGAAAGTACACGAGTGATATAAAAAGCTATGTATTTTCCATGTTATTCATTATGATGTTATGAAACTGCTGTTATGGTATACTAAGTCATAGTTTACTTTTGAGAATTTATATCCATCGTTTTCTAATAATGCAAAAGCTAACTTCAGTGAAGCAGTGAATTCTGCTATATGTTGATTACAACAGCTGTGGGTTGTGTTATAGCATGACATTTTATTGACATACAGCATGAACATTTTGTCCCACCTTTGGGTATTGAAGTAATCAGCACACAGTCAACACTAACTTCCATATCTTCTATTGTAATCAAAGAAGCCAAGTAAAGAAAGACTGAGAACTAGGAAAATTTAGAAAATATTTCTTACCAAGAAAGTAGTAACTGTAACACTGACTGAATGGGTTTTTTAGAAGTGTATGTTTTATATTGTTTTGGATCTTGGAAAAGGGTCTTAAAAGATGACTCCTGATGCTTTTACTATTGCTGTCTTTTCAGAGGGTTAAGGAAGAAAGTAAATTTTAGAAAGAAGGAGCAGAGCTCTCATCCATTTTTCTACAAGGGCTGTTAGTATTCTGTTAATATTTGATCCTTCTATAAAAATTATTCCTGCCAATAAAATAAAAATCTTTTGAGATTCTTTTGTTTTGACCTTTCTTTTTTAGTTTTAGTGTTTCTGCACTGACAGATCCACCCTGAAGAACTTCCAGGAAAGTCACTATAGCAAGAAGTGTGGTTGAGAAAAAGGAAAAATATTTAGGATAGAAAAATGTAAAATGTTGAAAAATAGGTGACTTTTTTGCTTATTATACTGACTGTTGTGAATCTGACTTTGAAGTACTTTATTGAAACTATACATTATGCCACAAGGTAATGGTGGGGACTTCTTTCAAAGACCAAGGTGTTTAGAGGTCAAGTGTCAACATGTTCAAATACTCTTCTGGATATTGTCTTCAATTCCTTTTTCAAAATAGGACATTAGCTCCAGTTAAGCATATTGTCTACTGTGAGTGTCCTAGGAAATCCCTACATCATTATAGTTTTGAATTCAGTGAAGCTCTACAGAGTCATGGAAGATCAAATATAGTGGGATGGGATGTCTTCTTCATTCAAGGAGAATCTTTCCTTCCCAGCTACTTACTGAATTGTTGAAGTTCATGACTGAGTTAAAGCAGCACAGAATTTTCACTGAAGAAATCTTTTAATTTTCAATGCCTTTCAATCTTTTTTTTTTTTTCACTTCAAGTGGTTCTATGAAGATTCATTATCTCCTCATTCTTACGCAGGCTTAGCAAATTCGATCCTTCAGTCAAAAACACTGAGAACTTATATTGCTTGAAGTTAATTCAAATTATAATTATGCAATTCTAATAAAAATACTGTAACCTTAATGGATAATAAAAAGGCATATTAAAAGCTAAAAACTAATTTTGGTATAACTTGAGTATTTACAGCACAGAAATACATAATACTGTAATATGAATTTGTGAAAGTATATATTTGATATGGATGCAATTTCATACTCAGTAGGATCAAATGAAGCATACATCACAATAAGTAGCATGTTATAGATCTATTCTGCTTTTTAATTTCACGAGAGTTTCATTTTAAAATGCAATAACTGAAAGGTCAGCCACCAAGAATAATTACATTAGTAGCAACTGCACCAAATGATTAACTCAAATTTACTACAGTTTTTAAAGCTTGTCTTAATGTCAAGCATTGTGCTTGAGAACGAAAAATACTAATTGAATTGTGGTTCTAAAGTAATTAGAATTTCAGGATAAGCAACATTATTTTTTGTATGTATGACTGTGTTCCTGGAGACGGTAAGCTCTACTTCATTAATTAATAAAGAAGCCATATGTTCTGTTTTTAGTGGTGCTGGAAGCTGAAGTATTTTGCTTATCAGGGAATAAATCTTTTATAATGGCTTACTTCTGAAAGTAGATGAAGGACACATTATTTTTGTGACTTCCTTCATCCACAAGACCTTTATAAATTATTATTTAATATCAGCATTTGTATATAGTGTCTAAATATACAATGTGAATATAAAGCAGATTAAACTATTTTAACAAATGGATTCATTGCTCAGTAATAGTTGAGGTAAATCCTGAATGAAATTAAAATTTTGATGTGTCCTGGTTTTCCTGGGGTAGTGTTAATTTTCTTCATAGTAGATGGCATGGTGCTGTTTCTGGGTTGCAATATGATAGTGGTGATAGCACACTGATGTTTTACTTGTTGCTGAGCAGTGCTTACAGAGAGTCAAGGACATTTCTGCATCTCACACGGCAAGCAGGCTTGGGGGTGCACAAGGAAATGGGAGTAGACATAGCCAGGACAGCTGAACCAGTCTGGACAAAGAGAGCAAAGAGAGCACATTCTCATGCATTTTGTTGCTGGATCAGCAGTAAAATCTGAGGGAAAGAAGGAGGATAATTGAGGCATTTGGTGTGATATAACTATTACTGAACCCAGCTTTTCTGGAAACAGTTGAGTATCTGATTTGAATGGGAAGTAGTGCATGAATGAATTAGTTTGTGTTACTTGTCTTAATCTCAACCCACGAGTTCTCATACTTCTACCTTTTCAGTTCTTTGTCCCATCAGGACAAAACAAGCAAGTAGCTGTGTGGAACTCAGCTGCTTACCAGGATTAAACCACAGCATGAGGTCAAGTCATCAGTCAGCAATTTCAATTGGAGAAAAAATAGACAAAACCACTGTTTTATAAACTCCTCCCCTACATTTTCATTGTCTCTTAAATCTGTACGTGTCTAAATCTGGCTGAAAACTTTGATGTGTGTCTGTTCAGATACCTATTGGCTCCTGATAAATGACTCTGTTCTGTTTCCTGATTAATTTCTTTTATCATCAAACAAATCTTAAACCCTAATACACACAGTTTTACTTGCTCTTACTTCTAGAAAAGCTGAGAATGGAAATAAACAGGTTTTCCAGCCTTGGCAGTATATTACTGTGATTCTTTTTCCCAGGTGTACTCAAAGCAATTCTGTCACTTCCAGTGGAGTAAGAGTTGTAATCAGAATAAGAAACTGAAATTGAATATCAATAATTTAGAAAAAGATAATTTCCAAACAAACAAACAAACAAAAACAACATCATTATCATGCAGCTACCCTCACTCTGCAGATAGAAGACACCTTTCTTCTAACTCTTCTTTTCTTTGACAGAGTTTCATTCCACATCTCCTCAGAGATCGTGCTTATCATCTCTCCTTTGAAAGTCCAGGCTACTCACCTTCTTTTCAGTACACTCTTTTTTGTTTATAGTATAGTCACAGGTGATCTTGACACTAGTTAAATTTTGAAACATGGTAGGTCCATGTTGCAAGAACTTTGTATCCAACAGCTTGAGTTGTAACACACAGGTTTTATTTTACAAGTTATTGTGTTATTTCCATGTTATTTTTTTATTGACTGTTGATTTCATATATTAAGGCATATGTTGTTCTTTGACCTCAATATTGGTTGTTTGTTTCTATTTTCTCTTTTCACAAAGACTGTATATCACTAATTCAAGATGCTTTCCAACTTACTCCTGATCTAATTCTGATTAATAACAGTTATGCATGCATATCACCTTAACTTCAGTCATACTTCTGTTTACAGAAACCACATCATTCACGTTAATGTCAGTACTGTCTGGCTATAAAACTGCTCTAAGCCATAATGACTGAAGTTGCAGATTTTTTATAGGTCCTTTATTTTATTTTTTTCATTTTTACTGGATTTACTAAATTTTTGAAGCATTTACTCTAAATAGTGGGCTTTTTTTTTCATAGAAGGCCAAACCTGCGTCTCTTCTTCATAATAAAGTAGCTAGTATATGCTGGCAAGAATCCAAGAATTTCCCTTTCCTTCGTATAATGTAGACTCACATCCATCTATCTCTTATTGCTAACTAATATTTTGTTACATTTTTTGAAAGAATCGTATGTACAAATCATTCACCACAGACTACCATAAAAATAACCCGAGGTCCTTGCTGTATTCAAGTCAAATGCTAGTCTGGTAGCATCAGACTTATGTGGGAAACATCAGGCACTTCGTGTATGTTCCCAAATGCTATAGTCATTCAATATGCTAAGAACCATGTACTAATAAATGTGGTTTGTTTTCACTGACTGCGAATTAAAATGAAGAACTTAAGGCTATCTTTTGACACAAATCTCAATATATTGGCTGAGGATGACCAGTACTGTGAACAATATTAGTGGATTCTTTAGCAAAAAGTGTATCAATGAAGCATTTCAAAAACTACTGTAATAATCCATATTATTTTTTTGTACGTTTTCATAACAAAATATTCCAGCTGCAAAGGACATACAATTCCCTTTATTGCAATTGTTAGGCAATGTATTTGTCACTGTATGGAAACTATGCTGAACACTAACGTAACTCTCAGTTGAATCATTTCAAGCTTCAGTTATACTGAGTATCACCTTGACCTGTCTGCAATTACTATCGGTTTGGACAAATTCTTCTGCCAGTATTCCACTGATTGTATGCTCTCTTTGTGAATATGGAATGATTTTATGAGTAGCGGTGATATTTGTGTGTTATTTATTTCATTATTTGCTTGAGAAATCTCATGTTCACAAAATGTTTCAGAAGTACTTTTTCATTGGGAATTGGCAAATATCCAAATTGGAATGTAAGTGACGCTTGCTTTTTAAACCTAGTTTAATCTTATCATTGTTTGAGAGTCCTAAGAACCATTTTACACAGCTGCATCTCTAAATTAAGAAAATGGTTATCCTTCAAAATCACTTTTTATTGTAGCCTAGGACGTATGTAGAAGGCCGCAGCCACAACAGTTCAAGCTCTTAAAGTAGTAATACATTAGATGACAGTAGTATTTTCTTTTCTTTTGTTTTCCTAAGTCTGTTTATTCCTTTTAATGCTGTAAATATCTTTTCTCCTTTTTTTTCCCTTAATTCAAGCTTTTCCAGAAAAAAAGAAATCCTACTGCCTTAAATCTCCATAGTGTTTTCTTCCTGATTTTACAATTTGCTTCTTGTTAATTCCAGTAAAGATCACATTATTCAAGGTAACTTCATGCCAGCTATTTCCTATAACACCTGGTCTACTTTTTTTTTTTTTAACTGCCAGATGGTTGTGATGATGCAGAACAGAACACTGGAATGATGCAATAAAGTGTTCGGGGGATATTATTAATAAACTATTTTGTTCACTCTTTCTTGACTTGCATCTTCGAAGAACTGCCTCTGAGATACATTAGCCAATTGTGGTTGCACTATGTCTTTCTGAAATATCATAATCTTGGATAATCATTAGTACTGTGTCACTGTTTTTCAAAGTTTTTATAGCAGTCACTGGAAATAAGAGACATCTCAAATTTCTCTGAAGTCAAATTTCACAGTTTATGCATTAAAAAGTGATGACAATAAAACCTCTCCATCTGTACTTTGCCCATTGCTGCATGCAGCCTATTAATGTATAAGAACCTTATCTCTCTATAAGAGACTTTGTTGAATAATTACCTTTCAGACCAAGCTTTCCATTTCTAACCTTTGTTTTACTTACTTTATTTAGAAAATTATTCTGAAATTACTATTGAATATGATTTTGCTACTTCTGGGCACAGAAGTTGTATAGACCAAAGAGGCTTGACCTCAAAATAGTTGAGCTCAGTATCAAGCAATTAATCTTGGTGCAGCAAATAATATATTCCCTGATGTAATGGAAATGGTTTGTGAACATAGCTGTCGTAAAACACACTTTCTTTGCGAGTTTGCCTTTTAAAGTATAGCAATATGCTGCGTTTTATAGAGTTTTAAAAGTGTCATAATAAAGTGAGACATCAGGGATACTCTGCCATTTATCACCTGTTCTTTGAACATTCTTTCAAAAACAGACATGTTATGAAAGTACTTGAGGTGAGTTAGACACAAGGACATAGTGTGAACTAGCCATTCAGTGACATAATATTTTAGATAGAGTTACGAAGAGGGATGGGTACACCAGCTATACAGCAATTTCTGTTTTGTGACATGCTGTACCAAGTATAAGTTCACATCAGTGTGGTCACAGGGTCCAACTGTGACCAATGCTGTGGACCCAAGGGAAGAGGGCATTCACTGCCAGCCCTTCGTCTAACAAGACTCACTGATGCCAGTGCTACACCAGCCTCTGTACATTTCTGTGCTGCGAAAGGCTCCTGTTCATGACAGACCTCTGGGCATGGATACTTGCCCCACGACTTTATCATCTTTGCTATTGCTTTCTAACTTAGATGGTTCGCATCACTGGTCAAACAAGTCTAGGCCAATCTCTGGCTTTCTCTGTACCTAAAGATAATTAATGGTTATTATCTAGGATACTATCATGTCCTGGTCCTCCCTCACTCCCCAGATGTGTAATAGGGATCAAACTCTGTTAAAAGTTCAGTTGTGCTTCTTTACTGTACATACCTAAGCCCCCAGAGCAAAGCAGATGTAGGCCAGATCTAGTGGGTAAGCTGTGCCCAGAACAATAATCTGTGCTTATTTTTTTTCTCAGTCCATGACAGCATCAAGTACTGAATTGAAACTGGGTAGACATAGTCAAAATCTGAACCTGGACAACAACAGATCCTTTAGTCATGCTTTCTCAGCATCAATAATCTCTGAGATATTAGTCAGTAGTAAACAGAAAAAGAGGTACTTGGGTTACAAAATATGTACCTTCACCTGTATCTAGAAAGATGGCAGAAACTTTGTGAAGACTTTCAAGACTATGTATGATATAGTTACTCTGAAATGGATGAAAGCATAGTGGAGACCATCACATTTCTTAACTAACAGGTATTATAGAAAAGCCCTGGCAGACATGTATCAGACTGTGGCAGTCAAACAGTGAAAAGATTTGAACCTTTCCTTTTAAATTTTTTGGTTTCCATTTTAATTTTATTCAGTAAAGAAAGATAGAAATAGTACGCTGAACATTTGTGTTTGAAGTATATTAGAATCTTATTTGGAAAACCATCGAAATTAAAAGATAAATCTTAACAAAGCAATGCTTTCTTGGACTTGAAGGAAAGTCTGCTTAATATTTCAAACAAGTTGTTTCATTAGCAATATTTCTAATGCAGCACATTTCAAAGTCAGCATTAAAATTAAAATTCTTGTAATCACATACAGAGTACAGCAAGAGGAAGAGAAGATAAAACTGGAAATACAAATTTGACTTCTTGATGTATTCGAGGTACTTTTCTCAATATTTAAAACTAATAAATGCGCACAGGTTTTTTTACCATGCGCCTTTACCTCTTTTCCTGCTCAACTCTTCTGGTTATTTTGAGCAATACTTTACTGGCAAAAAAGTAAGCTGGCAGCCAATGTTGGCAATGTTAACTTGCTTCTGTAATTATGAGTCAGGCAGTCTTTATGTGTACCTATTGGCAGTCGTCAGCATCTTCCAGCAATGCTAAGCAACCACTTCATAAGAACCCTTTATTCACAGATGAACCAGTTTCAACTGCCACTTACCTCCCATCCTCCTGGCAATTCATCCTCTTCTTCAGACAAAATAAAATTTTCTATAAAACATTTTAAATATTCCAGAAATCCAAATCACCCAAAATTTCTTTCCAAAACACTTTGATAATATATTGACTGACTGGGTGGGGGTGGAGGGGTAATGTGGGGAGGTAGAAGTAACATATCCATCACCACAAATTTCAGGATAGTGTTTTATTATACCATTGTTATACTTTCATCTTCTGTATCACACTTTTCATGAACTCTTTTCTAAGTTGTTCATCTGGTATTTTCTTCCTAAATGATTCTTACCGATGTTCCTATTAATAATGGTGTAAGAGATCGATGGGAAACTTGACTCAACAACTCAGGCAAGAAAGGGAAGGTGAGGGAGCAGACTGGGTCCTGTGGGGGCAGGACAGCAAGCTGTTCTACCCACTTCCTTTTATGGCAGCTTACTGAGGAGGGGGGGTTGCATGACTTTGCAGAAAACTCCTGAATCTTCAAGGACCCCAAGCTGTGCAGGCACAGGGGAGTTGCCACCCTGAGGGCAGTCTCTGACCATCTGGTCTATATAAAGGTGAACACGTGTTCTGCCTTTGTTGTCAATCCACCACTCACAGTGGTCAACCCGCCACCCGTGGATGAAGCCTCTGTCGACCCACCACCCACAGATGAACACTGGATCCAAGGATGTGGTGAAAACCTGTCCCTTCTGCTTCTATTTTCTTTTCTCTCCTAGTTTCCCTTTCCTCTTAACCTCTTTTCATTAATTTCCTTTACTAGTCATAGCCTAATTTTGCCTATAAGACACCTGTGCCAAAGTGCCTGTTTATCCGTAATGCTTGTTGTTGTTGTTGTTGTTGTTAGGCAAAATTGGGCAACATCCTCAAAATTGTGGACCAATTGTGGTCGTTGAAGTAAATAAGTTGTGTTGTGTTGTTCCTCTGAGTCGTTGTCCTACTCCATCACTGCCATGTCCCCTGCTGACCAGGGAGTGCCTTATTCAGTGGGATAGTAAAGATTCACCTTCCTCGCAACCCACCGAGAGGGACGAGACAAATGGTTTAAGCTTTCTATACTGTTAGGAGTTGACTGAGAATAGAATAAGCATGGAAAAATGGAACAGGATGGAACAGAACAGAATAGAACAGAATAGAACATCTTCCTTTACTTGAAAGAGACCTAAAGAGATCATCAAGTCCAACTGTGTGAGCGCTTGTGGCTAACCAAAATTTAAAGCATATTATTAAGGGCTAATTTGGAGAATTATTTATAGACTGATTCAATAAATCTTATTACCAAAATTACCCAGATTAAATGTTTCTATTCACATTAGTGGACAGGTGTGACAGTAATTATATGCTTGTCTGCTTTGGTTATAATGTTAAATTGTTCATTTCTGGCTGAAAAGACAACAGACCAAAGACAGTCAAAAGAAAAGGAAAGAACCAATTGCTTAGCTTTTGTAAGGAGGAATTTAGGAACAGTTATGTTACATTTTATAGTCCATGTATTGTATGCTTAATTCTTTTCAATTTTTTGAACTATGTTTAATATATTCAGCAGAAAGGACCTTCTGCTCTTTTCATACTTTGTTCCATTTTCTTGTGAGAATTCCTATACCTTCACATCTAACTAGATAGGTGGGAGCTTGTAACTTGAACTTTTTAAGCAATTATCTGTCAGATCAGAAGTAAGTTGAAGATGGTTTAGGGAAAAGGCTATTTTTAAGTCACATAAAGGAAAATCAGATTGTTATTTCTGGCCTATAAACATACAAAAGATCACTGATAGTTAGCATTTTATGAATGCATGTATTCAATAGTTTGCAGCTAAATTAGGAGAAAAAAAACAACAAAGCAAACAATTAAACACACCTTTCCACTCTATTTGTCAACTGCCAGAAGATTTGTTCCTTCAATTTCAGACTTCATAGTACCTGCAGTAACACAGACCATCACTGCTGTAAGAAGAAAAGGGCTTTCTCTGTCTACCTACCAGTAAGCTCTTCCATATTATTTTTAAGAGTTAACAGTTATTTCAGGATTTTCATTATCTTCCTTAGACTACATTTTGACAACCTTATTTAGTATCTAACTGCACACTGAATTGTAGGCAAAAACCTTTCAAACAGCTTGGTAACTCTCTGTCAAAGTAATCCTAGGTTTTGGACTGGTTATATGAAGTCAAGACCTGGAAAGTGAACAGCTGCATAAGTTGTAAGAGACCTTAGTTGTGGGTGTTTATGTATATGCTTCTGTATGTGTCTATATAGTTAATCACAAAGAGTTTTTATTCTCTGTACTATACCTCTCTCTTTTGTCAGACTGTCACTTTGGTTTGCAGCCAAATTAAGAGATACTTTGCAATTAGATAGTGATGTTTCCTGGTATTTCATGAACCTATAGCATTAGAATGACCTTCACCTTCCCTGAGAATGCTGGAGATGTGGTTTTGGTTTTTGTGGATATTAAAGTTGGTTTAAACAGTGTTAAAGGGTGTTGGGAAATAATTTGTGGCATGTGGTGAATTTAGGTGTGTTGTAGATGATCCATGAAAAATACCTGCTCATATTATTTCAGAGTGGATTTCCTGAAAAGATTCTGGACAGTAAAGAGTATCTCTCCTAATGCAGAGCACAACATTGAGTGCCCAAGTTCAGTTCTTCTATATAGATATCTCTATGTAATGCCTCATTAATTGAAAAAAAGAAGGAACAATTTATGAGGTGTATGACTTGGAAAAAAAACCCATAAGTAATGAGATTTTTCCTATTCAAAATGTTCAGTACTTATCACCTTCCTTTCTAAGTTTGTTTATTGTGCCACTTATACATAAAAATTAGATATTTAAGAGATAGTTCATATAAATTACGGCTTTATTAATGTATTTTGAAGATTTACTCAGCAAGCAATCAAGCAGTGCAGGCTATCATTACTTTTTTATCACTTCCACTTGCTTGAAGGTTGCCATTAAATTTTCCTATTCGAGTTGTGTTATCCAGTGGTCCTGTGTGTTATGCTGGTGTCATACACCTCTAACTTATCTTTGTATTTGAAATGTACCCAGCAAGAACTGCTTTCCAGTGCTTTCTATTCTTAGCCCAATTTTCCATCTGCTCTGTCAAACTGAGTGGTTGTATAAACAATGATATGTTTTCCCAGCTCGGCTTTGATTCTCAATTAAAACACAAATACAAGGCAAAAGGTATACTTACTCATTTTTATGTATGCTGAATGTTCATGCACTCAAAGTATAAATTTTCTACACTGTTCTTACAAGCAGACAAATATATATTTTTCTGTAGTTTTTGAAGTAGCATAACTTCATAAATCTAAAATCTGCTTGTAGATTGAAGATGTTGATAAAGATTGGCAGGAATAGCCAGCCTATATATACACAGCTTTCTACAGGAAGGGAGAACCAGGGAACTAGTAGATTTGCTAAAACCTTAAATGGACAATAAAGGAGTTTGTCAAAATGTACATGGTCAGACTGCATTTTTTTGAAGAAACAGTGAGTAGCTTTTGCATCTTTATTTTTGCTTTTACCCAATGTGCTGCATTAAAAAGAAGAGATTTTGAAGAGAAGTAGAAACATTAACTGTTTTTTGCCGTGTTTTCCTACTGTTCTTGGCTGTTTGAGAATATGAAGAAAAATGAAAGTGAATGAAGAAGAATTCAAGTATGAAAGTTTGACTGCCATTTCTATTTGGAAAGTTAAGGCCAACCATCATCAGTTTCTTGCTTTTGTTTTAACATTATTGTTTGGAGTATTAGCTAGTATTAGTCACTGATAACAGTACTGAGATAAGTGATGCCACAAGGAAAAGAAAAAGGGAAGAAATACTTAAGATCTAGAGAAAAAAAAGTAAAGAAAATCAACAGTTTTGAAAATGCTAATTGTCTAGTGAATATTCACTGTATAAAGAAACAACTAAGAGTTGATATTTTTGATCCATAATAACATGAAATTTGATTTACTTTGGTGTGGAAATGAATTATGTTGATACTCTAAGCTACACCCCATGCTTAAGTTACTGTTGATTTAGCCAGTGTTTTGGAGGAAGAAACTTAATATTTCACACTATGTATGCTCTTTTAATGATGGTATGCTATAAGTATTTGGAAATATCTCCCTAAAAAATCAAAACACTTTTATTAATTTTTGTTGTCATATAATGAAAATAAAAACCAAATTCTTTAATAAGACTTTGCCAAAATTTCTGTTCCAAATAGCTAAACGAGAAATGTTGAAATTGGTAACCTTGCAGACAAAAAGTTAGTAATTTTCCAATACTTTGATCTTGCTTTCTGTGTTCTAACAACGCCTGCAGCAATATCTGTTAAAGCTTTCCAAATATGTATGAAATTGAATGGATATTAGATACAATCTATGCAGTTAGCTTGGGTTCTCTTCTGCTGTAGTGCGTATCAATGAAAATGACTGCACAAGGAATATTTTAAATGAAAACAGATACAGTACTTTAGAAGGTACTTTCCAGTTTCTGAGAGACCTGCTTCTGCTTACTGTTGATTAGATACTGTTGGATCCCAAAATACGGTAGGAAGCTAATCCTTCAAACCTTTGTGAACATATTAGCCCATGATGGTCAGAGTTCAATCAGTAGTCATATTCACTCTTCACATCATCGCTTTAACAAAGACATCACATTTTCACAAAAATACAGGAAGCAAAATTAAAGAGAGTGAAAAAATCTTCTTAGTATGTGTTGATTTCAGGAAATTATCCCTTTATAAAGAAATGGAACGGTAACATCTTAACCAAGTGATTGAAAAACACGTTTCAGCAGATTCAGTGTGGAAGGAGATAACTACAAATCTGCAGTCACATCTTTGACTGCTGTATGAATATACTTCAATTTTCAGGTGATTAGAAATATTCTTTTGAGCAAATAATGGACAGCTTCATTGAAATCACCTTCACAAAATTGTATTTGGCAAATAGAAAATATTGCTAGAAGAAGCTCTTGCTTGCTCTTCTCTGAAAGTTTGTATTTCTAACTATACAGGAACACAGAAAGGGACATAATGATAATAATAATTAACATTTTCATTTGATTTGCTTTCACTTCTGCATTTTTTCTTTTATTAAAATTTTCCATTAAGAATCCCATCAGACCCATTATTATACATATATTTTCAGAAAGAGTGTCATTTACATTTGACATATGTAAATGCTATTCATATCTGAAGTCAATATCTGAGCAATTCTTCGAAAATATTTCAATTGTGTATTTTTTTTAAACTGTCTTACAAGCATGGTATGGATTGCAGTAAAGCAAGTAGAAGTTTCAAAGCTAGTAGATTTATGAAGAAAAGAAGGGGAAAATAGATGAAAATGATGTTTATTTTTTTTATGCTGCTCTGAAAAATGAAGATTGTTTACATATATGAAAGAGAACAAAACTAATAACAATTAGCAGCCCTTCAATCTTGAAAATGAAAATCAGGTCTCTTTTATTATTTCCATTTGCTATAGAGAAATGATGCACTAAAAAAGATAGAATGGAATATATGTAAGATTCTGTATAATGGTCCGAAAAAAATAGTGTTTATAATCAACACTAGATGAGAACCTATTTTAGGGATAGTTAAAAAGGTATGTAGAAATCAAAACCTTAGTGTTGACCAAGCCCTATCACCCTAACAATTTGACAGTCATCTTAGGCTTCAGAGCTCCTGGTCTTGTGAAGAAAGGGAAAAAAAAAAAAAAAAAATGAGGGGAAATGAAATTTAAGGGCACAATCATTTAGTTCTTCTAAACTCCAAGATGCTGTTGACTGGATGAAAAAGGAGTACTTCATGGAGTGACTGTCATTCAAACTTATGCATGAATACATTTAACCTGCAGTGGTCACCTGAATGGTGTTTTTTAAAACGTTTAGAAGAGGAAAAATATTTATTTGTAAATAGTTTTATTATTCTGCTGTAAAAGCACTCTTTGTTTTTTAGTTTATTTTTGTTCTTTACATTTAAAGGATCTACTTCAAGCAGTACATATTCTCAACTTTTAGGTAAATAAGAGGGGAAAAAGCAATTGTAGTGCCAGCCTATAAGAGGACTTGAATGCAGCATAAAATTATACAAAAAATTCCATTCATGGTATTAGTGTAGGATTTTAAAATTTTGCCACAATATGCTCTTAAATGTTTTCTTTTGTTCACTTCTAGTGTGAAAGCAACATAAGTGACTCAGATTGTAGAGAAAGTTTTCAAAATAATAACTCTCAGCCAATGCTTCTCACTTACCACCTCCTATACCTGGTGAAAATTAGAGGGATGTTTTCCTGAGGAACTGTGTGGTTTCTAGCTCTTACTATAACAGTTGAGCGAGACTGGAGTGTGAACCTTTAGATTTGCTAAAGAAGATGAGAAGATCAATGGAGATCAGCTGAGCAAGAATCAAGCAAGCAACAACAAAAAGGATGTTTCCTGTTGTGCATAGCTGGAGTCCTTCTACGAACTCTCATGAAAGATTATTACCTAGTTAGAAGGGGGGAAAAGAATGAAATAAAGGAATTTTCAGATAATTCTTGTTTTTAATACTGTTCAGATTTTGCGTTTCCTCACATATTACGTTCACCACTACTCCATTTTACTTCTCGTATGTAGCTAATAGAATATTGAAAGCAACATTTAGACCTGTAACTATTCTGTACATTTTTGTGCCTTACTTTTCATTTGAAATTCCGATTTCCTCATCATAAAAGTCCATTTCATGATAGATTTAAGTGAATGACTGCAATTTTCCTCTGCCAAAATTTAAAGTAATGGAAATGTAATGAAAATTCTTTTTCACCTGCAAATATGGACATTAGACTGATGTTACAAGTAATTAAACTAACTTTGGAATAATAAGACAAAAAGCAGCAACTTAAAAATGTTAAAATTGACTTAATATCAGATCACCTGTCATTGGCATACCTATGGAAGCAGGAGGATTTATTTCTAATGTCTTCAAAGGCACAGTGATCTTGGTTTTGAATAAGATATATTTGATGAAAAGGTCTGAAGAAATTCTCTCATAGAACGTCTTTTTCTCTCATTTAGTATAGATTTTACTTTTTAATTTATAGAATTGGTGATCTATAGTACATAATTCAAAAAAGAAGTTCTCTTATTCTGACTCTGATAGAACTAGCCATGCACTTGAAGTTTTTTTCAAGATTGTGAGGTTTCTTATAAAATTAAACTACTAACTGGGATTTATCACCATGCTCAAGTGAAACAGCAGAATAGAATGAACAGTGCAATCAATAATACGGCTGTTAGAGGAAAGAGATAATATTTTTTTGACCTGTTCAGCAACATTAACATTGCATATCCCAGAAGAGTCCATATCGCTATCAACTGCCTTGGGGGCCATCAGCAGAGTTTTTAACATGTCCAGTAGTCTGTGATCCAAAACCGCATTGTTTTGTGGGCTGAGAAATTCACCACTGAAGAACATTATTGACAATAGCAAAATTTACTATTATATTACTTACTACAATACTCACTGAACAGGTAGTTCTTAAATCCTTGCAGAACAGAAGGGCAAGAAGTTGGGAGGACACATACTAAGAAGATGCATTGTTCAATGTAATATGCAGACCTAGATATGAATGTTTCATTACTCTGTCAAAGTCCTTAAAGAGTGGCTCTCTGCAGCTGACTGGTTAGAATATGGGCTACTTAGTAGATATTTCTTCTGGCAAGGTGTAGATCTTCAAGGACACAGAACTGAAGAAATACAGTCTATCTGGGTTTCCTCTCCACTTTTGTAATGAAGAGTATGCTGGTAGCTGAAAAGATGAGGAAATAGTATAGTGAATCCTTTAACAGTAACTTTATTGGTTGCTCTCATGCCAGTTTTGTGATGCAGAGCCTTAAAGGCTGGCTCACAAGGATGAGGTTTGTCAGAAGCCACATACTAACCTACAATTTGACCACAGTTTAAAGATAGGCTCCTTTATTTTATTCAAAATTGTGTTTTTACAGCAATGAGAAAGAACCTTTATGTCATGTCTACCATAAAATACTTATTTTAGATGAGTGCTTGCCACAGGATTCATGCTTTGTGCTGATAATACTTCTGATTATGTTGATTTAGAATGTTGCTTGCTTTATCAGACAAATTAATCAGATAATGAGTTATCAGAGCTTGTGTAGCACTTTTGAGAATGTGTGCTAAAGGAGCATATGTACAACATTTATAGTATGGTCATATTGTCAATACACGTTTCAAGATCTAGGACAGATTTGATGAGTCTGTGTTGACTTAACAACTGAATCTGAAGATATTTGGGGTCAGATGTGTGTATTATAATCCTCAATAAGCACTTGTTGATTCAGTTTTTAAATAGTGCAAGTTCATTTATATATTAAAGCTAGCTTATATGCTAAGAAATTTTCTCTGCTGAGTCATCTGACCCTGGAGAAAAACAGCTGGTTGATTTTCCCAAACTAAAATTATTTCACTGCAACAGCTAAATTGCTGACCCAGTTTTGAGGGTAGGCTATTCTGAAGAGCATGTCAGCAAATACAATATGAAATAACCTATTTTCTTGTCTGTCTCCTATGAATTTATTTCTTCAAGCTAAATAACCTCCCTTCCACAAGCACACACATGCAAACATGCACCTGATTTATCTCAGTATCTAATCATACGTAAAAGACATTGTTGGTTCCCATGGCAACTGCAGTTCAGTATATTCATTGACTTTTTTCTTGACGGCATTTGTCTTATTATTCAGCATAAAAAATGATTGTAATATCAATAAGAATTCTAATATAGAGGGATTCTAATGCTTTCCTCTGTCCAATCTAAGATATATAACTTTTCAGAGGTCCAGTCTATCACTACAAAAGTTAATTTAAATGTAAGAAGTATTGGGACTGTTCTTGAGTGTTATTTATGTATGCTGCATCTATTATTTCAACAAACAGCAAGAGATTTTTTTTTCCATCTATTTTGACAGGCTCAGTTCTTCAGAGAATTTATTTTATCGCTAATATGTAAGAAGCTGATTCCACTGGCACTTCTGGCACAAACTTAAAACACAAAACACAAAAGATCCAGTATGTATATTCTTGTCCTAGAGAGATAAAAATTATTGTAGGAAGAGAGAAGAGCTACAAATATTCTGCTTGGCTTTTTTAAACTTTTAACGGAAAAGAAACCAGTAATGCAAGCTGCAGTCCTTTCTTGTATCACTGTGAGATTTAACTTCAAAACACATTTGCCTTTCATATATCACGATTTTGCTATTTGTAGAGCAAAGGTGGGCTGCTTCTCTGCTTTTTTGGCTTAATCCAGTTTAAGTATGAAAGACCTAGGTATTTTATGATTTCATTATTACAGTATGAGACTGTTACAAACTGAACATTTTTGCTCTTTTTTTATGTGTATACATATATATACACGTATGTTCTATATACATGTATATGTACAAGGGTTGATCTGAAAGTAATGTCTCCTATATTATGATGCTGGCCCACAATGTCAGAGGTGGATGTTGATGGCATGGCATTAGACATTGAAGCTTCCCACCAATATTCCATTCCATTTTGTTGCTATGTGACAGATGGCAGCAGAGGGGCAGTCTGACAGAATGGTGTCATGGAAGCACATAGGAAGCAAAGATGTGTAACTGAATTCCTCCATGTGGAAAAAAAGGCACCCATTTACATCCATCAGTGCTTGCTGAACACTTATGGAGACCAAACGGTGGATGTGAGCACAATGAGGCAGTGATTGATGCATTTCGTCAGTGGCAACAGCAACAGTGGGTCACCTCTGCTGGTGTGGACATTTATGAGCAAAGCATGCAGGCTCTTGTTCATCACTGGCAAAAACGTATAGCTAATGGTGGTGATTATGTTGCAAAACAGCATTTTGTAGTTGAGAATTTGCTCTATCAGATAGTGTCATTGTGCTCTTTGTAGCTGTTGTAGTTTTCATGGTATTTTCAGGCATTACTTTTGGAGCGGCCTATGTATCTACAAGACTGTTTTCATATAGTTTTTTTGTTCGTATATATACACTTAAGCATATTAAATGTCAAATTTACTAGCATTCCAGGGAGAGATAGTGTTTATTCTTATCACGTCTTGAGCAGGAAAACCTCCCACCATCTCTGGCACAATAAATCTGTTCTCTGAATTCAGTAACTGCCTGCCTTTGGTTTCCAGTCCTCTCCCTTCCATCTTATGCCATATTACTGACTGCAGTTTTATCAGTCTAAGGCTCTGCTCCTGCTGTTCTGATCAGTTTGATTACTAGCTATCTCCTACATGCCTGGCAGAATTTATTATGTGAGTATGTCTGCAACATTTCCAGATTTTTACCTAATACTGTATTTTCATCAATCGTCAGGAGTGCAAAAGGTATGTTAAGTGAATTTTAAATCAGACTTCTCTCTCTTACCCACAGTACTAAATAAAAAATGATTACACTGTTGTTATGAACGTGTAAGTTGTATAAAACTTCTCCATTTAAACAAAAAACATTTTTTATTTATTTTAAACACTTCCTTCCCTTCCTTCTACACCATATTTTTGCTTGAAGGAAACACAATTCTATGACTGTTTTTACTTCATGGTAGAAAATATTTATTCTTTATTTCTAATCATAATTTCCTGTGTTTCAACTTGTGTCTGCTGCCTGTCATTCTACTGCTGTGTACCTCTGAGGAGGGCCTGGTTCCATCTTCTCTGGTCAAGCAGACAGCAATAAAGTGTCCCTGAGCCTTCTCTTCTCACTGCTGATGAGACCCAGCTCCCTCAACCTGGGATAATATAAGTCAAATAAAACATTCCAAAAAATACTTCTGAGCTGTAGACTCGGAGATTTTAGGCTAGGAGATCCTTCAGTCACACAGTGTTGTGTCAGTTAGCTCCTAGGTCTTATCCTTTACGGCACAGGTATCCAACCTTTTGGCTTGCCTGAGCCACATTGAGTGAAGAGGAATCATCTTGGGCAGCATATAAACATATAATATAGTTAATGTATATAACTAACAAAAATTTTTTTAATATATTTTTTATTAAAAATAAAAAAAAGAGCAACAAAAACATAAAACTCATTTGACCTTGTTTTTGCAAAACTAATGCATCAGTCTGTTTGTTGGTATTGGTTGCAATTCGAAGTGACTTCTCAAGGTGTTTATCAGAGATTTTTGATGAAATTTTACTCCTCCTGTGCTTCATTCTTGAAAATATTTGTTTATAATTGCATGTACTACCAAAAAGCAATGATGTATAAGACGTGATTATCACATGAAGAATGCTTTCCTCAGGAAAGATAGGTCTTATAAAAGTCTAGTAAATAAACATGATTAAGTTTTTCTTTGAGTTGAATGTCTGTGGGAGAATTTCTGTATAACAACGGACGTGTGAGCAATCCAGCAACTGTGGACAATGTACAAATCTAAGCAGAGATGATTGGTATGAAAAACAACGCTGGGGTCCGTGTGAAGATCAAGCTTAGTTCCGTTGCACGAGTCGAAAACAAGGACAGAAGACAGCCAAAACAACAAGAACATCCTGAGAAAAGAACGGCTCCCGTGTGAACACAAGAACTGTTTTCTTAATAACATTTCATTTCCCAACAGCTGTCAATAACCAATTAGAATTAGACTACTAACGTGTGTTTTACTGTCTTTAACCAATCACTAATAGCCGTGTGTCTCTAGCAAGATAGCAAATAGTTATAAAAGAATCTGTGTGAGCTCAATAAATTGGCATTCACTTGATCATATTGATCGTATAGTGTTTGTTCGAGCCTTCGCGTCGCAACAAATGTCTGACTGCAACTCTACACACTCCATTTGAAAATTTGCAGATAATGTGTTTATGTTGCTGAAAATGAAGTTGCATATATACAAAAAAAATATTGATTTTTTTGGCAATCTTGAAACCTATTCTCAAATTCCTTTATCGAAACAGAAAGGAGGGCTGCATGTTTTTCACTGTTCACAAGACTGTGTGTAGCCAGTGTATCAAAACACGTAAAATTATTTGCCATAACTTGAGTTAGCACTGCACTATGCCCTCCTCGTATCTTGGGTTCAGCTCAGACAGGGTTAAATAGAACATTGATGGTTTGTTTGGTGTTGAGCAGCGGGTGGGCACTCAGGCTGGGCTGCCCAGCTCTGCGCGGCAGTATGGGCTTTGCTGGGCTGCAAGTTGGACATGCCTGCTTTATGGTATCCTGACTAATTAAATGGAGAAAAAAAATGTTCTAAAAGGTGGCCAAACAAGAACCAAATTATTAATAGTTGTTTAACAGTTTACAGAATGCTAGGAATCCTTGAGGAAGTGCTGAATGTATAATACACTTCACCGATCTTGAACTCAGCAAAGTTTATTCTTCTGGTTGTCAGCATAGGATCAGCGGTTGCTACTTCAAATCTCTGGATGTACTTCAAGTAAGCTGGAAAGTGTTAATTTTATTTCAATATGTAGATTTCTGTTCAAAAACATAGCCAAAGAATTGCTGGACTCCATATGTCCTAATCTTGAGATATGTCACCTGAATGGTTATCCATTAATATGGGAAAGAAATTGCTAAATTGAAGCTTTGTGTCATTTTGACCTTTACTGTTCAATATCTGTTTATTTGTGAACTTTTTTCCTTTCTGTTTAAATAGTTCACAATCAGTCATCTAAGGAGAATGGATGAGTAGAAAGAATAGCAGCCAAAGGTCAATTCAGTTCAACTGAATTATCTTAAAATATATGTTCATAGAGGGCTGCTGAGAGTGAGTTCCCTGAAGCACAGGTGAAACACAGAGAGGAAAAAAACCTATATTTTTCTTTCCCTGTCATTTTCTTTCCATCTTAAATATGTCATAATTCAGTAACTAGAGCACCTTTTCTTTATTTGCCTCTGCCCTAAAGATTTATATATTCAGTGACAGGAATGTTATTGAAACAAATTTCTACCATTAGTCAATGATCACCCTGTTGTTCTGTCTTATCTTCAGTGTCTGAATTTCTTTAGATTTATTTCTGACATTTTTTTGTGAAGTTATAACTCATATGTTCAACTACATCAAAGTTTTTGTTTCATGTGGGAAGTTTGCTTTATAAATACTATTTTATTTATCTCTTTTCACTTTTGAATTTTTAAGTTCTATTTTTTCTTTATATATTTTGTAATGTATTGCTTGAAAGAATATATGAAAGGTTCCTCATCAACTAGAATTTACAGGTTATATCCTGAATATATTTTTCAATACTGTTTAAACTATTCACACTGATTTTCATCTGCTCTTTGTAAGACTTTAACTGCAATCTTATTTTAAAAGTTCTTTTTAATAAACTTCTTTAAATTTTGTTATTTTTTTGCTTTAAATGTGTAAACATTAATTTTGGATGTAAGGAATGCTTATCATTATTGTTATGATTATTGATTAATTCTTGATATACCAAAGGGATATTAATAGAAAAGTAACACTGGGGTTTTTTTTGTATATACAGCTGAAGTTTGCTACTGAAGGAATGTGCTCTTCCTTGCTAGTTTGTTAACTTCCTTAAAACTTGATGTGTAAACAGGCTGTTGAAGGGACCCACAGTATTGCACACTGTGACAACAAAGAAATTCATTAATAATGTTTTATTTACAAAATATCTTGATTACATCTCGTGTTTGAAGAAAATGAGAAAGAAATTTTAGGACTGTAATCCTTAACAAACAAAGAGAAGGAAATAATACAAAAATAAAAAGAAAACAATATGAAAAAAGGGAGTTTTTACCTGCTTTATTGCTAAGTGAATCATCAAAGAAGGAGATCCTTCTCCTCTCCTCAGCACTGGTGAGGCCACATCTCATGTCCGCTTCTCAGCTTTTCAGTGCAAGGAAGATATGGACTTAGTGGATATGGAAAAAATCCAGCACAGGGTCACCAGAGTTATTAAGGGACTTCAGCATCTTTCATAGGAGTAGAGATTGACAGACATGGGACTCCAGGCCTGAAACGGTGAAGACTCATGGTGATCTTTGACATATATATAAATATGTAACTGGAACAAATGTAGAAGAGGGAACCAGGCTCTTTTGAGCAATGCCCACTGTGACAGTGCTGCTCCCCC
The DNA here is from genome assembly GCA_013396635.1 of Penelope pileata. NCBI lineage: Eukaryota > Metazoa > Chordata > Aves > Galliformes > Cracidae > Penelope > Penelope pileata. Next base: position 198,548 of record WBMW01004865.1, on the reverse strand, counting down.
ATCCAGCCTGATCATTATGTCCAAGGCCTAGGGCATACAGTGAGGCTCACAGGACCTTGTTCTTGCAACTGATAACAATCAAGGTTTCACTGGAGACAGTTAACGACCACCATATTGTCTCAAACTGGATGACCAGGGAAACGATCCAATTCTAAATTGTATGACTATGAGTCAATCATCTTACCCCATAAATAGCAAGCAGCCTAAGAACCCCTTTGAAAGTTCTTTTAAGCAGCTGTCTGCACATCAGAATGTTCCCTCAAGCAGGGAAACCTCTTGAGATTAGGCCCGTGCAGATTGACCCAGAGCATGGTGACGCCTTGCCGACAGATCCTCTGTAAGTGATTTATTGCTTTTAAGCTATACTAGCTTTACTAAGAGTTGATTCATTGTGTACCCCCACCCTCTGTGTAGCAAATAGCCAAGGATGTGTAGCAAATAGTCAAGGGTATCCAGCCATTTCAAATCTTGTTAAGTTGCTGGTCTCATTGATTCAAATTACCACATAATATCTATTTCATGTCAATAAATACCTTTCTGCCTTCCTCTTACAAGTGAAGTGTGCAGTGCTTTAGTTTATTTTTCATCCTCAACACCCACCAAAAGAACAAAAGGCAATGAGTATAAGCTAAAATCCATGAAATTTCATTTAAATCCTTTTAAATGCATATATATATATTTGTATTTTAATGGTGCCAATGATGAAACAGAGGTTGCTCTGAGAGGTTATGGGATGTCCATTTATGAAGATATTCAAAAACTGACTGGACACAGTTCTGGGTAGCCTGCTTTGGCTGACTGTTTGAACAAGAGGTTGGATTAAACAATCTCAAGAGGTCCCTTCCAGCCCCAAGAAATCTGCGATCCTGTTTCTAGCTCATCAGTTCATTAACTTTGCTATTAACCTGATATATTTTTCTTCAGGTAGAATTAACAATATCTGGAGGAAAGGAAGAAAGAAAAGAAGGAAAGAAGAAAGGAAGGAAGTTCCGGAGCTTACAGACAGCTACTTCAAAGTGATTATTGCAAGATACACCAGTGGAGCAAGGCTTGCCAAACCAGAGGAAAGGGCCTGTGGTCTATAAGACCCAGGACAGTTTTCTTCAATGTTTTTCCTTTACTCTGGTCTTTGGCCTAGATGTATCACATTGAGTTTGCTTGTATTTGCTTGTATCCCTTGAGGGATGCTGTACTACTTCCCCAGACAAGATTCTTGCTGGTTCTATGGCTAACAGAGGAACTCAGAACTCAGCTTTTCCTTTAGCTAAACACAAACACAGCATGTATACAGAGCTGTTGTAGCATTTTTGAAAGGCATCTTTACATATCTACTAACCCAGCTTTGACTCTTATCTTTATCTGTAACCGGAGGGTAGGAGCATGGGCATCTGCTATTTTTAAGGTAATATATTCAGACATACTGAAGTTCTGCAAGTGTTCAAGATCACCTTAAATCTGATAAAACATATAACTTGTTAAAATAGCTGCAATTTCATATTTGAGACATTGTATGCAGTACATACAATACAGCAGAATGAATGACAACATTTTTCATAAATGAAATATATTTTTCCTTTGGGGCTAGACTACCATTTACTTAAATTTAATCAATTTAATTAAACGGAATAGTGGCATCATCCCTTAGGGAGTGTGTGATTCACTTATGAAGTATTTCATCAAAAAGATTTGAAATCTGAGCATTTTTCTCCCAACAGACGTGAAGAACATATTTAAATAAGAACTGCCAGATCTAATGTGGTTTCCCAGCTATGTCAAAAATAGCAGCCTTTTTTGTACAGAGGCAGGATAAAAGTGAGCATAGTAAATCTATTTGCATATAAATGTATCTTATTGAATGTCATGATTTGCAGTTCATGAAATTACATATTAGATAATCACCAAGCCTAAATGACGTACTAAGTATTACTTAAGAAAAGGTTTTCAATTTTCTTCATTTAATTTGTTGTAGAAGAGAAGATAAATTTCCCAGACAGATTATGTCCGTTTATAATTTAGAAAATTATTATATATTTTTTTCTACAATGATAAAAAATTCTAAAAATATTTTTTTATAGTTAAGTGAATGCTGGCAATAATGCCAAAATTGTACTTAGTGATACTTACAGGCTGTTGGTAAAGTGTGTGCTGAAGTTTTTAATATAATTGCTTTTTTGCTTTAACATTTATTAAAAAAAATAAAGGATAAAAAAATACATAAGAAAGAAAGGAAATATCTCAAAACGTTTACCCACAAATTATTTGGAAGACTAAAGTTTCAGATGATTCACACTATTGAAGAGAACTTAGAAAAAATTTTTGTTTTGTTCATTCATACCTTGAAGTAGAAGTGAGACAGACCTTGATGTACAGAATAGAACAAGTGTGGAATTTCAAAGAGACTTTACAGGAAACATAATGACGTTCTGATTTGGTTGAATGATCCATATAGGCTCTGACCATAGCCAGAAAAAGAGGATGATCAAGAGACTTAATGGGTAGAAAACAAGTAGCGAAACCAAGCAGCAAAACCAAACATCCCTTGCCCTAATATGTGGTAGAAACATTTTAGAATCACAAAATCATTTTGGTTAGAAGGAACCTTGGGAAGCTGTCTAGTGCAACTTCCTGCGCAAACCAGGATTCATTTTGACATAAGAGAAGGTTGTTCATGTTAATGTCTAGTTAAGTGCTGTGCATCTCCGATGATGGAGATTCCACTGCATCTCTGGGAAATCTGTTTCAGGTTTAAGCATTTGCTTTGTGACATTTTTCTTCCTTATGTCTAGTCAGAACTTCCCCTTGATGATATTATCCATCTCCTTTAGCAGCCTTTGTTTTGTTTTGTTTTGTTTAGTTTTTTGTTTTGTTTTGTTTTGTTTTGGTGTGGTTTGGTGTGGTTTGGTTTGGTTTTTATTAGGTTTTGAGCATTGTCCTCCTAAATACGAAGTTTTGAAAGATATGGAAAAGAAAAATCTTTCTTGCTAATGCATTAAAGTAAAAACACCATTGCTAGTGTAGTGGGAAAATAGGAAAAAGAAATGAAAATAAAGAGATTGTCACAAAAAATTTTAAGGAGTAAAACTACTAATATGCACAATATGTACTCTGCATTATTATTATAGGGATCTCAAGCGGGAAGAGCCTCTGAACAAATCCTGATGATGACATGATATTTACTTAATAAATAATACCTTATTAGGAATGTTGTTTACTGACTATTGGTTTCAGTTTGTATCAGATCAATGCTGTGGAAAAGAGAAACAGTAGATATTCCTTAAGGATACTGATTAAGCACTGGACATAAAACTGAGGTAAAGAGAATTGGTACTATGAGTTTTGGGGAACATAATTCTTTCTCCATTGTGACTACCTGAGTTCCTCATCTGCTGCTTAGGAAGATTTTCATATTGAGTTTCAAATTTTTTAGACTCTATATTCAGTTAGTCGGTTTGCTGTGGGACAAGAAGCCCTCTGGTGATCTAAATCTTGCCTCTGTATACTAGCGTAATCTCTGACATTTCAGTATTAAAGTATTTATCTGCCCATATTTACGGCAGGTGTGACAATGACTTTATTGGTTAAAGATTAATGGGATTATATGATTGATGAGGAATTGTAGATTAATCCTCTCTCCACTCTTCGTTTAGTAGCCCTGTTTTGAGTTTCTTCAAGAGACAGCACTCTTAGTTTTGGTAGGCAATGTAACTGAAAGGCAGAAATATTTGTAAGTGATAGTCTCTCTTCACTTACTGTTATATAGAGTAGATTTCACTTGTTATCAATCCTTTGAACTAAACTTTTGGTCAAACTGGCTAAGCCATTCAACTTGTAATAAGAAATGTGCCTTGCCTACATTTACACACTTTTAACTGCTTTGTGTTTATAGCTTTCAAAAAGTCCTCACCTAAGAATCATTACTAATTTCAGCTGTGAAACTTTTTCTAGATTTGTTACCTTAAAAGTCCTATATCTGACCATTGAAGAGGGATGGGATCTCATTTTTCTCTAGAAGCTGTTGCCTCACATAAAAAGCTACAAAATGATCGAGTCTATGCATGCTTGGGAATGATATATGTTCAGCTGGATTGTTATTAAAGAGCTATATAGGTTATTGAACTGAATGCTCGTATTCAGAAGTCTGGGATACGGTTTCATTTTCTGCTTTCACTGATGTGGCCAAAATCATTTAATTTCTTCTGCTCAAGAGAGGCAACTGGCAAAATACTTTTTTATCTGTAGAAAAGGTATTGAAAATTGAGAGTTAACATTTGTCTCAGTTTCTAACAGAAGTTACTTCTCTCATAGTGTTTGGTATGAAGCTATGTTTTGCTCCTAGAAGAAAAACAAAACTGATAACACCTGGCGGTGTTGAACAGAGCCATGGTCACTTTCAGGTCCTCAGCATCTTGTATTCTTCTGCCTGCAAAGCGGTTGGAGGGGCACAAGGAGCTGGGAGGGGGTAGGTGCAGGGCAGCTAACCCAAACTGACCAAAGAGATATTCCATACCATATGATATCATGTGATTTTACAGAAGAGGAATTAACTGGGGAGAAGCTGTGGCTGCTCAGGGACAGGCTGGGTATCAGTCTGTGGGTGGCGAGCCCTTGCTTTGTGTACCATCTATTTGTTTTGTATGTAAGTATGTATATATATATATACGTAGTGTTATTTCTTTTACTTTCTTTGTTGTCTTAGTAAATAGCTTTTGTCCCAACCCATGACTTCTACTGTTTTTTTCTTTTAATTCTCACCCTCATCCCACTCAGGGAGGGGAGAGGGTGAACGCACAACTGTGTGGGACTTATCTTTCTGCTGGGTCAAACCACAACAGCATTGTATTAAATGGTGCCTGATTCAAGCATATTTTACTACACCTTGACTTTTTGTATTAATTGAAGATTTTGTTCCACTATTTATTCATTTGCCTAATGTAATGCTTTTAAAACAGCTTCTGAATGTTAAATTCCCTGAATATATAATACACAATATATGAGTAATTCTTCATCCAATAACTGTAAAAATTAGCATAATCTTGATTATTAGAATGAAAAAAAAACCTAATGACTATGCCCTCCCATTTTAGTATTAATTATATTCTCTTCTGTGTTCTTTCCAATCTATGGAAAATAATTGTGTCCCTTATTTAGACTTTCTGAACGATGAACATATTAGTGTAATGGGCAACATACTGAGATGCTAATAGCATTCCTGCATGTTTTCTCTTTGAGGCTAAAATATTTTTTATAAATTTTGCATGATTCTAATGCAGATGATGCCACTCTTACTTTGAAGGGGGATTTTTCGCACCGGGGAAGATTTTACAATATATTGCAATTAAATATAAATTAATTTAGATATTATTCATGGTTTATAATCATCAAATACTAATTATAAAATATATCTCCAATAAAGTAAACAATGTATCCCCCCACATCATTTTTCTTGCTTTTAATCTGTGGAAAAAGAATTATAATACCTATAAACAAAGTTGTGTGAAGAGTTAGAAGGCAAACCTATTAAACACATCAAAGTATGTTAAATTGCATTAAAAGACCAAGAAACATAAGATGATCATTTGTTGTGGAGAAAATTCTGGCACAGGTCTCAAGAGACTTCACTAACTTCTGCTCTTTCCATCTGCTCGTTCTTACATAGGTTGGCCCTTACTCTACTAATGTGTCTTCTGAAACTGCAGACTTCTTCAATAATCTTTTTTCTCTTGCATATAACCAGCTAAAAAGGCTTTGGAAATAGCCACAGGGCTCTGCAGAGATACCCAAGCCGGCCTTGAATGAATTAGCTGTAGGTTTGAAAACAAAATAATTATATAAGCATCGAGGTACCCAAGTGACACGCGGACTCCTGAGCTCACCTATACTAATCACTTAGATTGTAGGGAAGAAGCACTAATTAGTTTGCGTGGAATGACCCAGAACTGCTGCTTTTGGGACCTGATGTTCAGTTTTATGTACAGTGTCTCTTTTCATATACAGGCTCCTTTGTGTTTCTCTCTAGTGTGGCATGCATTGCACAGCGTAGACAAGCTCACAGATTTACAACCTCACCAAATGTGGTTCTTCTTTCACTTTACAGCTCAATTCTTTCTTTTTCTTTCATGTGTCTGTCAGTTACATCCAGTCATCCTACATGCCCAATTTGTTTTTCATTTGGGTCTGTTATTTAACTCTTCTTTCTTCAAAGACTTAATGTTATCATGTTCCTGGTTGGTTTGTATGTTTACTCATTGGGTGTGCTCGTTTCTTTTCACCAATAAAAGCAGTAAGTCACAGAATCAGAATTGCAAAATGATTGAGGTTGGAAGGGACCTCTGGCTTTAGGAGATAATAGACCAATGTTTTGGTTGTTGCTGAGCAGTGCTGTACAGAGCAAAGCACATTTCAGTTTTTCATCTTCTCATACTGTCCTGTCAGCAAGAGAGCTGGAGGGCGCAAGGAGCTGGGAGTGGACAGGTGACCTGAACTGGCCAAAGGCATATTACATACCATATGACATCATGTGAAAAAACTGTAAAACTGAGGGGAGTTTGTCAGGGGGGAGGCTTCCACTGCTTGTGGACTGACTGGGCATTGATCAGTGCTTGGTGAGCAATTGCTTGGTGCATCTCTTGGGAGGTCATTGTCCCTTCCTACTCTACCCCATCTGTGAGGCCCCATCTGCAGTACCGTGTCCAGGTCTGGGGTCTCCAATACAGGAAAGATGTGGATCTGTTGGAGAGGGTTCAGAGGAGGGCCACAAAGATGATCAGAGGGCTGGAGCACCTCCCCTGTGAGGACAGGCAGAGGGAGCTGGGCTTGTTCAGCCTAGAGAAGAGAAGGCTGTGGGGAGACCTCATTGCAGCCTTCCAGTATTTAACAGCAGCTTATAGACAGGAGAGAAATAAACTTTTTACAAGGGTAGATAGACAGTGATAGGACAAGGGGGAATGGTTTTAAGCTGAAGGAGGGAAGGTTTAGATTGGATGTCAGGTGGACATTCTTTACTGAGAGAATGGTGAGGTGCTGGAACAGGCTACCCAGAGACATTGTGGCTGCCTCATCTGAGGTGTTCAAGGCCGGATTGAATGGGGCCCTGGGCAACCTGATCTAGTATTAGATTTGGAGGTTGGTGGCCCTACCTGTGGCAGAGGGTTTGGAACTTGGTGATTCTTGGGGTCCCTTCCAACCCAGGCCATTCTATGATTCTATGATTCTTGTTTTGTATATAAATATATACGTATATAAAATTATAGTTACTGTTATTTCTCTCTTCCTTTTCTATCCTAGTAAATAGCTTGTATTTCATCCTGCAAGTTCCATCTTTTTTTCTGATTCACTCCTCCATTCCACTGAGAGAGTGGGGAGGGAAGTGAACAAAAAGCTATATGGTGTTTAGCTGCTTGCCAGGTTAAACCACAACGAAGTCCCAATTTTCTCATAGGAGAGACCCCTAATCTTTTCGTGTTCCTTTGCTGGACTCTTTCCAGTAGTTCCATCTCTCTCTTATAGCAGGGAGCCCAAAAGTGGACATGGCACTTCAGGTGTGAACAACTGTAAGTTTTGAAAATATCTTCTTTAGCGTTTTTTAACATTGTATAGATGTTTGAAGAACTTTCTTTAATAAATTTCATCATAATATACTATGCTTTAATAAATTTCACCGTAATATACTGATCTAGGCTTAAAACAAAGGAAACACTGACACTGACAGTTGGGAGTGGAATACTAATATATGGAAAACAAGAGGAAATGTAGAAAACAATCTTACCTGCACCATCAGAAGATAATTGTAAGAAACTTCACAGGTAAAACTCAGGAGGTACATAGAGATTTTCCATAATTCTGAACTCACTAGCAGGCACCTCATAGTTATGGTGTCACTTAGCAGCAGTTCCTTTCACTGCTACCAGACATCTAGGAGTTCTATGCTTTAGTGGGAAAAGGCCACAGTACCCATCCTGTGTTTGCATACAAAACTAAACATACTCAATTGATTTGAGTATTGCCAGGTAGGAGTAGTTTTGGTAGCCAGAATGTTTTCTGAAAATGTTTCTTAACAGATAGTGACAGGACAAGGCAGCTAGTTTTATGACAAGGGGAACGATTCTAAGCTAAAAGAGGGGAGATTTAGATTAGATATTAGGAGGAAATTTTTTACTTGGAGGGTGGTGAGGTGCTGGAACAGTCTTGCCCAGAGAAGCTGTGGATGCCCCATCCCTGGAGGCACTCAAGGCCAGGTTGAATGGGGGCCTGGGCAGTCTGATCTGGTGGTTGGCAGCCCTGCCCATGGCAGGGAGGTTGGAACTAGATGGTTCCAATCCAAGCCATTCTATGATTCTGTGTTTCTTAACTGCAGACTCACATCTTAACCAAATCCAGTGGAGGCTACTCTGTAAAGTGGATAGAATCTTTCATTGTTTTGCTAGAAGCAGTGGAATTAATAATCTAGCCAGTCTCATACAAGTTCAAGAAATTTCTTGAAAACTTTGTCTCTGTTCTCAGCTTTCCAATCGCCCTATATACAGACCAGCATGAACTAACAGCACATGTGGAACATAATAATGCCATACTGAATTCATGTCTAAAAAAAGTCACAGTAAACTCATAAGCTTTAAAAAAGCTAATTAGCAAAAATTCTCTCCAAATTCTGTGGAGAAGCAAAAGCTCCTCTATGGTACGACTACACACAACTGTGTTCTGGATTAGGCCACCAAGAGAAAGAAAGTATAATGTAAATAATTTCCTAAGAATAATACTTAATACTTCCTCATAATTGTACATGTTCATTTATCCATAAATTCAAATTTATCATTTCATCTGCTTTGTAGAAAAGGACCTGGAGGTTCTGGTGGACACCAAGTTAACATGACCCAGCAATACACCCTTGCAACACAGAAGGCTAATGTTATCCTTCCTGTGCTGTATAGAGAAAACTCTTACCAGAAATATAAAGAGGTAGTTCTTCCATTCTGTTCAGCACTGGTGAAGCCATGCTTGTATTACTGTGTCCACTGGGCTCCCCAGTGTTAAAAATTCATGGATTTGCTGTTGAAAGTTCAATGAAGGACCACTAATATCATCATATTATATTGGGAAATGGAGCATGTCTCCCAAAATGAGAGAGCTAGGACTATTCAGTCTAGAGAAGAGAAGGCTCAATGGAGATCTTATCAATGTCTATAAATACTTGAAGGAAAGATTTAAAGAAGTTAGAGACAGGCTCTTTTCAGTGGTTTCCAGTGACAGGAAGAGACAATGGACACAAACCGAAACTCATAAGTCTTTACTTGAATGTGAGGAAAAGCCTTTTTACTCAGAGGGTGATTGAGTACTGACCCAGGTTGCTCAGAGATGTTCTAGAATCCCAGTCCTTGGAGATATTCAACATCCATCTGGACATAGCCCTGGGCAATTGGCTCCAGATGGCCTTGCTTGAGCAGGAGGTTGGACCTAATGCCATGCAGAGGTCCCTAACAATCTCAACCATTCTGTGATACTGCAATATTATGACCTTATGATAATAAACTCACAAATGAATATCTAAAAATAGAACTTTTTTTCCTATTGTCCATTAATTTTCTGACTGGAAAATGTTCTTAAAAACTTATGATAATTACCAGAAGTTCCACTGGATATGGAGGGGAAAAAAAAAAAAAAAAGGGGGGGAAAGGAAAAGACACCCATGAAAGTAAGGTTCTTAGTCATATAGTTGTTTCATGTTACAGGAGATACGGATTAATAGAAACGATATGAAAAGCTTTTCAGTGGCGCTGGTTTTCTATTTCAGAGACAGTTATGAATGACAGTCTGTGGGGATGACATTACAAACAGTGCCTCAAGCCCTGTTATGAGTGATTTCAGAAAGCTTTTCTTCCAAGGTGTTTCTCTGGAGAAATATTTTCTGTTCACGTTGTGTTAACAGAAAACAAAGGGTGTGGATGACATAGTTGGATGTCAACATGACATGCAGCTTTGAAGTTCACTTATAAAGAAATCTCTATCCTTTTACGTCAATTTGCCATACATGTTCTTGGTTAAATTAGTGCCTGTTTTGTTGACTTCTTGAAATTCAGTGATTTATTCTGTTTTAACTGTGGCTCTGTCTTAAACAGCTAACTCAATTTTTCTGTGAAATTTGTGCATAAACACTTAAAAAGATTTTGTTTGTCTTGAGTAGTCTTCACTCTCCTGGTACTTACACCATCTCTCTGTTAATATAATTGTATTTTTATTTTCTCAGCTGGATTTTTAACCCAAGGGAAATAATGAAAATGTATTCACTAGGGAATGCTGAAAGGACAATGAATCAGAATATAAAACTTCTAAGAGAGTTTTACATTGGTCTGACAGTGGATCTCATGTCATAGTAATCCTTTTCCATTTCTCTTTTCTATCATCGCTTAAATAGCTATAATTTTAATACTGTCCCTAAAGCAGTATCTGTATATATTACCAAAATGACTGTAAATACTGTTTCATTTTTACTGGGTGACTGAAAATTTAGGGCACTTTTTAAAGTGAACATTGTCATATATCAGTCCTTTCTACTTGGATCATATTCAAATTAATTTTCAGTAAGTGATACAGCTTTTGGGAGTACAGTTTATCTATTCATTGTGCTCATCTAATTGCTGGGATATGCTTTATTTCATCGAAGGAAACTGAGCAAGCTTAGAGCGTGATTCATATACAAGATTTCACACACACAAACAAAAATAATCTGAAGACTTAAATGACTTAAAAATGACAGTTTCTTTGCACTGATGAAAAAAAGAGACCATCTTTGACATAAATGACAGATACAGTTCAAGGACAGATTAAGTGGATTAAATGAATTCTGACATAGAATCACAGAATTGCAGGAGATGGAAGGGGCCTCTAGAGATCACCAAATCCAACTCCCCTGCCTAAGCAGGTTCCATACAGCAGGGTACACAGCTAGGCACACAGACAGGTCTTGAATATCTCCAGGGAAGGAGACTCCACAACCTCCCCGGGCAGCCTGTTCCAGTGCTCTGTAACCCTCACCGTGAAGAAGTGCTTAAACGTATTTGTGTGGAACTTCCTTTGTTCCAGTTTGCAGCCATTTCCCCTTGTCCTATCACCGTATACCACTGAAAAGAATTTGGCCTTGTCCCTTTGCCTCCTGCACTTAAGTTGTTTATAAATATTGACAGGATCCCTCTCAGTCTTCTTTTGTCAAGGCTGAACAGACTCAGGACACTCAGCCTTTCCTCATAAGTGAGATGCTCCACGCCCTTTATCATCTTTGTTGTCTTCTGCTGGACTATTTCTAAGAGATCCCTGTCTTTTTTGTACTAGGGAGGCCAGAACTGGACACAGTACTCCAGGTGAAGTCTGACCATGGCAGAGTAGAGGGAGAAGATCACCTTCCTTGACCTGCTGGCCACACTGTTTTTAATGCACCCCAGGATACTCCCGGCCTTCTTGGCCACCGGGGCACGCTGCTGGCTCATGGCCAACCTGTTGTTCACCAGGACCCCCAGTTCCTTCTCTGTAGAGCTCCTCTCCAGCAGGTCATCCTCCAACCTCTCTGATGTATGCGATTATTCCTCCCCAGGTGCAAGACTCTACACTTGCTTTTGTTGAACCTCATCAGGTTCCTCTCTGCCCAACTCTCCAGCCTGTCCAGGCCTTGCTGAATGGCAGCGCAGCCTTCTTGCGTGTCAGATCCTCCTCCCAGCTTCATACCAACAGCAAACTTTCTGAGGGTGGACTCTATCCCTTCATCCAGGTCATTGATGAAGATATTGAACAAGACTGGACCCAACACCAACCCCTGGGGAGCACCACTAGTTACAGGCCTCCCACCAGACTCTGTGCTGCTGATCGCAACCTTCTGAGCTCTGCCAGCCAGATAGTTCTCAACCCACCTCACTATCCGCTTATCTATCCTGCACTTTCTAAGCTTCAGCAGCTTACTGAAGTCAAGGTAGGTGGCAGCCACTGCTCTCCCCCCATCTATCCAGCCAGTGGGTAGAAAGCTACCGGCTTGGTTGAGCACGATTTCCCCTTGATGAATCCATGCTGACTGCTCCTGATAACTTTCTTTTCTTCCAATTGCATAGTTGATATAGACAGCCAAACAGATTCAGTTTGAAAATGCACACTGATGAAATTTATGAAATTGAGTACATGGATGTGCTTTAGGGTATACTTAAATAATCTGAAGCCCTAGAACAGTTGAGATGAGTTTAAAGACTTAAGTCAGAACAGGAATAAGGGAAAGTTTTAAAAGAGCCAATTGCACAGGCAAGTTGACAAAACTTTAGGATTTTTTTAAGACATAAGCTTGGAATACAGGTCAAGTAGTTTAGACTGACGTTCTGACATTCCTTACAGCTTTTGTGTGTTTGGTTTTGGTTGGTTGGTTGGTTGGTTGGTTTTTTTTTTGGACATCCAAATGGATATCGAATATACCAAACCTACATTTATGTGGTGAATCGGCTGAGGCATCAGACAAGACAAATTACAAGCATTTGTTTCCTTTTGATGGTGAATATATATCAGTACTTGGCACTGATTTTCACTGATTTCCATTACTAAGAGACAAAGAAAAACATTTTCTCACAAATTGAGATGTTTAAGATTATGTTTCAGTCTAGGGCTGAAAAACATAACAGAAAAACCAAGTTAGCAGGATGGTAGGCTAATTGTATAATTTTTTTTTACAATACATTATGTTGACAAAATTTTGCTAGTGTTGTTCTTTCCTCTACTTGCATGATAGAGACTTATTAAATAAACTGTAAATAAGTCATAAAAACTGCTGCTAATACAATAGTGTCAGGAAGAAGAGCTAACAGAGGCAGAGACTGATTTTCATTAGCAACACTGTTTGGTATATTTAAGGTTAAAATCAAAGTTAAAATGGAAAGATTTTAACTCTGGAGATTTTTGTCAGTTTTCCTTCAGTGTCACATCTGAAAATTGTCGTATGTATAAATGCTTGAGCTATTCATTACAATTTATGCAAGACTTGTCCTTTCTTCCTATCATAATTTTAGGTGTTTCAGGTTGCTGAGCAAGCAAAAATCACTGAATTAATCTGAATAATTATTTTCAATTTAGAAAAAGAATATATAATTATTTCCCCTCCACTCTGCAGTCTCTAAAAGCCTCCGACCTACAGTTAGATCTTTGAATGGTTTCAATAAGCAAAACACTTTTTTCTTTTGTTTTAATGTTGGGAATTTCACACCATCTTCACTAACAAAAATGTGATAGAATGGATGGACATTCAGTTGGGACAAATCTGGATAGCCCTTGTGAAATTATTAAATACAATTTTATTAGATAAACCAAACAGATTAGCAATTTGAAATGTATATTTCTACTTTGTTCATCTGATATTCCCAAAGGACAAACCTTTGGATGGGAGGAGTGACCCTTAGGAAAGTACGAAAACATGAACCCTGAAAAAAAAATAAAAAAATATAAAAAAATTAAAAACTACACTGTGGCTCATCATCATAGGGATGTTAAACAAGCCAAAGGTATGCCACTACAGATCTAATATAGCCATATATAAGTCCCATATTTTTAGGAATCATTATAGTTGATCGGTTTTTTATTCTTTTATAAGGTTCTTGTGTTTGAACTCTCTCCTTGTTAGCATCCTCGTGTACGTAGATGATAAATTAAATTTAGTCTGTGCAATATTGACTGAAAATCAGGCTCTAATAAATAATTTCTGTAACTTCAAAAGTAGTTACTGCTAAAACATAGTTGTTATGATTATCAATACGTATATGATAAGCTTTAGGAGTATGAAGCACAAGAAGACTTCACAATTTTGCTAGACTTCTTTTAAAACCCTTTTATATTACATTTTTATTTAGAGGATTATCTTTGGTTTTATTTTTTTTCCCTCTCTAGAACTAGCTTCATAAATGTTTGATTTCAGCATACACTCTTCTTATTACTTTTCTTAATTAACAATGCACAGTTCAAGGTTCTACTCTTTTTTAGAAATTAAAATTCTGCAAAAAAAAATCTGCTAAAAAAGTTCTTAATATTTCTCATTCTTCTGAGGAACATTTAAGGCAGTTATTGTTCTCATTACTCAGCTAGTAGTCAGCTGAGAAGTTCTGTGGCTGAACAAAATGCACACGTGAAAAAGTTGTGGAAATAGGACTTGAGTGAACCAAACTCATAATGCTACTGATTTGATCCAAAATTTTCTTACTTTTCACATCCTTTACTGTTCTTTTAATTCTATCTACTTACTCTTTTAATCATATTACTTATTCTAGTGGGCAGTTCTAATTAAGGCTGTTTTCTTAATTTACAACATTCTGACATCCACTCTTCTGAATTCTGCTTAAAACCAATATTAAATCATAAATCATTATCAATGAACAATTTTTGCTAGTATATTTAATGAGAAAACAAATGTATTTCATACCTGTACCAATGTTATGAGTACATGTATATGTGTCTGTATATATATAGTTAGTCCTCCTAACAGTAACATATTGCCATAGCCAAATGAAGCAGTATCATGATTTTTCCAAAATTCTCAGAAGTCTTTTATAGATCTTCTGCTGATATATAAACTGAGTTAAAGAAAATATGCTATATGTATTGTCAGGCATGTACGGCAAAAAGATTGTTAATATCTCTGTTAATAGCTTCCTTGGACTCTTCTAACACAGTAAGACGTGAGAGTATTCTTAAATCACTTAGCTTAAACTCTTGAAAATATGCTTAACTTAAAGTACATTTTTTGACACTTGAATGAATAAAAAATTTTCCTTAATAAGATTTTATATAGCACATGTTTTTTTCCATATTTCTTCATAAGTTTTTAATTCCCATGAAACTGAAAAATATTTTCTTAATTCTGTTTAAGAATATATAAAACAATCTTTGTAGATAGAACAAAGATTTTGGGTCTTACAGGTTTTAAATTTGAAGCAGTAAACAAGATTCACTACAAATTCTGACAAAACCTCTGGAATAATAATAAATTCAAAATTATTTAACAGTAGGAGGCATGTGCGCAAAGTCAGAATCATTGATTCAGCTCTGTTTCTATTGAATTATTTTCTTTCCAGGTTGAAAGAGCTGAAGCTGAAGTAATTGTTCTATGAATTGTTTCCCTCTGCTTTCATTTAGTATAATAGTCTTAATATCTATTTTAATCAGTATGTACTTTTTACAGAATGTACATGAGCATTAGATTATTATTTTGCAGTCTAACATATATCCTCATTTTTGAAGATATGAGATCAAGAAATAAATATCTATGTAATTCTGCCAAAACATGTCAAGAGAGTGAAGACCCATATACCAATAAAGATATCATCTGCATTATACAATGTTGATAGGCAGAGAACATTGCTCAAAAAAGTGCTGTAAGGATCTGATTTCCATGCATATTCATCCTCTCCTTCCACCCCCAAGGTGATTCAGCACATTTGCAACTGGAAAGTCTGATTATCCTAGTGCAGGAGAGCCACTGTAGCCACCTTGAGAGACAAATGCTGTTAGCAATGAATAAAGAATAATTTGTCCCCGTATGTCACTTTTTAAGTAGTGGGACAAAAGGGAGGGGAATTAAATTTTAGTAAAATTTTCCCTCAAAAAGCATCTGAATCCTCTCTAGGGAACACTGAGTTCTTGTAAGATGAATACTGGGCTGTACTAAAGTAACAAAATATTTGGGATATTAACTTAAAGAATGGATGAAAGACAAGTAGATGTAATTAAGATCTTTTCTGAACAATTTTCTGCAGAGCAGGAAAGCGCATTGATTACATATTGTTTAAAAAAGCACATTGAAAGCACATTAATTAAAATATGTGTTTTGGCTTTGTCACCTGGTGCCATGCAAGTTTAGAGCATGTGAGATCATCCAAAATTACTCTATTCTGAACTTCCCTGTAGAATTATAAGAAAAGAAAAAAGAAAATTTTATCAGCTGCAGCCTATTGTCTTCTTACTTCACTTGCTTGGCAGAAATAGTTAGGACATGTGCCAGTAACCAANATAAAATAAAATAAAATAAAGAGGATTTACATGAATTTAAAAACAATATTTGGGCCATGGACTATCATGGCTATCAAAACAAAAAGTAATCTGCTATAAAGGATTTTATTGTAAATTATGTTTTAGCTCAGACAGGAAAACAGATTAATAGGGATTAGATTATTTCATTTTTGAGCTGCGTAAGAGCAGTGATACACATATGCCTTTTCTAATCTCCTTCTCTTCGCCTTTCTGGTGGTGGGATATTTGTTACTTGTGTTTTACTCCTTTACATTTCTTTTTTTCTTTGGTAAATTTATCTTGATAATATATTTTTATCCACCCACATTGTTAAAGACATTTTGCTAAATCCTGAAATAATAAAAAATGTAAGGTGGATGTTCTTATTTTTAAGTATAGAGAAGCGTAGTTTAGCCCCAGAAAACAGAAATTACATTTATGCAAGTCATGACTTATGACATACTGGGAAGCTGTTTATGATGTACAGGCTCCTCTGGGTTAGTTTCAGCCATTTCAGCATTTCTTCTGCCATTCTGCAAATTAGCTTGTTGTGCACACGTGCCTGCTCTACACAGCTGTGTTTATGCTTGTTCCTTCATTGCCAATAGGCAATGAAGAAGATCCAAGAGAAATGCATGTCAATTACTTAACCAGCAATTGTAATTTCTTGGATTGGTATCTATAATAGCATATCTAACAATTTCTTGATTAAATCTATACCATTGCGATCCAAGTTTTGTCGCATCATAATATGTTATACTGTATTCTTTAAGTAATCTCATCATCTTTAGTAATGATATTACTGTATAGTTATTTTTGATAGGAAGAAGGTGGAAAGATGGTGA
This sequence comes from Penelope pileata, assembly GCA_013396635.1. Classification (NCBI taxonomy): domain Eukaryota; kingdom Metazoa; phylum Chordata; class Aves; order Galliformes; family Cracidae; genus Penelope; species Penelope pileata. Next base: position 181,692 of record WBMW01004865.1, on the reverse strand, counting down.
ACAAGCTTTGAGAATTCCTTCAGTATATCTATACCCCTAATGTTCTATTCTAACGGAAGAAGTTAGAAAAATTAGGCATACTGTCTTTTAGCATAAGCAAGGTATCTCTTGAATCTCTTTAAAATAATATAGTTTATATTAAAAATGATGATACTAACAGTCTTTGACAGAACAATTCCTAAATAGTATTTCTACTGATATGATTTTTTTTTTCAGTTTATAGTTGATTGCTTGGTGAGCCACAATGTAGGCTAACACTTTCTGAAGTTAGGAGTAGATATTGTCCAGACATTTTTCATATATTCTCTGCTANGTGTTTTGGCTTTGTCACCTGGTGCCATGCAAGTTTAGAGCATGTGAGATCATCCAAAATTACTCTATTCTGAACTTCCCTGTAGAATTATAAGAAAAGAAAAAAGAAAATTTTATCAGCTGCAGCCTATTGTCTTCTTACTTCACTTGCTTGGCAGAAATAGTTAGGACATGTGCCAGTAACCAATATTAAAAAAAAAAAAGCAAATGAGTTCTTCCAATTTTCAGATAGTCTTCTCTGAAATTTTGGCTTTGAATGTATGTGTTCCCCTAGCTCTCTATTTTAATACCTTTTTGCAAGAACTGAATATCAACAGTCATCAAAAATAAAATAAAGCAAAATAAAGCAAAATAAAGCAAAATAAAATAAAATAAAATAAAATAAAATAAAATAAAATAAAATAAAGAGGATTTACATGAATTTAAAAACAATATTTGGGCCATGGACTATCATGGCTATCAAAACAAAAAGTAATCTGCTATAAAGGATTTTATTGTAAATTATGTTTTAGCTCAGACAGGAAAACAGATTAATAGGGATTAGATTATTTCATTTTTGAGCTGCGTAAGAGCAGTGATACACATATGCCTTTTCTAATCTCCTTCTCTTCGCCTTTCTGGTGGTGGGATATTTGTTACTTGTGTTTTACTCCTTTACATTTCTTTTTTTCTTTGGTAAATTTATCTTGATAATATATTTTTATCCACCCACATTGTTAAAGACATTTTGCTAAATCCTGAAATAATAAAAAATGTAAGGTGGATGTTCTTATTTTTAAGTATAGAGAAGCGTAGTTTAGCCCCAGAAAACAGAAATTACATTTATGCAAGTCATGACTTATGACATACTGGGAAGCTGTTTATGATGTACAGGCTCCTCTGGGTTAGTTTCAGCCATTTCAGCATTTCTTCTGCCATTCTGCAAATTAGCTTGTTGTGCACACGTGCCTGCTCTACACGGCTGTGTTTATGCTTGTTCCTTCATTGCCAATAGGCAATGAAGAAGATCCAAGAGAAATGCATGTCAATTACTTAACCAGCAATTGTAATTTCTTGGATTGGTATCTATAATAGCATATCTAACAATTTCTTGATTAAATCTATACCATTGCGATCCAAGTTTTGTCGCATCATAATATGTTATACTGTATTCTTTAAGTAATCTCATCATCTTTAGTAATGATGTTACTGTATAGTTATTTTTGATAGGAAGAAGGTGGAAAGATGGTGAACAAGCTTTGAGAATTCCTTCAGTATATCTATACCCCTAATGTTCTATTCTAACGGAAGAAGTTAGAAAAATTAGGCATACTGTCTTTTAGCATAAGCAAGGTATCTCTTGAATCTCTTTAAAATAATATAGTTTATATTAAAAATGATGATACTAACAGTCTTTGACAGAACAATTCCTAAATAGTATTTCTACTGATATGATTTTTTTTTTCAGTTTATAGTTGATTGCTTGGTGAGCCACAATGTAGGCTAACACTTTCTGAAGTTAGGAGTAGATATTGTCCAGACATTTTTCATATATTCTCTGCTATTATTACTTTTATTATTATTATTACTATTATCATTATTTAATCAGAGATACAGATCTAAAGAAGACATTAAGGAAATGTATCTTTGCTCATATTTTTCTAAATAAGGAGTTTGTGAAAAAGGTTGGAAATTAAAATTGTGGGATTTTTTTAATAAAAATAGTCAAGTCTTATGCTATGCAAGATATAAATATTTTCATTTCTGCAGCCATGGTCCTAAATAGAGTTTCTGGAGGTATTATAACAAATTACACAGACAGGGCTCCCAAGAGATTTTTTACACTTCAGCGTGTTCTTATTTAGAAATATTTTCATACCAGTACAAATGACTGGAGTCATGCATTGGTCTTTCAGGTTTGTTTACTGTCCTCTTTACTCTACCACCATAACAGTGTTCCAAAGGTATGAAAAGTCAAGGTGATCTGTGTGGTGAGGATGTGGGAAGGATAAAGAGAATCACACACAGAGAAAATGCAAACATTCTTTACCCTAACAGCAGTTGAGAGAGGGCAGAGTGTGGAGGGAGACTTAATACTTGCACTGGAAATGAGTAGGAGACTAATGGAATATAAAAATTCACTACAAAATTAATTGCAGTAAAACAGTGAATTGCGTTGTAGCATTTGATGCGATGGTCGTCTGAGATTGTATTCTCAAATAATGGTGCAATATAATAGACTGTAGGCTATTCCTTCAGATATTGTCAGGAAAGGACAAGGAGCATAGCAGAGTGGCAGTCAGGAAAGGAGTGGCTGTCAAGCTTTGCAAAATAAAATATTCAGCCTCAGATAATTAACAGTCGTCTTAAATTATGCCAAATTATGACTCAATTTTGACCAGATTAGAGCACTATAGAAGGCAAACGAAAGCGTACACTCTATCTACATTGTTCATTCTTTTCTCAACAGTTGTATATGACTGATCGTGGCAACCCTAATTTTTTTTTTTTTTTGAGACCCAGTGGAAATTTCAATAGATAATTCTGTAGTCAACTTTGTGTTTACACTTCCAATGTTTACATACGTGTATGTTTCTACGCAGAACAATATCATACAAACTGGGACGAATATATATTTTTATTGTCAAGGTATAATAGCAAGATGATAATATCTAGTTGTTGAACTTTGTAAAACTGATAAAAGCATCTGTTAGTTTTCAGCAGACTTCATATTTTCTCCTGTTTGCAGTCAGTCCTACTTATTGCATAGAAATCTCTGCAAACATGAGAACTAAAAGCAAAAACACTACTGAGGTCTCTTGTGCGAGAACAGCATTCCTATGTATGTTACTCTGCTATTCTGTTACTATACTGCTGTGTGAGACCTTCCAGTATGCTGCAGTGTTAGGCCTGGTGCTAATGTGTGCATTGTCCAAATTCAGCACATGAAGAACTTAACACTCAGAGGAACTATATCAAGGGATATAAAATTTTGAATGGATGCCATTGTGCAAACAAAATCTGTTGCTACTGCCTGATCAAATTGAACACAGCTCAATAAATCACTTGTACTTAGTAAATGTATCTGGAAAACCAAATACATGTCATGTAAGTCTGCATAAACAATATATAGGGTTTTTTTCTTGTACTCTGTTACACCAAATGAGATTCTACAAAAATTTAGAACCAGCAGTCGAGAGCCACACAATGCTCATTCTCTTGTCTACTGAACAAATATCACTTCTATTTTTAAGAAATACTATGCTTTACAGTAGAAAATACTTGAAGAATGAAATTATGGCCTCAAGTCTAACACTACAATTCAACAAAGCAATTTATATTTGTACTAGAATACACTTGTATAGAAGAGTCTAGATATACTGTATTTTTATCAGTACTTTACAAAAGAGAATCTACTTTAATGTTACAGTCTGTTACAAGAGGATGTCTTTTCTCCTATCAAAAGCAAAAGAGATTCTGATTTTGACTTACTGCCTGCTGACTGATAAGCATCTATACACTTCTATCCCTTATACTACAATCAGTTAAGTCAGGTAACAGGTCCAACTTCTTTTTTTTTTTTTTCCCCCCCAAGGAGATTGTTGTTATTGAATCTTTCACACTCTCTTTAGCTTGCTATAAGCCATGCTGTCCCTTAGTGGACTTAATGGACATGTCCTGCAAGGGTCATTTGACAGAACAACAAACCTACAGTAGTGACTAGATGAATGAAATTTTTCCAGTTGATGTAAGTTATCTTCAGTTTTATTCTAACTCACTATATTCTCTAACGCCGTTGTTTTTAAACTTGCAAAATGTTCAACTCACCATACCTAAGTATCAATGAATACCATTGAGGAAGATTCGTCGCTGATTAATCAGCAGACAGACAAATTATTATAAAATACATCATTCTCTTATCAACAACATTTTCTTTACAAAAAACATCACTGAACATAGAAAGTATTCACGTTGGTTCTGTTAAACCATCAGGGTACAGCAGGGTTTAATTATTAAATATGTGTTGCCATGCAGCAGCATTATTTATAAAAGCATGTGTTCTGCAGACCTACTAATACCATTTTTTGAAAGGTCCCAACAGATTCAGGTTAGTACTATCGTAAAGGAATCGAGCCAACTCTATCAAAAAGAACAGCTTTATATTATACGGTGCAAAGTGCAGAGTATGATGATAAAATAACAAATTATAATAAAACTAAAAGCAGATTTTATGATTTTATAGCTTAGTCTTGTTCTCCATAATGAGTCAGATTAGCTACTTCTGGGGTGAGATAATGAATTATGCCACTCAGTATTTCCCTACGGAACAAAGGCCTGTAATTAATTTTGGGATTATAACTATTTCCTTTCTCTACTCTAGTCTTTTTCTGCCTTTCCCAAATGAAAAAAATTCAAAGACTTTCGAAGTCAACTCGTATTTAACAAATCACAAAGAAAGATCTTTATAAATAAAGTTGTTATGAAGAGAGTGTCCTTGACTCCATCAGGCAGGTACTGTCATTTTCCAAATTGTAGAAGTGATCATAATCAAAACGAACTAGGATCTTTCCTATTTTCTAAACTTAAGGTTCAAAGAACATTTGTATTTGGAACACAGTATTTGAAGTAACATACACAAGTACCTAAGCTGTGCCCAGCAATACAGTTAAGTGTTTGGCTTTACTTTGTATGTTACTTCTCTATTTTCTATTTCTGAATGAAATGACAGGTATTATCAATCAAACAAAGAGCATGACTGAGTTCAGAAATTTGCTCAGGTGTATTTTGTGACGTACTAGATAAGTGTGACTTGCTCTGTGGACTGATTCAGAGAATGCATAGCTAATGTAATTGGAAGAAAAATAAAGGACGAATAGTATGTGTTACAGGTACAGAAACAATATAGTGAGATGTCATAGTTTCACGCAAGATAAAAATGTATAAATATTATCACTTGCTTTTGATGAATGTTTAATGATGACAAATTTGAAAGGTCTTGCACCTTTTGCACCAATTGCACCAATTATTTCATATGGATAAAACAGGAAATCATTAAATATAAAACCTATGTCCAATAGAAATATCACACTGTGAAAGGTAAATGTGGTTTGAAAGTTTACAAGCTTTTTGCTATGTAAAGTAGAAACTAAATCTTGTTAAATTTGCACTCAGTCATAAGAGTTGCAATAGAGGCGTTATGTATAAACAAACTTATAGAGTCTGGTTGCACTGGGGACTGAAGATGATCAACACTTACCAGGATCAGGTTTCAAGTGGGCTCAGATTTGCTTTATTTTAAGTTGACTTAGATCTTAAACTTTCATTCACATGCTCTGGTAATTTTCTGTCTTTTCATGCTTTCTCTCTGTTTTGGATACTTGTTTTGTGTTCTAAAACATTTTTACTGATCCATCTTGAATGTGAAAGCTAAGTAGGCCTAAGAGTTATTGCTTCCTACCTTTTGGCCCATTAAACTTAATTTTCACCCCCACTAGGCTATTGTCTTTCGCTGTGACTCTGGAGATGGACTTCCTAATATTCACACATTTAGTATTGGTCTAGAAGTCCTTTTCTGAGTGCATATTGCCTTAAGCTGCTCTGAAATGGATACAGCTAGAAAAAGATTCTTCATTTGTAAAAATTATACTAGATGATTCATCCTTTTCATTTTTTTTCTGAGACAAGCAAAAAGTATTTTTTATCCACTTTTCTTTGAATTTATTTTTAATGTTTGAATGTAATAAAAGCCCAGTCGGTCTGTTTTGTTGTTGTTGACAATATTGTTATTAAATATAAAACCAGCCATTAGCGCTGCTGTGTTTATGCCCTACCTTCCCTTTGACAGCAACAGCTGAATGCAGCAGTCTAACTTTTGGAAATCCAATTTAAAATGTTGTCGTCCATTTAAAATGCTTAATTTTTCAACTGTCCTTTAAGGCAGGAAAAAAATATAAATACTGAATTAAAAAAATAATTTAGAATGCTACAGGAGAACCTCAACATCAGTAGAACAGTACTGCAATGCAAGTAATTTATAAAATTTGTAACTCCTTGCATCCAGTAGAATAAATATAATACACTGATATCTTACGGCAATTTTGAGCTCTTTCAGAAAAGTAAACCAGCATAGAGTATGCCAGCTTTGAACTACCAAATCAATGCACAAATCACAGCATAATTCTGAATCTTAAGGAATTTTTTCAAAATCTTTTTATTACTGTTGTCTGCTTACTAGCTAGGAAATTACAAAACACATCTTAAGTTTTGAACAATATACTAATTTCTACTTACATATCTATTCTACCAGTTATGTTGAGTAAATAACATTGTCTGATGCATGCTATATAAACAGAATTAGGCCCACTGTTTTCATGTAATTCTATTTATCTACTTGTAGCAGATGCAACAGTAATAACTTTCCTGGTTAAACTTATCAATAATATGTGCAGGACATCTTGAATTAACATCCCTCCATCCTTATGTACGAAATTGTCTGCGTTGAATAAAAGAAGTAGTTAGAGAATGTACTGCAAGGGAAAACATATGGTAATTTTTTTTTGCTTAGCCATACAGTATTTAAACAAACACTGAAAAAATATACAATAGTGACTAGCTTGTTTTCTATTCAAAATTGTTCCAAAATTCAATGTAAAGAATAACAAAACCGCTTTTTTCCCTCATTTCTGAGATCAAACTTTCCTTAAATGCCTAAAATTGACTAGATAGCTGGAGAAAAGTTACTGCTGTCTCGCGGTTATTTGAATCTTAGATCAAATATTGAAATTGTGCAAATATTTTTGCAGCAAAACTAATTTCTTGATGCATGTTTTTAGTTAGGAGAAGCAAGCTAGAACCAAATAGGTAATGTGAGATTATATTACTCTAATATACTCTAGCTATTACTCTAAGTAAATTTTCTCAGTCTTCAATCATTTCTAACAAGCAGGCCAATCTAAATTCTTCATCATTGGCTCCTATTACTCACAGAGTGAAAGAAGTAACAGTTCACTTTGGGAAGAATCTTATTCCTTTTTCCACCCTCATCTCCCTCAGCAGAATAGATTCCTGTAAATGTGTAAATATTTGGCTATTTTATCATAATTGTCGACTACATTAATAATGAGCTTGTAGCTGATGGAGTAATAAATGAATCATCAATTTGTGAAGATATATGTTTTGGGATTGTCTTAGTTTCTAACAGAAGTTACTTCTCTCACAGTGTCTGGTATGAAGCTGTGTTTTTTGTTCCCAGAAGAGAAACAACTGATAACACCTGGCAGTGTTGAACACAGCCAAGGACACATTTTCTTCCTCAGTGAAGCAGTTAGAAGGCATAAGGAGCTGTGAATTGGGAGGGGACAGGACCAGGGCAGCTAACCCAAACTGACCAAAGAGCTATTCCATACCACATCACATCATGTGATTTTTACGGAAGAGAAATCGTTCTCTTGCTCGGAGGGAGGGGCTGCTGGCCGGTTGGGTATCGGTTGTTGGTCCCTTGCTTTGGGTATTATTTCTTGTTTCTTATCTTATATATATATATGTACTGGTATTTCTTTTATTCTCTCTGCTGTCTTAGTAAATAGCTTTTATCTCAACCCACGAGTTCTGCCGTACTTATTCCTTAATTCTCTCCCCCATCCCACTTGGGAGGGGGGAGGGTGAGCGAACAACTGTGGGGGACTTAGCTGTCTGCTAGGTCAAACCAGGACAGGGATTTTTCTGGATAAGGCCTGCAAATTATCTGTTTTCACAGTTTGAAAGCCTTCTTGTACCTTTTTTTTGTCATTTATTTATTGCGCCTGAGTTTGAATCATAATGCATTGTTCTTTCACGGACTGAACTTTTTTAGCGGCTCTGGCACACTAAGCGAATGATTTTTAACCAGAAATATCTAATCAGAGAAACTGACGCTGAGACGAATACAGCTGATGTCTTTGTAAAATGGGAGAGCAATTTGAGATGTATTATTGTCAACTTATGCTTCCTGGTATCTATTCTATTTCATTCTCATGAAAAAGCCAATGTCTCAGCTCATACTATGTATAATTTAAAATTGTTCGTTAGACTTTCAGCCTGAACAGAGGAGCACTGTTGCAAAGGACCTCATAACACCGGAAGTATATCTAGCAGAATTGATTGTCAGATAAAATGGATACTTTTTCATGCAAACATTTCTAACTTTGCTCCAGTCATGGCATAAAGTGACTTGTTTAACACTCCTATTCCTTTTACATTAAAGAAAGGAATGGATTGGACACTATTTCTAGTGGGAAAGTGGCAGTCACTGATATCTTAAGGGAGAGACACGAATGTTGAGAATAGTGATGTGGACTTTTATCCTCTGTTTTTGAATTGGTTTATTTATTTCTTTGATTTAAAGAAGACATCCCACCCGCGAAACAGAGCAAAACTGAGTATTTCATGTGGACAGATGTCCTTGTCATCTAGTGGGCGGCAAACATCAACCTCAGCTGTGAAATAACATTTTAAACAAGACTAGGACCGTGAAGTATGGGAAGCTCTTCTTTCTTTTCTAAAGAAAGTTCACCAAAGCATTTGGAGTGACCAAGGACACATTCCTGGAGGCAAATTAATTTTTTTGACTGAGTTAAAATATGTCAGATTAGGACAAAAATATATGAACAATCAATTAACTATTGGAGACACTGAGCTGAACTTCCTGAACATTGTAGACAGAAAAAAATGTTCTCAATACTGTGTTTGACATACAAAGATCAAACAACTGTAAATACGATCTTGTTTCAGAGAGGAGTATGCCAGTTGTTCCAGCTCTTCCCTCTGTGTATCTGTTATCAGCTGGTGTAAAAAGAGGGTAATTGAACAATGAATTTATTGAAGAAACTAAGTAATTGTATAAAAGCAATAGGTAAGAAAGCACAGAGATGGCTAAATAAGGAAGTCAGAAATAGTCAGAAATGTGCCTCAGAAAAGCTAGATGAAGTGCTGGGAGAACAACACAGTGAGTGATGGGCAGATGCACGGGAGTGGTAGCACTGGTAGGGATGTCAAGACAAGAAACAAGGAAGATGCAGCTCAGTGGGAAAGCTGCTAAAGCTGAATCAACTCACAGTGGTGTGGAAGCAAAGCCGACTTAGGAAGTCTGTTGTGAATTGACAGAAGGATGTGTTTACAAACTAATTTGGAAGGACGGGTTCACCATTTTGATACAGGAAGTGATGATCACTCAGGAGAGTTGTAGCAGAGAAAGAAAAGGTTTCATCAAAGTTGACAGAAAAGAAAATTGTGCATTAATCACAGTTTAATAGCAGTCAGGATAAGAGAAAGGAGTTGAAAATCAAGTCTTGATTGAGTACAAGATCAAACTTGTACTCAAACAGGACTGAGTTTTAATAACCTAAAATGGACAAACTTTGCATGGGAAACTAAAAAGTTCCCTTTGCACACTTATTAGCTCTCATATTTTTTTGTGAGAATAAGCAATTTTAGGTCTCAACAGAAGAATGATTTACAAATGAAACATTCTCAGTGTTTCCTGTTATGTTACCAAATGTTTCATGAGCTTTTTGGTAGCATTTTAACTGCAATCTAATTGCTAGCTTGATGTAAGTTTCCTCTGGTGATTTGAAAAATGAAATGTTTGTCATCATGAATGCTATTTTTTCCCCTTTTTTATATTAATGGATATTTTATTGTATTTTTTATTTGAAAATGATAAATATATTAAAAATCGAATAACAAAAATAAAACTCTAACTAAAATGTATAGGAATAGTTTGATAGATTAGTTTGATAGATTGATAGTGATAGTTATCTAATTAGATAATTTAAGAAATATCTTCCCAGAATGAGTGTAGGTTGATAGATTTTTCTCAGCAGATTGTCAGTTTAGTGCTTCAAAAACAGTGTATTTTTTCATGTATACAATCAAAAATTGAACGTGAAATTAAAACATTTTTTTTTAAAAATACTATAAATTTAGTATTGGATAATGTAAATGAAACATTATGGTTTTCAGAATGCTGAAAACAAAACTGAAATGAGCTTGCCTTTGTCCTCTAGAACATAGTTTGTATTTCTATTTTCCTAACTTTCGGAAAGTTAATTGGAATTGATTGTTGTTTCTTCTTCTAAAGTTATAATACTTCTGTGATTGTGCTGAGAGATTCCATTTTGCTGTGTTTTCATCTGTTCCTGACCTTAAGCTTTATCAACTTCTTTCTTATTGTACAATTACATGGGGTAGTCAGTTTCTGTTCAGATATATGATTTGATGACAATGATTTCAAAGAATATGCTTACTAGAAAGGACACACTGACATCATTGTTAAATTTACAGTGTGAATTATATTAAGAAGCTTAGTGTCAGTCATATGATTTGCCTTAAAATATTGCATCAATACACTTTCTGATCCTGTCCAGAAAGAAGATACCAGATCCATGTAAGATGGACGACTCTTCTGATATTTTCAGAGTGGTGTAAATCAGAGAGTCTTAAAAGTCAAATCATGGTTGAATAGGTACGTTTACCTGAATCAGTCCATCATTATTCAAATTATTCTTTACTAATGCGTTACCAATGTAAAGAGCTTCAGAGTCAATAATTTAATAAATGGAAGTTGCTTAAAAGTCAGAGCTTCATTTGGTGTAAAATATTGTAAGTCCTCAAACAGACCATTAACTGAAAAACTTGTATGTGAAAAAAAATGCTATTGCTATTTTTTTTCAGTTGTTTGGCAAACTATGTTCAACTAATGCCAAAGAGATGGATTCTATTCTTGAATCAAATATTTAAGTTATTTTCCAAAATAGATGAAGATATTAAAATACTTGGTCATCATAGCATTTAATTCACACTTGGCACATTTTAAAGTTCCTGTTATTGCTGTAGTTATTTAAACGATGTCTCTCTTACTACTGCACATTCTTATAGCATTTTTTTGCTACAATAATCAAAGAGACACTTCCCATAAAGATCATTTAAATACTGCACAGGTGCTTGTTCATTGCAATTACTTCATAATGCCTTGGGGCAGAGTGCATCAATTATTAGCATTGCTTTTAACAAGATATGATTCTCCACTTGACAATTTTTTGTAATATTTTCTATATTGATGTCTGACTTCCAAGCAGATTATATAATTTATCCATTGTCTTATAAAGACTTTGTGGTTATCTGCAGATGTGAGATATTAGAAGATCAGCATAGTATTCAGCTAGTGTTTTAGTGATTGCAAAGCTTAATTACCATAATTCCATATGTAAGTACTCACAGGAACTTATTCAAAATAAATATATGTAATAAATGTGTTGAAGAATTAGACAAAGCATTCTGTGATTTATAATTTTATTTTGATAGAAGTGATGGGCCACTTTTTACATTAATTCTTCTCAGGTTATTTCAAAGCCCTGTAGCAATGCAAAGCTGTGCAATGCTTCTTAATATATTAGGAATACGACATTTTTAATCTTCACTTTAGGGATTCATCAAAATGTAGGACTTGGTTAATCTGACAAGATTTGTATTGTCATTGTGGAAAATATTCAAGAACAAAAGTAATTATGCCTTTTCATGATATTTACCAAATTACTCCCAGTTTCTTTAGCAAAACAAATTGTTCTTTTCTATCAGTCAATACTGTTTTCCACAAAAAGCTGTTGTTTATGTGAAGTGTAAGTAAAAACTCTCTAAATGATTATTTTGGTTTTGCAAAAACATTTACTGGTGAGATTGTCATAATCATATTCAGAATAAACAGAAGTTCAACAGAGTTCAATGGGCATAGAAAATTACTGTTCTACTAGCCTACTCTCTAGAAAGGAATAAAACAATAAAAGCATATAGCAAAAAGAAAAAAGGAGGCATGTAGTGCAGTCTACTGAGGATACCTCTTTTTCCCCAAACTAGACTTTACTATTACAAATCAGACAATAGAACTAACAACCAAAGAAACAAAAACTGAAGAGGAAAACATTTCTAGGACATAAAGCAGATTTTATTTTATTTTATTTTCACAGAAGTAATTTTAAACAATTATTTCCTGTATCTTGTTCAGGAGGAGCAACGATTTCTTTTCATGTACAGTTTAGTTCCTGCATCTAAAGCCTTTCCTCACAGCCTATTTTGAAGGATCAGAGCTCTTGAGGTCTATCAAGGCTTTACACATTAGAAGGCTCCCTTGGTTGATTGACAAAGTTTTGACAATGTAACTTCTGACTCTGACAGAAGCTGAGCAAAAGTAGAACAGGTCTAGATCATAGCATTTGTTTCATGCTAAACAGATGTGAAATCTAGTGCCCAGGTAGTTCACAGCTCCAGGAGAATATAATGTATAAGGGCTCCTAATTGCCGCTGCTATATCTTAGCTGGGAAGCAGAATTAACTAACAGCTCAACTGCAGCAACCTCTTGGTTGTGAGCGTGAATTTAAGATCTCCTAGCTTGTGCCAGGGGAAGAGAGAAAAAGAAGAGTGGCTTTTTGTTGTTTTTTTTTTTTTTTTTTTTTTTTGTTTTNTTTTTTTTTTTTTTTTTTGAGTTCTAAATTCAGAGATGGACATCATAATTAATTTCCAAAGTGTGAACAAAATGTTCATTAGAAACTGATCTAAGATCCCTCTATTTAAAATTGCAAACATTGGGATCAATGAAAGGTATCAAGAGAATCTCCTGGTGCTGGGACAAATTATGTGTTAGGAGCATGTTTTAATCATTTTACTCATACGATAAAATAGTGACTGAATTATTTGGGCCATAGAAAATAAGAGCCACTTAAATGGCTACTGCATATTTTACAGCAAAGCTTTGTTAGGTGTCATGTAGAGAATTTTAAACTATTTTAATGGGACTCTGATTTCTATTTGTTGCTGCAAACATGCTTTCTCATTAAAACTAATCAATCACTGAAGAGAAAGAATAACCATAACCAACAGGTTACAGAAATGTTTTTAAAATAAAGGTATACCTGTCTTAGTTTCTAGCTGAGACAAAAGTTGCTTTTCTCATAGTGTCTGATATGAAACTATATTTTGGTTCTAGAAGGAAATGGTATATTTTTCTAGAGCTAAGACTGAAGCAGCTTTCCCTGAGTTTCATGGGAGATTGAACTGTCTGTCCCAAGAAAACAAACTCTCAAGCACACTGTTAAGATAACATACATAATCTAGAAGCCCCTACTTGTGGACTGGATAATAGCAATAAATGAACCTCAGAAAATATTTGTCCAAAAAAAATTAATTACTTAAGAGCGCAGAAAATGTGCATATTCTATCTAGCTCCAATTATATTTTCAATTACTTTTAACATTTCCATCACTACAATAAACTAAATAAACGGCTTCAGATTCCAAGAGTGCTAAAGTCCTTGCTTCCTCCCAACAGAATTACATTTCACTTTGTTATGAGGTTTTGACTCTTGTTAGGAAAGAGGCTCTCACAACATTGATGGTTAAACTGGCGTTTTTTCCCCTTAAAACTTCTCCCAATTTTCTTCTTTTTGCCTAGAACTAAAGTTCTGTAATCTCACTTGCTTTGTAGTCTGAGTAGTCACTCCATTTCTGAGTATTACGGAAATGTTAATTTACCTCAAAAGGTAGTTTTAACATTTAATGTTTAAATCATTATTATTCATGTATATATAATATTTTGCCCTTACTATTTATATTTATATAATCTTGTTCGCAAAACAATTTCTAAATAGTTTATGCATATAACTGCCTTGTGACACATACTTCTGGATTTATAATTTGTAGTAATGATGGTTTCTTGCAATTTACTTTAATATAATAAAATATTTCTGTTACTGAATTTGAAGACATGACTTCACGAGAGGAGGTGAAAGGCTAATTTGATCATTTTAATGGGATTACAGGCTTGTACTTAAAATATTTACTATAAGTATCAAGCTTTATATATAATTTCAGTTTCTACTATTATAGCAAAGAAATCTGTAACTTTCCATATTTTAATAGCTAATATTTAATGCATAAATGAGACGTTTGCTTATAAAAGACAGTTTTCATAGGCATTTTGTATTAAAGCAGTCAAATGACCAAAAATAAATTTTCACACTAGTAGAAGAGGCAAATAAGAAATATTGAATTTTGATGTTGATGACAGAAAAATAAGTGACAACTAATGCGTCATTCACTGGACTGAATTGCCATTGTAAACAAAGCCATTTATCTTTGAAATATTCACTTATTCACAAAAGATCCATTGTTAAAATGATAACTATTTATAATTTTGGACTGATTTTAGGAAACAGTTCCAAATAAAATGAAAAGATGGAAAAATAGGAGAAAATATTTTGGTATGAACTAGTAAATGAGTGTTCAAGTGATAAGTAGTATGGTTTTTGAGCGCAGTTTATTCTCTATGATTTGCAATGAAACTGGATGAGCTATTGAATGATTTTATTCTGTTTTCTAGCTCAGCTATGATTACAATGTAATGTATCCATTTACAATCTGAATGTTTGTATTTTCAGAAAATGGCAAGATAGAATATGACGTAAACATGTAAGAGGACAGAATTTAAACTGAAAATGGTCTTGGCAAACTGAAAGTCATTCTGGGAAAAAAAATTAGATGTAGTAAAATATGATTATAAATCTTCTTTTTGGTGGAAATAACATATAGCAAGAACAGCGGAATAAAAGCAGATAAAAATAAGAGCATTACAGTATACACAAGTCAGCCATTCCATGTTCTTCTCAAATAGGTCAAATCTCTTTTGGAACTTATAAACAGGATTATCATTCACAAAACAAACTAATAGACAAACAACAACAAAATCCAAAAAATTCACAATTAACAACACCACCACTTGATGATTAGATATTTTCTTTCATGTATCACTATTTATTTGTGTTCTTAATGACTTATCAATGTATCGATTTCCTCTTTGATGACAGTAGTGCTTTGGCGCTCTAATCATGTACTATTGTACTAAGTGTCATATAAACTCAAAGTAAAAGTTAACTCCTGCCCTAAAGACTCACAATCTATATATAACTAATATTAAGACTTTCACATAGTATTGACTCCTCTTTTTTATTGTTTTTCCTTCTGTCTTTCCTTTTTTCGTTTGTATTTCCCAAATACTGAAGCTGTTATAATTACATCAGGACTATATGTGTATGTGTGATCATTTTTTAATCTTAGAGGGTAGGTAGGGGCAGAGGAGAAGGGGAAGATGATTGCAGGGATTTTTTTATCATTCAGCTAGCTTGGATTTTATCTTGGCTGGTTTAGAGAGAGGAAATAAAAAATCGTGAATACAATGACAGAAGACCTTGACAATGTTTAAACACTGTCATTAAATAAGAGCTAAATAAAAGAAATTCCTTAATTCCGAAAACAATTTTTTAGTTTCTTAAAAAAATAATTAAAAAAAAAAAAACTAAAATTAAATCAGGTTACCCTCAATACACTAGCTAAGCAATTTTTATTTCTGGTGAAATAAACGTTTAGGTTTTCAAACGTTGACTTATACAAGTGGTGCTTTTTATAATCTAATAGTTCTATACCACCCACTGGGACTACTATAATAAGACCACAGCCAACATGATAAACTCTGCAAATGTCAGAAAACTCATTATATCTTGACAGTACTCCATTTATAGCAAAATGTTTTTACTGAGCGGATTTTTCTTCAGAATAAATAGGAGTTGGGAACTTTCAAGCATCTAGTTGCTCTTAGTTTATTCACAAGTGATTTCACCAGACAGGACATGTGCTTCCAAGCTCTGTGGCTGCCAGAGCAAATAGTGCTGAGATGTTCTGAAATAGTGTGTTTCCTCTTTTTCTTTTTTTTTTTTTTTTAATCAGTTCTCACCCTATATTTATTATGTAAGTTAGCAAAAGGTAATTCAGTCATAGCTGGTAAAGTGTAACGTTTAAGGTCAGGAGAGAGGATTTAGTATCACCATCTATTTAAGCAATGACTGTATATGACACCAAATATGCAAGTAGATAAACAAACCATTTGTCAAGGTATAAGATTTCCAGCATAAAATTTGTAGCAGCCTTGAGAAATGTAGCTAAACTATTCCAGCTGATTTCAAAAAAAAAAAAAAAAGTACCTCAATATTTTAGGAGAAAGTAAATAAAATTCTCCCCTAAAACAGTCACATTTTAATCTAATGTAATAATTTAATTATATTTATTTCTATTTGTTTTTCTCAGTTATAAGAATTAATAATTGTCTTAGTTTCTAACAGAAGTTACTTCTCTCACAGTGTCTGGTATGAAGTTATGTTTTGTTTTCAGAAGAGAAACAAAACTGATAACACCTGGCAGTGTTGAACACAGCCAAGGACATATTTTGTTCCTCAGTGAAGCAGTTAGAAGGCATAAGGAGCCGGGAACTGGGAGGGGACAAGAACAGGGCAGCTGACCCAAACTGACCAAAGGGATATTCCGTAACATATGACATCATGTAATATAAGAAAGGGAAGTGAGCTGGGAGGGCCCGTTTGCTTGGGGATTGGCTAAGCATCGGTCACGGTCGGTGAGCGATTGCTTTGTACAATCACTTGTTTTGCATATAATTATCATTACTGTTATTGTACTCTAT
Source organism: Penelope pileata (assembly GCA_013396635.1). NCBI lineage: Eukaryota > Metazoa > Chordata > Aves > Galliformes > Cracidae > Penelope > Penelope pileata. The sequence continues at coordinate 164,846 of WBMW01004865.1, read as the reverse complement.
TTTCCTCTTTCTGTTAGTGAATAGTTTTTATCTCAACCCACGAGTTCTACCTTTTTTCTCAACTCTCTCCCCCATCCCAGCTGGGAGGAGTGGGGGGGGTGAGCGAAAGGCTGTGTGGGGTTTCCCGGCCTGCCGGCTGAAACCAGAACAATAATCTAAGTGTTTTTTTTTTAAAAGTACTGGAGAGTAATTAATGCCTAAATTTCAGTTAGGGACTGGCATTTTGAACCTTTTCCTACTATGATCTTAAAAGCACTCTTGTGGTCTTCACTTGTAAAGAATACATTTTCAGTCTTTAAGTGATGCATTATACTTCCAAGGCAACAAAAATTAGATTTCTTTTTAATTTCTCAGCAGAGTGCACTTCATGCTTTCAATCATTTGTACCAAAGTGAGAACTAATCTAAAAAATGTCATAAAAGACAGAAAACAGCATAAAACAACATAGTTTTCATTTACCCTACATTTCAGGAATATTTTGGCTTGGGATTTTTAAAATCTAGCAGCCATGAAGAAAAGTTTTGGAAGCTTATTGGTGATGTTGAGGTATATGACATTAACAAAGGAAATATTTTATTGTATTTTTTCCTATCTCTTACAGAAAATAAGTAATCCATTTATACTAAATAAAATATAAAAAATAAAAACTGGATGAATCTAAATTCACTTTGTGTAAGAGGCTAATAGAGATACAAAGTAAATTTTTAAACTGAAATGCACTTAATACAAAAGACGAGGATGAAATTCTCCATGCTATTTCTATTTGTAAAGTCCAGAAGTAGAGAAGAGATATTGAACAGTGACAGCAATACAAATTCCGAACACACGGGCGCGTGCACACACACACACACCCCTCCCCCCCCTTAGAAATTGCAGTGTATGAAAATATTTTAAGGGTTTTCTTTGTAATAGATAGACATCAAAAGAGAAAAACTCACATACAAAACCTGTCACTCATGAAAAAATATTTTAGTTTCTGTTTTCAGCTATATAGTCTGTGTCAATGCTATTATTCAACTTTAAAGTCAAATTTCAAATTTCTAAACATTTTCCTGTAAAATAGGAATTATCTCTAGATAAATCTCAGCAATCTCTATTTATGTATTAATTTAGTTCAAGCTCTTTGAAACGAGATTTGTTATATATGTTAAGCTATTTTTTGGTTAAGAAATTTTAGGAAGTTTAAGACACCATTCTGGACTAAATTGGAACATTATGCATCACAAAATATCTCCAGGTATCTTGATTGATGGACTTTCTTTAATGCCTTTCTTAACAAAAATATGATGTTATTTGATAATGCCAGCAATTGCAAAGAACATGGGACCTATTTCAATTGTTAAGACTGCGTAGAAAAAAGCTCAGTACTACTGAGGGGTCCTTGAGGAGATTAGGTCAAGAAGAAAAATAACTACGATGATCATCAGAAAGACAGCACATAGATAAACACATAGATATGCTAAACTGACAGTTCTGTAGCAATTTGATTCAATGCTTGAAAAAGCATTTGAGCACTGGAACAAGCTGCCCAGAGAGGCTGTGGAGTCTCCTTCTCTGGAGACAATTCAAAACCTGCCTGGACGCTTTCCTGCGTAACCTCCTCTAGCGAACTTGCTTTGGCAGAGAGATTGGACTCTGATGATCTCCAGAGGTCCCTTCCAACCCCTATGATTATGTGATTCTGTGATCCCATTTCTCTTCCCTTCCCCTCTACTCTGCCCTGGTCAGGCCTCAGCTGGAGTACTGTATCCAGTTCTGGGCTCCCCTGTATAAGAAAGACAGGGACCTCCTAGAAAGAGTCCAGCGGAGGGCCACAAAGATGATAAAGGGCCTGGAGCATCTCCCCTATGAGGAGAGGCTCAGTAAGCTGGGTCTGTTCAGCCTGGAGAAGAGAAGGCTGAGAGGGGACCTGATACATGTTTATAAGTATCTTAGTTGTGGGAGGCAAATGGAGGTGGGGAACCTCTTTTTGGTGGTCAGTGGGGACAGGACAAGGGGCAACGGCCTTAAGCTGGAGCACAGGAAGTTCCGCACCAACATGCGGAAGAACTTCTTCACGGTGCGGGTGACGGAGCACTGGAACAGGCTGCCCTGGGAGGTTGTGGAGTCTCCTTCCCTGGAGATATTCAAGACCCGCCTGGATGCCTACCTGTGCAACCTGCTATAGGGAACCTGCTCTGGCAGGGGGGTTGGACTCGATGATCTCTTGAGGTCCCTTCCAACCCCTGCAATTCTGTGATTCTGTGATTCTGTGATTCTCTGTTTCAGAACAAAGTCAGTGAAGACTGTTTCTTTCTCACCTCACTCATCCTCTCAGCTGTAAATATGTAGACTCCAGAATGTTGAAGTGCCTGTAGGGAAGTGGTTTTAGTTTCTCTTTAATCTGCTGTTACTTTTGTAAAATTCATTTCAGCTCAATCCCTAAGGATCATTCTGTCACCATTTCCTTTTACTTGTATAATTTTCTTTTACTTTACAGACACACTCATCTTCATTATGAAAGCCGAAGGAAATGAAAAACTTAAGAACAACAAAAAAAGGAATTTATTTCTTTTCTTTTTTTTTTACTTATATGTCTTTTACCACATATGGCTTTACATTGGTCATAGTAATGATTTAAAAATATTATTTTCTCTTCCACTACTGTTTTTTTTTTCCTGTTCTCAATTGTATCTCATTCATGTTTTATTAATATATACTATACATAATCTCACTTTTATAGTCTAGCTCACTGATAGAAAAAGTAGGTAGATTCTCTTTGAAATATCTTTGTTCCTTCTGGAGGGAAATCACATTTTAAATTAAAAGCTTTCAGCATTTATTTTTTCACAATAAGTCTCACGGCAGCTGTTGAATTTTTTTCTTAAAAAAAAGCCAAAACAATAGATCTTTATATTAAAAAAAAAAAATCTACAACCTCCTTCCAAAATCAATTTGTTTTCCCAGAAAGGATAACAAGTTCAAAACAAAACATCGAATTTGTCTTGCAATAATATGTATCAGTGTAGAGATGCAGACTTCTAGGTAGAATGAATTTTCCACAAAAGAAGCACACAGTTTTCCACTGAACAATTTTATAGGAATGATCGCAAACATGTCAGCAACTTCCTCAGTTGCATCTTCACTTTTAGACTGCCAGACACTATCCCTTATTTCACATTTCTTTCTATGTTCCCAATTGTCTTGTTGGATTCACTTGCTTAGATACATTGAAAGATTTGTCTGCATTAAATTATTGCACTGAAGGGTTAATTCAGTTCAGATTTCAGGCTCCTTAAATACTTTCAGTTCAAGTTCTTGGAATGCTGTCTGTCTGCTAGATCTATTTCCCTGTCATTTGCAGAGAGCCTAGGTCCTTTTCTTAGGCTATAGAGTGAAAAATCAAGCAAGAAGCAGAAGGCCATTTCTACTCACATCTTCAATACTGCATTCTAAATATCTTCAACAGATTTTGCATCAGTTTCTGGCATAAATTGACAAATGGGTTGGTAGTCCAATTGTTTCGTAAAGTTCTTATTTTCTGCTGTTCTCCAGTGCAATCTGCAGCTAATCACAGAATCAGAGAATTTCAGGAGTTGGAAGGGACCTCTAGAGGTCATCGACTTCAACTTCCCTGCCAAAGCAGGCTCCCTACGGCAGATCACACAGGCAGGCATCCAGATGGGTCTTGAATATCTCCAGAGAAACAGACTCCACAACCTCCCTGGACAGCTTGCTCCAGTGCTCAATCATCCACACCATGAAGAAGTTCTTATGCATATTTGTGCGGAACTTCCTATGTTCCAGTTTGTGGCCATTTCCCCTTGTCCTATTACCACAGCACATCTCTAATGATAGAGAACATAGAGAATGGTCAAGGAATATTTGTTATTTGTGCAGAAGAAATGCAGACTTTGAACTGGTTCTTACCATAAAATGCAATCCTGGCCTTCAAACCTGCCTGTTGTGCCACATCAATGGCAGGAGGACCTCTCTGAACCTGACAGAAACATGGAGCTCTTCTTTTCCTGACTGCAGGACTTTATCTTATGAGGTAACTGACATGTAAGCAAAGAGAATATCATGGCATTTCTTTACCCTTCAGCTTCCTCTGTTCATATTAATAATTGAAGGACTGAAAGATTCTTTTGAGACTGTGAACCAAATTCTGCTGACATAGAATAATCATATAAGCAAGATCTGAATTAGCTTTTGGTAAATGGTACTTACCTTTAATCCAAGCCTAGCCACTGCTTAACTATACTTAACATGTCAAAGAGAGTGTGCTATTCACTGTCATGTCCTACTGTCTTACTAACTGCTGTGGCAGTCTTCTATGCTTCTGCATCACCTTTTCCACGTTCTTAAAGGAAACAGAAGCTGGCAGAAGGGATCAGGCAGAAAGGTGAAAGTAGCTGAGCTGGCAAGGCTGAGTGTAGGTTCAGAGTATCTTTCAGGTAAGACAGTCTAGGTGAGTGGAAGTTTTGAGGCAAAAGCTAGAGGTTTTTTGGGGGGGAAAGGGAAGATTTATGAACGAGTTACACAGACTGATATTTTTTAGCAGTTTGGAATGATTTAGTTGTCAAACCGTACTTTTTAAGTGCTCTTTATGGGAGAAGAGGCTAGAAAGTGTAGGAAGCCCTTCCGTACAGCACTGTCTATGTACAGTACTGTACTATGCTGTGCTGCACCATGTTGTGCTACTTTGATCCCACTGTATTAATAACAAAGTTGTTCAGGGGTTGTCTTCTATCCCAAAACTCACTGATATAGCTCAACCTCCATTTACAAGGTAAAATTCCTCTGCTAAACAGGATAACGACATCTGAACTAAACACCAGGAATGCCTCTGGCCCATGCTGTCTCCTACACTTGCCATAGCATTGTTTGTGAGACTGCTAGCTGTCACTGACACTGGGCTCTGCTATGAGTTTAATAGCACGTAGAGTCATGAAACAGTTCTGAAACGTATGTCTTTTCCCACATCCCCTGTTTCTTTTTTCACTCACGTCGGTGCAGGCAGAGCAATTACAGCTGCCTCCTACCTGGATTCTATTTTCCATTATCAGCGTTGACATCCCTATCTTTTATTCTAAGCTTTGGCTCAAGCACATGAACAGAAGGAAAGATCACTTAGAATGCTAAATCTTGTGGGTTGCAGTCAAGTTGAATTCTCACAGACTTGAATAAGAATGTTCTTAATTACAGGTTGCAAAGTTTAGTATAGGAAGAGGAAGAAACAGATCGTTCACAAGAAGTTTATGAGCACTCAGTATCTCCTGATGCTCTTTGCATTAAATGAGGATGAGAGGCACCATTTGAAAGGGTGAAGAGATATGACCCTTCCCCCTAAACCTGAGATTAGAGTTCTACTAGCCATAAAAAATACCCTCTCAAATCAGTATAACTTTAAGATATTCATGCAGAAACGCAGCAGAACAGGTGTTCTGTAATTCTGACACAAAAAATTATGCTACAATATCGCATTTATTTGTGGTAAATCCCAGAGAACAGGATCTGGGGAAGTAAAGCTTCAGAAGTGTCTCTTGAATGCTCTTTCCTAACTTTATTGTAACAATGAGATGTGATCAAAGCGAAGGCAACAATGAAGCAGTAACAAGCTAGAGCATTCTATTTTGAAATGTTTCTTAAAGAGCATTTTGTCTGTATTTTTGGGATTGCAGCAGAGATAGACTACTATGTCCTTTATTGGAATCTACTGGATCCATGATTGGATCTAATAGAAAGAAGAGATCATTTGGGAACAACCTGGATGTAAAGAAACACTTGCCTGTGACATTCCTTGTCACCGCCAGTATATTTTTACTCACTTGCTTTTTCAATGCACTTCGGTCATTTTGTACTTCTTTTCATAAACAGTCAACTGTTTTTCAGAATGAGATCAGTAATTTTTCCATGAATGAGAATATCTAAACTTTCTTCAAAAAAATTTTCAAACCAAACACAAAAGAAAAACATTTGTTTCTCTGTATGACATACATGAGAAATAATAAAACAAAAAGAAGCAAACATAACCTTGAAGACTTATATTGAATTAATTTGAAACATCCCAAACTCTATGATAAAAATCAGAATTTTACATCTTATCTTGGCCTTTCAAGGTTTTCTTCTGAAATTGTGACAAATACTCTGTGATGTTCACTTATGGATTATTTAAAGGCTGTTCAATGTTATCTCATTTTAAAATAGAAAATAGAATACAGAATACAGCATCAATACAATTTAAAATATGAAATTCTGTTGTAGACAGATATCAACAAATCTTTTTTAATGTCTTCAATAGACAAATTCAATCAAATATTAAAGCTTAAGTTTCATATCAAAGAAACTTAGGATCTGCTGTATTGTTATTTAATTCTCCCTCATGTTTCCAGCTACCAGATTTCACTGTTTTTCTTTACATTTTCCTTTTGTCACATCAACTAGAATCTGCTTTTCTTCATTCCCATGACTTTCTCTCACTGATGATATATTAGCAGGATCTCTTGCAATCGAGTCTATTAGTTTCTGTCACTTTCCAAATTCAGACGTGTCTCAGAATGCCCCCTTAGTATATGTCATTGTACATGGGATTAGAAAAAAGAGTCAAGTTCACTCTTCTTTCTCTCTCTATTTGTTTGTTTGTTTGTTTGTTTTTAGTATTGAAGAAATACTTGAAAGTAGGAGAAATTAACTTCTGATCACATACAAAAAAGGTTTAAAGATATATCATCTAAGATCACAATATAGATTCTTAAATAAATAAATAAATCACCTGTCAAATAATCTTTTTGTTTATAAACTAATTGCACATTTATTGAATAAATCAAGATTCAAAAGAATGCAGAAGACAATGAAAAAATAATAATATAGGTAGAACAGCCTCAAATAAAGAGAATTCATTTAAATTATACTCAGTGTACACTGCATGATCAAAAACAATTTAAAAGACAAGTTAAAATTTGACATGTAACAGAAGAGAGATAATGGTATGAAAAACTGTAAGCTCTAAATTTTTTACCTACATATAATAAATAAACACACTTTGCAGATAAAATAGCCTTATCTACTCTCAGATGAATAAGAAAAAAGGCATCTTCGAGTGTTTTTATTATGTGCTGGTGAATGTATACTTATCATGCAACAATAATCTGAGAAATCTTTGCAATAGTTATCTGAATCCTATATTTTCAAGACAATCAAGCAAGGATTCATCTTCACAGAATCACAGAATTGCAGGGGTTGGAAGGGACCTCAAGAGATCATCGAGTCCAACCCGCCTGCCAGAGCAGGTTCCCTACAGCAGGTTGCACAGGTAGGCGTCCAGGTGGGTCTTGAATATCTCCAGGGAAGGAGACTCCACAACCTCCCTGGGCAGCCTGTTCCAGTGCTCCGTCACCTGCACCGTGAAGAAGTTCTTCCGCATGTTGGTGCGGAACTTCCTGTGTTCCAGCTTAAGGCCATTGCCCCTTGTCCTGTCCCTACTGACCACTGAAAAGAGATTCCCCACCTCCATTTGCCTCCCGCAACTAAGATACTTATAAACATGGATCAGGTCCCCTCTCAGCCTTCTTTTCTCCAGGCTGAACAGACCCAGCTTACTGAGCCTCTCCTCATAGGGGAGATGCTCCAGGCCCTTTATCATCTTTGTGGCCCTCCGCTGGACTCTTTCCAGGAGGTCCCTGTCTTTCTTATACAGGGGAGCCCAGAACTGGATACAGTACTCCAGCTGAGGCCTGACCAGGGCAGAGTAGAGGGGGAGGATCACCTCCCTCGACCTGCTGGCAATACTCTTTTTAATGCACCCTAGGATCCCATTGGCCTTCTTAGCCACCAGGGCACACTGCTGGCTCATGGCCAACCTGTCATCTACCAGGACCCCCAGGTCCCTCTCTGTAGAGCTCCTCTCCAGCAGGTCATCCCCCAGCCTGTACTGGTACATGCGGTTATTCCTCCCCAGGTGCAAGACTCTACACTTGCTTTTGTTGAACCTCATCAGGTTCCTCTCTGCCCATCTCTCCAGCCTGTCCAGGTCTTGCTGAATGGCAGCACAGCCTTCTGGCGTGTCAGCCACTCCCCCCAGCTTTGTGTCATCAGCAAACTTGCTGAGGGTGGACACTATCCCCTCATCAAGGTCGTTGATGAAGATATTGAACAAGACCAGGCCCAGCACTGACCCCTGAGGAACACCGCTAGTTACAGGCCTCCAGCTGGACTCTGTGCTGCTGATCACTACCCTCTGAGCTCGGCCAGTCAGCCAGTTCTCAACCCACCTCACTGTCCACTCATCTATCCCGCATTTTCTCAGCTTTGCTATCAGGATGTCATGGGAGACAGTGTCAAAAGCCTTGCTGAAATCAAGGTAGATGACATCCCCTGCTCTCCCCCCATCTACCCAGCTAGTGATGTTATCATAGAAGGCTACCAGGTTGGTCAAACATGATTTCCCCTTGGTGAATCCATGCTGACTACTCCTGATAACCTTCTTCTCTTCCAATTGCTTGGAGATGGCATCCAGAACAAACTGTTCCATCACCTTTCCAGGGACAGAGATAAGGTATCTTTCTTACTTTCATCTAATTTCCCATATCTTTTAATTTCTTTATGAGATAGGACCCTGCAAGATTCATCAGAGACCTAAAAGAAAATAGAATTCTTTTTGGAAGTCTATGAGCTAAACTCAGGTTATACATAAGAAGATGCGGCTATGCTGATTCATTTAATCAGCCTTTTCCTTAAAGAAATAGAGTGATAACAGTCTGTTGATTTAGTTTAATCCTCACTTCAATTTCTAGATGGGTAATTTTCCAACTAAATATTCCCTGCTTTCATTTTACAGGATTTTAGAACCAACATTTCAAACCTTAGCATGTATATACATTGATCAGTGTACTTGTGATCTTCTAAACTTCTCTTTTCTCTCACCAGAAAATCAGTTTTCCAGATAGGCATCTTGAAATTGTTGATACTTTTATTTTTCAATAAGTTATAATTTCTAATGTCTTTATCAAAGCTAAGAAGTTTTGGAGATGCTGGTAATTTGTAAAATTGGGGGGAAAAAATGGAAATGATGTTAGGATTTGTAGGATCTTCTCTACATTAGAATTGTTGTGTAACAAGGTCTTGTTAGTTTGTTATCTCTGAGTCACGGTGTTGCAATGATTTTGTACCCTATTCATTAATCTCCTGTGCACAAATAACTGTAGCTATGTTTCCTCTCCTTATATTATTGTGTATGTTATAATAACGCCAGAAAGAAGCTCAGAAAGAGCATTAGTTGTCTGTTATAGAGTCTCCTGAGAAACAAAGATGGGACTTGGATTTTGCCTTAATATTTCTTTGGATAGAATATGGATTAGTGTATCCAGAATGGTCCTGTCAATCAACTACAGGAAATAAAGTACTGTGCCCTGCCTGCTAAATAGTTGATGTGTATGCATATTTTATGCATACATAAATTTTAAATAAATAAACTCCAAATTTTATGCTCCCTATATTAAGAGAAAGAAATAATAATTCATTGGTCCACTACCAGAGGATTCTCAAGGAGATTGATTACATGATTGTATAAAGCACTCGAAACACAGACTTTAATCTTATGCTATGTAAAAAGTCTATTTATTTTTTGCTACAGAATAATGAGGGTGACTGCTGTGACTTGAATATTTCTCTATGTACAACTCTGGATTTGAACACGAATATCCTGCAATCTGTTGTTTAACAACAAGTAACAACGTTGGTGTTGATGCATGCAAGAGTATGCACTTATGATGGAGGCCTACATAGCACAGCACCAAGTGTGCCTTTTGCGCAGTAGAAATAGTATGATGTTCTCATCACTTTGTTACTGTTTGTCAACAATTAGCTAAACAGCACATACAACAGAATAAAAGCTGATGTTTTTCATTTCAGAAGCTCAAACATAATCCAAACTAAACTTTTTCAACAAGTTATTTGAACATTTCTTTGCTATTTCTGCAATTTTATTCAGGACCATTTTCTCATTTCCAGTAGTATATCGAACCAAAACTAACAAGAGAATATAGAAAAGTTTTGTATTGTCACATCATATTCGATCCAAGGGGAGATATGACACATAAGAGTATGTTCTCATTTCATAGAGATCTTGCAATGGAGAAATAGCTGCTGATTATGCAGATGGTAGAGTTTGGCCTTATGCAAAATCTGAAGAAACAGACAGAAATAGGCTGAAAATCTCACCTAATTATAAAGAAAGATTTCTTTCAGAAGAGAGTGATTATGGGTGAGAAAGAAGATAAATAGCTTGTAAAGGGGGCAGTGAGGAAATCTGCTAAGAGTTTCTAATAGGGTTGTTCTTATCACATAAAGGAACACTAAGCAAAACCTTTCCCTTTGGATACTTTCTGTTTTGCAGAACAAGGATAATCATGTATTTCTGGGTAGACGTAGGGTAAATACCATCTCTTTCATTAGGCCAGCATCATTTCAAATAACAAAGTGAATACGAAAGTGTTGAAATAGACCTTTTAGGTAATATTTGTTTATTGAAGAGTCCCTATAATCTATTTCCTCCCTTCTCTGCTGTTACCCATCATATGTAATGTAGTCCTACTGTTTTTCAGTAGTTCATTCTATTATCCTCAATGCTATATACAACCGTGGAATGCCATCTCAGCCCACACAAGCCATTTTAATTAACCAGATTTCTTCTTTGAAGACTTCTTCAAGTTTCAAAGTTATTCTAATGCAGAAGTGTTTATATCTTAAATTATTTCTATGGTGAAGCCTGATAATGAGTGTTTAGAAGTCTAGCTGAATAGCCTACGGTTCTTATCAGAAAAATGAGCCAGAATTTTAGATGAGATAAATGAGTGTAGCTCTACCAAAGTCTGTTAAAATACATTAATTTATAGTAGCTGTAGTTGAGTGTAAGATTCAAGAATCAGAACATGAAAGTCTTTCAGTGAACAAAAAGGGTGGCCAAAAGGTAAGACCAATTTAAAATGCAAACTTTAATATCAGAACCTGCTTACCTATACATCTTATTGCTATAGTTCACTTAGAGAAACAAATACTTTACTACATAAGCTTTATCAAAGACATGCATCTGTAGGGAAACAGTAGATCACAGGATGACCTGATGATTGAGCACATGGTGGGGGGGTGTGGCTGGCCTTGGCAATACAGGTAGACCACTTGCACCTGTGACCAGAAGTGGTGGACCTGGGGCGGGGTTGCCCCAGCAGAGACCCTGGCTCCATATGAAATGAATGGCATTGTCATAAGAGCTTGGGGACTTTTTCCGTTACATGCATCTCATGGATAAAAAAGTGTTCCTAGCAGGCAGACACATTAGCTTATATGCATTGCATCTGAATGTATACACACATTCAGGGAACTTGAAATCACTGTGATGGGACAACTGACAAAATTGGATTATTTTAAGTAGTAAGCCTCAACTTTACCAAGATCATTTTTTAACAGCATCTTCTTTCTTGTTACTCATTATTTCGTACTATTATTCATCATATCTACCCATACAAAGCTGTTTGTCTTTAACACGCACATTTTAAACTAGCAGTGAGTATGCAACACCATAGCAGAAATGCCATATGGTCTGATGGGTGGAGTCTTTTATGGTTCTTAGTTGCCAAGGTCGAGATGATTGGACTCTGGAGTGAGAGAATTCAAAATTCAGGTTTTTTAGCTTGTCTTCCCTGATTTTTCTTGCTGATATCTCACGTTTTTCTTCTCTTTTCAAAAAAGGAAAAAAAAAAAAAAAAGAGGATGTCACTGACACTTCACAATGTTTATATTGCATTCTTTCATTTTGCTGCTCCTCCTTGTGCTTTCAGCCAGATGTCCTGCCTATTTGCAGTTCCTTGTGCTTAGCTGCTTCTCTATCTTGCAACTTTTAGTTACTTGAATGCCTTATAGGTGGCACCACTCCCATCTTTCTTTGCACTTTGATGGTCCCATTGCTCAAATGTTTACATTCCAGCACCATACTGAAGTACTTTTTGATACCTCTAGACTTATTTGAAATGATTTTCTGTAAATTTACCCAGTAATTACAAGAATATGAAAGAGGTAAATGTTCTAGAAGTATGCTTCCCTCTTTTTACCTCTTGCTGTCACCAATAAAATTCTCCAAACGCTTGTACATGATGATGAATACCTACTTTTAGAATTCAGACCACATCCAGTTATAAGGTATTTTATATTCAGCCAATGCCATTAAAGAAGTGTATTTTAAATCAGTCGTTTCTTATCAAGGCAATTTATATTGCCCTCCTACAAGTATAGAAATGATTTACAGTACGTGTCTTTACCTCATAAAATAGCTAAATGAGTTTTCTACTTCAAAAGTGATTAAATCATGCCACTTTCTCTGTTTATTAAGCAATTTGTGTTTTCAGACACACAAGCATAATGACATCAAAATCTGTTAATTGTGGGATCTCTTTTTACATGCTCTTTATTTATATTCTTACTTGGTTGTGTCTTTTATTGTCTTCCAAAGTTTTTTTTTTTTTTTTTTTTTTCCCCAGATCATAGCTATCCTTGTCATATCTGCAATAAAATTATTGGTTATTACTTGTGAATCACGTGATTTGTTATGCTTTTTGATAGTCTCTTTTCTAATGACTACTATTTCAGGCAGAAGCAGTGCAAATTTTAGCATATTTTAACTAGCTTTTGTAACAATATCTTTAACTCATTGATTTAATAAATGTGAAGCTTTGTGCTTCCTTTCATTTTGGAGAGTAGTAATCAAATTGTAGCATCAATGGTTCCAGCCAAGGGCAAAATCTTATTGTTTGTTCTTCTGCACATATTAATAAAATACAGTTTTTATACTAGAATGCAGACAAAAATGGAAGAAATAAAGACAATTTCTTTTCTTCAATCTTTCTGAAGATGGAAAACTAGAGCAGAAACCTCCTAAGTGATTTCCCCAAGGTAATGTATTAAGACTGTGACAGTATTGGCTCTCCTGAGCCCCACTGTGCTAATTTATCCACCACCCTTTGGTTGTGAATGCTTTACTAGTAATATGTGACTTGCTGACTTTATCATGGAAAAACTTGTTGCCTCATCAAACACATGAAATTGATTATATGGCTCTAGAATACAACTATCAAGTACAGCACTAATTCTCCTGTGCATTTTTCTACATTTCTGACGTCAGCATATATACGTAGAGATAAGCAATTTTGTCAGAACTAATGTTTTAAAACAAATGTCTTAATCTATACTACACACTGAACAATGTTTAAAACCATTTACTAATAAGATTTCTCAAGCTCACTGTGTATATCACATATTGTACATATACAAATGTATATGATATATATAGGCAGCAGAAATAGCCGTGTAAGCTTGATTTCAGTGATAAGGAAAAAGTAATAATGTTCTTCAGGCAACGTCAGAATCAAGTGATCCTAGGGCTTATAAAAGATTACTTAATAATATTTCCTGACTGTAATCGTAATTCTATTATTGAAGGACATCCATTTTGTTGTGGTTTAGAGAGTGCAAGGCAAATATTTCTACTTCTGAATAAATTCAGACTTGACAGTACTCTTTTAAGATTTGTAAATGTGTGATGAATATCACTACAACAAACATTCAGTTACTCTCAGTGCTATTTTAGAGCCTTATATACATTCTTTCACAAGCGAAAGATATATATTTATTTAAAATCAGCAACATGACTAAGAACTGATACATTTTGTGTGGATTTAAAATAATTTCTCAGATTGCTTGTGTTGGGGTAGAGGTAGTCATCTGACAATTTTCAAACTTTGAGCGTACAGTAAACTAGGGGGAAAAAGAGAAGGCAGCTATCAGTAATTCATGATGCATGATAATGTATTCTGAGTAAGTGAAAGTATGTCAATACGTTAGTATTAACATAGTGAATGTGTATGACAGCAATCAGCGGAGAAAAGTGGCCAACAAGGCATGAAATCACTTCCACAAAGTATAGTATGCTGCATGTCAGTCAAAAGTGCGTAAGAGGCCAATTTAAAGAATAGCTAAAAGCATATTTTTGTGCAACCTAGACTAAAAAATAAACATTATTCAAAGGTTACTAAAATGCTTTCATAGCATTCACTTTAATAAGTGAATTCTGGCCTTGCAAAATCTGTTTACCCTTCCAGACAGAAGCAGGAAAATGACTTGCAACATTTTTGCAACAAATGCAAAGTTTTAACTAGTCCAGAACACAATCCTTTAAAACATTATGGTTGGACTAGGTGATCTTAGAGGTCTTTTCTAATCTTTGATTCTATGATTCCATGATCTGGGAGTTGTTCTAGAGCACTAGATGCTACAAAGGCTGCTCCAAAAGTAATGTCTCATATTTTACGATGTCCCACAACATCAGAGACAGATGTTGGTGGCATGGCAATAGAGGTTGAATCTTCCTGCCCTTAGTCTGTTGTTGCCATGCAACAGATCGCAGCAGAGGGGCAGTCTGACAAAATGGTGTCTGACATGGAAGTGCAGATAAAGCAAATGTGTGTAACTGAATTCCTCCATGTGGAAAAAATGGCACCCATTGACATTCATCAATGCTTGCTGAACATTTGTGGACACCAAACAGTGGATGTTGGCAGAGTGAGGTGGTGGATGGTGCATTTTGTCAGTGGCAACAGCAACCACCTCCACTAGCACAGGCTTTTACGAGCATAGCATAGCATGCAGGCTCTTGTTCATTGCTGGCAAAAATGCACAACTAATGGTGGTGATTATGTTGAATAATAGGATTTTGTATCTGAGAATTTGCTCTATTGTCCTGGTTTGACCTAGCAGACAGCTAAGTCCCCCACAGTTGTTCGCTCACCCTCCCCCCTCCCAAGTGGGATGGGGGAGAGAATTAAGGAATAAATACGGTAGAACTCGTGGGTTGAGATAAAAGCTATTTACTAAGACAGCAGAGAGAATAAAAGAAATACCAGTACATATATATATATAAGAAACAAGAAATAATACACAAAGCAAGGGACCAACAACCGATACCCAACTGGCCAGCAGCCCCTCCCTCCGAGCAAGAGGGCGATTTCTCTTCCGTAAAAATCACATGATGTGATGTGGTATGGAATAGCTCCTTGGTCAGTTTGGGTCAGCTGCCCTGGTCCTGTCCCCTCCCAATTCCCAGCTCCTTATGCCTTCTAACTGCTTCACTGAGGAACAAAATGTGTCCTTGGCTGTGTTCAACACTGCCAGGTGTTATCAGTTGTTTCTCTTCTGGGAACAAAAACACAGCTTCATACCAGACACTGTGAGAGAAGTAACTTCTGTTAGAAACTAAGACATCTATCAAATAGTGTTGTTGCGCTCTTTGTAGCTGTTGTAATTTTCATGGAAATAAATAGGAGACATTACTTTTGGAGCAACCTATGTAGATTAAACTAAATTGCCATGAGTGAGGCCAGCAAAGAGAGAACTTTTGGCTTACTGTGCCTAGGAGGGAGCAGATGCTACTCCATGGAAATTTTAGCGTTTCTCCATCAATAATATATACACTTTTTTTTTTTTTTTTTTTTTTTTTTTTTTTTTTTTTTTTTTGGAGAACGTCTATTAATTACTTAAATACATTGCATTTGGAAAAAGACAATGCCTTCTTATTGTCTGATGTTGGAGATTTGCAACTTTGTGAGTTTATGGAGAAACATTAAGCACTCAGTAGAATATACTGAATTACAAATGAAGTCCTGTCTGGCAGATGCAACAAGTCAGTAAGAGTACAGGAGAAGTACAACATCCCTTCAAGGGTTATTCATATCTTTCAGACTGACAGACATATATGTGGATGTTTTCATCGCTACCATTTCTTAATACAGAGATTGAAAAATACTTTCGAAACCAACTTCCTGGCAAATAGTTACAAAAATAAATATACCGGAAGTGATTCCAAAAGCACTTCATATTAGAACTCCTGAATGTAAACAAGCATTCCTTCTTTCAGTCCCCTAGTATGATATAAGTAGGTATTAGCATTGCAACAGTAGTTACACAACTGAGAAAAAATAAAAAAGACCATAGACACAATTACTCCATTTTTAATGACAACAATATACTGAAATCTTGATACTGTTCTATGACTGTGTTGTAGCTGTAATATCTTTCCAAGTTGCAAATTACATTAAGAATTGTCATATGTCTGAAACCAAGAGTGGTACTTCACCCTTCATACTTAGGACAAATATAAAATGGTTAAGCTTTCAGAAACATCATAACTAAACTTTTCAAAAGTATTTGATGCTTTGTCAATATTGATTCAGGTTTCTCAGTGTCAGTGGAGTAAAAAATAATAAAGTTCTGTTGCTGCAGAGACATGAAGAAAAAGATGTTTGATTGATTCTTCCATTATCCTATGACAGCTATTATGAGGCAGGGAATAAAAATGACAATTATACTCCTGCTTTATAGAAGAAAAAAGAAGGGAGAAGAAATAGTGCTAAGATTTAAACAGCTGATGTGAGAGTTGAAACATGCAAAATACAGGAGATTAAATGATTGATCTGTTATTGACCCTGCTTTCAGAAATGCAAAAATTTTACCATAGTATTTGTATGCAGCAATTAAAGCTAAGATATTGATATTTGAAAATATAAGCTTTAATGCTGGTGTTTAGCTACATTAGAGAGATAAGTACATCCAAGAACAATATGCACATTAGGAAATGCTATAGTTGTATACTCATTAATATATGAAGTAAATTTCTAGTCATAAAAGTAGAAACTGCAGAAACATTATTACTCTCTACCTTTTTCTTAAAATAATCATGATAAAATATTTTCCAAATGACCAAAAGGGGCCACTTACTTTTGCATCCAAAAATGGTAGTTGTACACACAGTGCCTTTTAAATGTTAATTTCAACAAAAATAACATTCATTGTATGAGATTGCATTTTATTTTATGAAAAAAATAATATTAATAATAATAATTCATGATGCTAGTGGCAAGTTGTAAAGTGGTTAGTTTATTTTAAACATAAAAATCACAGTACTATATACATTTTTAATTTGGACTACCTACCCACCTACCCATGCTCCTTCCAATTCTGTAATAAAAACAAGTCAATCTTTCTTTCTTTTATTTTTTTTTTCTCTTAAGATAACCTCAGGATATGCAGTGGAAAATAAAAGTAAGAATATATTAGCTGTTCTTATTTCTTGTGACAAAGCAAAGGTACATTGTCAAATTGTTCTTTTGGTTCTATTGAAACATCACCTAGGGCTGTAATTTTAACAAGAAGGCATGTCTATTTTGGCATTCCAGAGACAGATTAAAATTTTTATTTGCCTGTCTTTGTTTTAGCTGGTCTGATTTTATTTGTATATAAATACAATATTGAAAACAATTCCTTAATATTTCGATTACACAATCTACATCAATAAAAGAGTTTTCCAAACATATTTTACATGAATTATTCTTTATTTCTTAAGTCATATATCATATAGCTGAAGCCAATAGCACTGTTAAATATTGTTCAAGTTGAAGGACAAGTTAGAGAAGAAAAACTTTTTGCCATTAATGAAGATTCAATAAAGCATCTGTTTCCATAAACCATATCTGCATTTGTGCAACAGTGCAATTTCTACTCTTTTGGGTAGCACCTTGCTACTTTTGGCCATTTACAGCGCCTGCTGTCACAATTTGTACTACATATTGTACTAAATATTTTCCTAGATTGCTAATGGAAACTCTTATCTAGTAAAACCACTAACTTTGGTAAAAGAAAAAACAAAAAAAAAAAACAAAAAAAAACAACAACAAAAAAAAAACCCAAAAAACCCAATCCCTTCTTTCAAGCTTCAGAGTGATTGCTCAGCTACTGGGTCTTAGAATATCTGTGTCTGGTTCATTGTCAGCTACTCTTCTAGGTCCTTATCAGGCTCATAATTCACCTCTCCCTTGGTTCTTCCTATTTCATGCTGTTTAGTCACAGATGTGTTTTCTATGTCAACTGGACCACAGCCACCAACAAAGCACCTGCTCTCAGTCAGCAAATGCATAGTAAAATGTTTGCTCCTAGTCTCTCACCGTCTTGCATAGAGCACTTCCAAAAGAAAAACTTCATAGTACTCCCTGAGCCTCTACCTTAATTCCAGAACAAAATATATCCGTTTTCAAACAGTAGTTGTGTTTGTTCATTCTCAGGCAAATATACTTTCCTGAGGAGACCTAAACTTCATTTTGGCCATTGAATTGTTGGTCTTGGTGTGACTGGTGAGGCTCTGGTGACAGACTACTAACCTTATCTTCTGGTGAAACATGAAAGAAATATCTTTCACCATTTAGCTGGGATATTGTAACCAACTTGAAAGAATGAAGGAAAATAGGATAAGCAGTCAAAAGGTTTTTACACCAGATAGCAAATAATAGCAGCTGGCACATATGTTGCACCTTTGACTAGCACTCTATCAACAATTCAACACTATAAACAATTCCTCTGTGGGGAAAATAATTCATTACATTTTATCAAATTGAATGTGTCATGTCCTGTATTATCAGAAAAGTATGTTAAAAGTGAAGATAGACATCAGTCAATAATTTAAAAAGTAGATAAGATTAAAGAACTAGGTTAACAAAATATTCTGTCAAAGAAATGTATAGTAATTGTCATTTTGCAACAGATAACAGTCCAATATCTGATGTATAGCAGTAAACACCAAATACCATGAGAACAATACAAGATGCACTTTTCTTAACAGGAACTTTTTCCTTATTTTTCTCACTGATATCCCATAATACATTTCATTATTTTATCAAAATGAGAAAAATCTTTATTTTAGGTCAATTAATCACATTGTAAACAAAACATTCCACCACCTACAATAAAAACTAAAGAAAGCTTGTTTACTTTAATTCCTTATTATTCTATTGAATACTGCTAGCAGCTGACAAATTCATTTTCAAACAACTATAATGATATTTTCCTTATGGTGTGGGAGAAATTTCTTGATTTTGGAGCTATTTTTTGCCAGTTATCTCCTAGTATTTCCTACTATTTACAAAATCTTTTTCAATTTACGTTGGAATTAATAAATAAATAAATAAAGGTAAATATATATCCATTTTTTCTCTTTTTCTTCCATTCTATTATTTAGGCTCCAAGTTGAAATGTATAGAATTATTTAAAATAAAATAATTGATATTAATTTTACTCTCTAATTTTCTGGACTGTGAGCTTATACATGTGTTTTTGACAGCTGGGATGAGGTACTCTACAAAAATCTAAAGAACTTTGAAATTACATAAACATTAAGGTCCTATTTCAGATAAAAGCAGATGTTTACAAGGCACTCAATTGCACATGTCAGGAATCTTTGTCCCCTTGGTCTTGTCAGTAACACACGGCAGCTTTTAGGAGAAATTAGATAAGGAAAAACATTCTCTGAATAAACTCTTACAGCATTGAGAGGACTCTGTCCTTCTTGCCTCCATAAAGCTGGTGAAAGACGTCCTCTTTTACTGATTAACAGAAACTACCTACCTCTTAGTCATAGAATCACAGAATCACAGAACCAGAATGGCTTGAGTTGAAAGGGACATTGAAGCTCACTTGAAGCAGTTCCAAGCCTCCTGCCATGAGCATGACTGCCACCCACCAGATCAGAATTCCCAGGGATGCGTCCAACCTGGATTTGAACACCCCCTGGGATGGGACATCCACAATTTCTCTGAGCAGCCTATTCCAGTGCTTTACCTCCCTCTGAGTAAAAAATTTCCACCAGACATCCAATCTAAATCTCCCCTCTTTTGGTTTAAAACCATTCCCTCTTGTTCTATCACTATTAGATTGTGTAAAAAATCAGTCTCCCTCTTGCTTATAAAGCTCCCTTCAGGTACTGGAAGGCCTCAGTGATGTTCTCCTGAGTCTTTTCCAAGCTGAACAAGCCCAATTCTCCTATCTTTTCTTTGTAAGAGAGGTGCTCTAGCCCTCTGATCATCTTCATGGCCATCCTCTGGACATCCCTGGAGGTGTTCAAGGCCAGGTTGGATGGGGCCCTGGGCAACCTGATCTAGTCCCAGATCTGGAGGTTGGTGGCCCTGTCTTTGGCAGGGGGGTTGGAACTTGGTGATCCTTGGGGTCCTTTCCAGCCCAAGCCATTTTATGACTCCATGTTCTAACAGGTCCATATCTTTCTTGTGCTGGAGGCCTCAAACCTGGATGAAGTACTCCCAGGGTGGCAGAAGGCTTGACTATACTTTACAGAGATCAATAGCAAATTTCAAATAAAATTAAAAAAAAAAAATCAGCTCTTCCGTAGGTCACAGAAAAGGTGTGCATCCAGTGGCTAAAGGCAAGACAAGAAAGCCCGTGGTCTTCAATGACCCTCGTGAAATGCAGATCAATAGCAGGGGAGTCCTAATTACAGATGAAGTAGATCAAGCAGAAAAAGAACTTTTTGTGCTTTATAATTGCCACTATTGTCGACTACCAACTTATTTTTACATACTTCTTTTAAACAAAAATTGGAAGATAAGTCACCGTGTCACTAATATTATTGAGCTGAAAAAGTGAGCCTTGGACTCACTTTATGCTGTTTCCATCTAAGAACACTTATCACCATGCAAGAAGCATATTTTTATGTGTAATGGAATAAGCAATGGGCTATATTTCATCTTTGTCTTTTTGGTAAGCAATTTCTAAACAGTATGCAGAAGTGGGTGATCTGCAAGACAAATAGAAATTTCTATACTTCAGAAAGAAAACTAGGAACAAGCCATGCTGAACAAAATTCAGATTTAAAGAGAGAGAGTTATTTAATATATTTAGAATTACCCTTAGTGTGAAATGTTAGATTACAATCAATGTTTATAAATATCTTTAGATATTTAGATATGGCAGGAGTCAAGTGGGTGGGTCCAGGCTCTTTTCAGTGATGCCCAGTGACAGGACAAGAGGCAACAGGCACAAACTGGAACACAGGAGGTTCCATAAAAACATGAGGAAAACATCCTTTACTTTGAGGATTACAGACCACCGGAACAGGCCAGAGAGGCTGTGGAGTCTCCTCCTCTGAAGAGATTCAAAACCTGCCTGGACACTTTCCTGTGTAACATACTGCAGGGAGTCTGCTTTAGTAGGAGTGTTGGACTAGATCATCTCCAAAGGTCCCTTCCAACCCCTATGACCACGTGATACAAAACTTGTAAGACCAGTATTCCTTTCTTCTGGCAGTTTTTGAAGAGATAATGATCACTTTCTGTGCACTGTTTCATTACTAGTTTCATAGTAAGGTTTAGAGTTCCATAGTTCAGCAAAACCATTCCAAGTGGAAAATTTACTCTAATGTTTACACAGGGCATGACGCAAATCAACAATAGCAGCAATCTTTATCTACTCATTATTTTTTAAAGCTGTTTGTTGAACACTAGTGAAGAAAAATGCAGTTATAATATTAAGAAAAGAAAACAAAATGCATTATGTGAAAGCAAATGTGGGAGCAATTAGCAGGAAACATTGCCTGTTAAGATGAACATATTCATCTGTTGTGAGTTATGCCTGTTTTACTCAGCTGAGGCTCTGACCTCTGAATTTTTAGACTCATTGATGATTTGTCTCAGATATATCTGCAGCAGCATATGTCATCCCACTTTCTTTATTTTTCCACTTACATCTTTCTAAACACAGTCATTAAGGATAATAAATACCTGTTTCATATATTCCAGGAAATTATTTTCATTACAATATATGATTTTATTGCCATCTCTCTGCCAGATAACTGACAGTATGTTTCCCATCACCCTAATTGACTGTTCAGTGTGGAAGGCTATATCTGAAGAAAAAATTATTGTGATTCTCTTACAGTTTGCTATGTTGAGCCATTTATGAAGGTTAGTGTTATTAATGTGCTTTAAGAAAAAGTTTAGGAAAATCCGTGTTAAATGCCTATAGCACTATATACATGGTCTTATCAAACATAGAAATGCAAATGTGCAAATGTCCTTTTCTATGTGCTCTCAGTTTCAGAAAGAGAAAAATATCTGAGGTCCCAAAAACTGTGGGACCACTCTGGGGCTTGTTTTGATATTTCTATAGGTTGCCTTACCTTGTAAAGGAGATGGAACTGGTCCAGAGAGTTAATGGAGTCAATGGGACATCTGCAGTGCGTAAGGGATACTCATGTCATTAGAGTAGCAGAGAGTCATGGAACTGATTGAATGCCACCACGAAATAGCAGTAAGAAGTGCTGAGAGCTGCAGCAATGAATTCAAAACAAGCATTCATTTCAAGAACATAACTGTAGGTCATAAAATAAAATAAAGGTGAGCAATTTGCATAGCCTTGTCTACAACTAAACCTTGCTGAGCTATGAGTTATTCTTATAAGAATAAGAAAATTTAGATTTAAGAGAAACACAAGCTGGTAAAATTTGTCATCTTGTGACTGAGACTTGCGACAAGTTAGCTAAATGACCACTAGGAAGAAATTGACCTTTGCAAGTCATCTAATGTAGAGGCAGACACGGGCATTATTTTTCATGATTTCTGCACATTAAATGACAGATACAAATCAAGCATAATCATTGTTGAAGGTACAGGTGTCCTTAAGTTTAGCCTTGGATTAAACAATATGCCACCTTGCCCAATATAAGCTGGAACAGACTCAAGTAAGACTCATTGACATTAATCAAGTGCTCTTTGGGCTAATGCATGCAGAGAACTGTGCTGCTTTTGTGCCTTTCTGAAGTGCATCACTGTTACTGATTTTGCTGCCTGGGGAAACTGGAAGTCCTAAAACTTGTGCAAGGGCAGCAAAAAAATCAGCAGAGCTTTTCTTATGCCTGGAGTTTTCATAGGATTCGTTAATGAAGTTAAGGATGACCTGCCTAGCCCTGAAATGGTAGCAGCTGATACCAGCAATTGCCAAAAGGAAGGAAATTACTTCCAAAGGGCCTCTGCCATGTAAAGATTGCTTGCTCCAGAACCAGCTTTGTGCAGGCAAGTGAATATGGACATAATTCTGCGCTGCGAGTCCTCCATCCTCTAACAAACTACAGTGGGACAACTGATATTAAAGAGAATTTGCACCTTCACAGATCTGGAGCTGAATGGATCATCAGCACCAAATCTCTGCACTAGAATTTGTTAAATGTTCCTGTGACCAGTTCTTGCCTAGCTATGATGGACTGTGAGTTAGTAAAAGACTTATCTAGAACGGAATTGATACATAGTTAAACTTCCAGCCAGAACTTGTATGAATACCAACAATAAGAAGGGGGGTAGGGCGCTGGAAGGTAAAGGAGAATTTTCTATGATGGTTTTTCACACACATATTGTATATCTTCTCGTAAAATATAGTTTACTTGGTAAAGAGCACTCTACTTTTTACCTAGTGTAAGTCTCCACAGTGGACACAATTCTCATTTCCTTAGCTTTGCTTTTTTACGAAATCTCTTGAAGCAGCAAATATGCAATATATTTAAAAATTTATGATGCAGAGATATACCTTTCAGGTGGGAAAGTGAAAACTTTGGAGAGTTATGAGTGGCAGTTGCAGCCTAAGCCAAATAGTTTCCTTAGCTTTCTTCTATAGTTTAGAGAAAGAGATGGGCCCTCTAGGGAGAAACTAAACTCCCATGGTGAAGGAGTGCTTGAGATGCTTCTCTTTCCTCAGAGACTCTTGGGAAGTTATTCATATGCTCTGGTTTCTTCAGTGAATATCTTTCTCTCTCCTGACCACTCACAGAAAAAGGATTCATTACAAGTGAAATTTACTAATGATATGAAAGCCCTACTGGAAAATACCTGTGTACCATTACATTTCACAGCTGTACTGAGAAGGAGCTACAAATAGGTAATCTTAAGTGCCGACACATCTCAAATTGTACAGGTTGGCATGGACCTCTGAATAACTTACATTGGTTTCTATCTCTACTGTTCTCTCCCTCTTTTTAGAGTCACAACTGCATATTGTCAGGGGAAAAAAAAATCTTTGCATTAATATTGAATGATTTCCTTTTTTTGTGTGTGTGTGTGTCAAAATGATCACTTAAAAGTCTACAATAAAATATTTCATGACAAAGCAAATGGTCTTTTTCATCCTGTATGACCTGTTGTGCTTTTTCTTATTAATTTTTCTTTTACTTCAAATGCCAGTAAAATCTAAAGAAAAATATTTCAATTTGAAATATCAGAAACTTTTATTTTAATGTTCTTCCCACCCTCCGATGAAATAAGCACATTTGACAAAAATTTGGAAGTTTCTTGGGCAATTGGGAAGTTACCTTCACTTTGAGGGGAAAAAAAAATGAATCAGAATTCAGTACCTACATGGTGTTTCCCAGTACATTTAAAGAGGTCTGTCTTACCATAAATGCCTATAAAGTGGCATATCCCCTTTTGCTGGAAGAATTCCATATTGACACATTTACCAGTCTAGTAAAGAGATAAACAAGAAGTGACACTTTCTTTTTGGAAGGTATTACTGAAAGCAATGAAAAATGACACCTTATAAATTGCCTTATTAGCCTCTTGCACTGGACCAGGATGAGATCCACCTGGCGAGCCCCTGTGCCTCTCCAGCCCCAGCCGGCTGCAGGCACAGTGTTGCAGACAGAAATTCAGTGGTTGTCTGCAATAGTGAATGCTTTCCTTTCTGTGCTAGTACTTTGTTGCTGGAATGGGGAATATACATCGGTCTCAAAGACCAGTTCATGCTCTATTCACTTCTACAACAAGGGCAGAAAGGGCAGATAAACCACAAAACTATTATTTGTTCTGATCTAATATCCTGTAAACTGCAAGAAAGGGGATTTTTTCCTACTCTGTGAAGATGAAATTCTTAGCTTTAAAAATTTATTTTGGTGCCAGGAGGACTTGAGATCAGACCTTAAGATAATTGTATTGTGATTGCTGTCTAGTTTTATTACCCTTCCTCTTCTTTTCTGACATGCTTCAGGAATTATCTTATTTAAGAAGCAAGAGTAGAAAACAGATAGACTTGGAAAACCAGGACCAATTTAAAGTGTAGTGCTAGAGATGGAGAAGCACATTTTAACGTTGTGTAAATTTGGAATTTCAGCTTTCAGGTGTCATAAAGTATTAACCTTTCACTCCAGTTTTCATGAGCTATTGGCTGTTAAAATGCATGTGGGAAACACTTGTATGGCTTTGTTTGTAGGCCTGTACAAACGCTTTCCAAATCAATATGCTTTTCCAAAAATTGCTCCCAGACTATTGAGCAGACATGGGGAGACCTTGTCCTTGTGTAATTGAACCACAGAAAATCTGTAACCGTGACTCTTATTTTGTCAGCTTACTTTCTCCAGAGACACAAGAGCATGCGTGTGCACACACACATACACATGCACATACATATGCACACTTCTTGAATGGAAGTCGTCCACTTCATCCTCCTTTAGCTGACCGAAGATCCAGGAGAGGGTGTTTGTTGATCTTCTGTGCAATTCAGATACATGTTTTATTTTCCTAATTCCTACCTTTAACTTACAGGGAAGGTAAAAACATTAGTTATGTACACACCTTTTTTCCCTTAGATATGTAGGAGCTCAGTAATCTCAGGATGCTATCCCTGTAAAAAATGGAGCTAGGAGAGAAGTCACATAGATGTTTTCTCAGTCTCTGAAAATTTCTATGTAATGTAAGGAATGATTTTTCAGCCAGTGTACTAAAGTGGACGTAATACCCAGTTGCCTTTGGAATCAGTGATTTTATTAACATAATAATTTTAGTTGTTTTTCTTTTTTTTTATTTGAAGAATGTTTGTGTATTTCTGGTGGTAATTATTTTTCTTAATCCACATAAAGTCCTTTATTTTGAAATGAGCATTACATACACATGCAATACACATACTAACTTTTACATATATATAGATTTGTATAGATTTTCAGCTCTATACAACTTTTTTTTTTTTTTGTGATGTCCCTTATCTCTGTGAAAAATGTTTTGAGATGTTTAATCTGCCTAATTTCTCTTTGATAGGTTATAGCTGTGGTGCTGACTGAGGAGGGAGGAAACTTCATAGCCTAATGTACTTTATGTTCATATAAATTGAAAGACTGCTATGTTAAAAAAAAAAAAAAGAGGTATAGACATTTCCGAGATCAATGGCCTTTTCCACAAAATTAATTCATGAAACACAACAAAAGAATTCATGAAACACAACAAAAGAAATTAACCAGAAATTCACAACATATTACCTATCAGCATTGTTTATTATTTTGTCTATGGATGATTTACCTTCTGTCTGGGTAATGACAATGATATAACTAAAAAGAAACACAGGGTTTTTAATCTCCTCTTCAAAGAATGAAGGATGAAATTTCTTTAGTAATCTGTTTCTTCAAATATTGAGTGATGGTGTTTGATTGCACTTGTGAATAGTACAGCAAATGCAGTCTCTGATTTTGAGGCAGCCATGCACTTTTGTCTTGACCTTGCCTGAAATATATTATTTTTTCAAATGTTAATTCTATTTTTTTGCAAGGCTATTTTTTTTCCACAACTAGCTCCAAAAGCAGAAAGACAGGCCTTAGAAAGAGAAGAGAGAATGAAAAAGAAAATAAAAAAAAGCAAATTAAATTTGTGTTAATATATAAAACTCCCAGAAACAAGCTGACACATTATCTTGTATTAAGGATTGCTGATTTTGGACACAATTGGCCAAACAATGCAGCATTTGGTCATAAATTCATGTAAAAGCTCTTTAAACCTCTTTAAATATCAAATGATTTGTTGTAGGATGTAGTCTTTGTCTGGAACTTTAGATTTATTAATAGTTTTGCAAAATTCCCATGAAAGAAATTTATGGTGAATCAATCTTTGTCCAAAAGGTAAGTGAATTTTTTAAACTTTGGTCCTTATAAACCTATTTTGTGAATAGCAGCCTAATGATGCTACAGACGAAAAAAAATCATGCGCCATTTCATGGTATGGCTGAGTCAAATAACAAAGTAAACTACTTATTACTGAGGGAAAAGGAAAATGCCCTCTTCCCTTTTCTTTTTTTCTTCTTTTCCCAGCCATGATATCCTGTCCCTTCCCTAGTTCCAGATTTGGCAATTATTCATTTATTTAATTCAGCTTGCTCAATTAGATGAACAAGAATGTACCTAATGTATCATGAACATAGCAGCAAATACTCTTTTTTTGTTCCTCTTCCCAATGCAGTTTTCTGCCTTTTACAGATTAAAAGGAGTTCATTATCTGACTGAGTACTAGAGCCAGCACAAAATAAATCATAGCAAACAGAGAGAGAAGTAGAAGGTAAAGGGGCAACCTCTCCCTCTCGATGGCAGCAAGCTGCTGTACCAGCTGAGTCCACCTCCCAGTACAAAGCTGGAGGTGAGGAACTGGCATACTGAGATCATGCTGACAGTGGAGGACATCACCGTGGGACAGCAGCAAAAGGTGGTCCCTGAGCCAGCTCATGCCATGCGAATGCAAACATGTAATCAAGCATTTTCAGCACAGTGCATAAGCCTCTGAGCGCAGCAACATGAATGCAGCCAGGCACTGTGGAGGTCAGCAGTTGGTATGAGACCAAACACAGTGCTCTGCTTCTATTAGAAAACAGCATAGACAGCATCTTCCTTTCCATCTCATTTTCTAAAGTTGTCTCCTTCCAAGGAACTAGGTAAGGACAAAAAGACAGAGAGTTTATTTGCCTTTAAGCTCAGTGTTTCAGAAATTCTCCGGAGCAACAGAGGACTGGAGTACAATTCTTTCATTCCAGGAAATACAAGTGAATAACTTCAAAGCAAGAGACTGGAAAAGATCAGTCTCAGAAGGACTATAAACTGAGCAGTCACCTGATGTGAGCACTAGTGAGGGTTCAACTGCTGAACTGAATCAATAACAGAAATGGATTTCACACTGGTGTTCAGTTTTTCTTGTGAACGCTTCCACTTCCAAACTGGAATCATAATTCATTCTTGTGTCAAAAACTGCAATGAGTGGGAATATAATTTCCAGCGTGGCTGTATTCCAGGTTTGCAGGTTTCTGCTGAGAATATGTGATGCCTCACTGCTATTGAAATATATGGGTCGCTCCGAAATTAATGCCTCCTATTTATTTCCATAGAAACTGCAAAGATACAAAGAGAACAGTAACACTATTTGATAGAGCAAGTTCTCAGCTACAAAACACTACTTTTCAACATACCCACCACCATTAGCTATGCATTTTTGCTGAGAATGATCAAGAGCCTGCACGCTGCTCCTGTAAAAATTTGTACCAGTGGAGGTGACCCACTATTTCATAGCTACTGTGATGGCATCATTGCTAGGAAAATGTTGCCCATGCAGTCCATCTTTCATGAGTCTGAACAGATGGAAGTCAGGAGGCCTCAAATCTGGACTACACGTTGGGTGTGGTAGGACAGTCCAGCCAAGGTTGGCAATGTGCTCTACAGTCTTCCAACTGGCATGGGGCCTGGCATTATTGTGTTGGAACAAAAAGGTTGTCATCTTCTCTGGCCTGACTCTGGAAGTTTGAACCTTCAGCTTAGTCAGTGTTACACTGTAGCAGTCAGAATTAATGATTTTCCAGGTTCCAGGAAATTCAGAAGGATCACTCCTTTCCTATCTCAAAAGACAGGGCACATCGCCTTACCCACTGAGGGCTGCATCTTGGGCTGTGTCTTTGATGTGGCATTCACAGGTCACTGCTCCATGGACTGCCTTTTTGACTCTGGTTTGTAGTGGTGACGCCACGTCCCATCAATGGTAGTAATGCAATCCAAGAAACCATCACCTTCAGCCTTGAATTGGTTCAATAGTTCCTAACAAATTTGCATACAATGTTCTTTCTGTTCCTGTGTGAGCATTTGTGGGACCCACCTGGCACACAGTTTGCAAGATTCCAACGTTGCCATCGTTGTTTCCAACACATTGAAGTCATTATTCAGCTCTGTACTCAGTTCCCTGGTTGTAATCTGCTGATCTGAGCAGATGAGCTGGTTGAGACGCTCTTCATTTAATGGTGTGACAGCTGTGCATGGCCATCAGGAATGTGGCTTGTCTTTCACATCACTGTCACCACTGCTACAACCCAGCACCCACCGCCTCACTGTGATTACATCCACTGTTTGGTCTCCATAAACATTCAGCAAGTGTCAATAAACGTCAATGGGTGTCATTTTTTCTGCAAGGATGAACTCAGTGACACGTCTTTGTTTCATCCACACTTCCATGTCAGACATCACTTTGTCAGACTGTCCCTCTGCTGCCATCTGTGACACAGCAACAAAATGTAATGAAATTTTGGTGGAAAGGTTCAGGCTTTACTTCCACACCACCAACATTTGCCTCTGATTGTGTGTGCCAATACAATAAAATATGAGGCATTACTTTCAGAGCAGCCCTTGTATGTACAGGAATTGTTTTGTTCATATCTTTTTAAAGAGATAGAAATTACTTTATCTTTACATTAGGAACAAAATTACTAAGATTTATGTAAACAAATAATAATGTATAACAAAGGACCGGGAGCTATTTGTCTGAGGGGAAAGTTAAACCCCATTTAGCCTACGATAAAACCAAAATAGCATACCATAATCATTTGCTGCACGTACTTTAGCAGAATTAGCAGTCTGAATGCTCTGAAAAGCTCCCCAATTACGTTAACATGCATGCTTAATTTCATCTAACAGAAGAATAGTGATCTTTCCAATAGTTTTCAAGTGAGTACAGGAGATTTAATGTTACTTTTACATATATTCATAAAAGTATCCTTTGGGTTATTAATAAGAGCATAAATCCAACACCTATTTGTTACTTTTTTCCTTTTTTAATTAAATAAATTGAACTAATTACAGCAATCTTTAAACTCCATTACGTACACATTTAAGCATATATATATATATTTGTACCCATTTAAAATATGTTTGTGTTAATTATGAAGGTAAAAATTTACACAATGTAAAAAAATAATCACAACAGCAGGTTTACAGTAGAGGAGAAAATGTTTAGGTCTTTACAAACTAATTTATGCTTTTGGGTGTTCAGACTAGATTTAAGAGTCCCAAGCCACAACTGCTTGTTTTCAGTTTTTGTCAGTGATTCACAAAAGTAATACAGCCAAAGATCAGAAGTCAACAAAATGACTGTATCATCCTCTGAGCAATCTTCAAAACAGTGAATGGATTAATGGCTTAAATTCTCCTTATTTCATCATTTATTTAGAAACCATGGAGAAAAAATCTAATTAAAAAATTGTGAATTAACTGAAATGCTTGCACTTTTAATGCCACATAGATTTTACCTTTCCAAATCTTTATTTTATTATTATTATTATAAAGAATTCATGTGTACAGCTTTAATGAGGAGGTATTTCCTACAGCTCTGAGACAGAGCAGATGATAGATTTCTCGTTACGATCTCCTGTCAGTAAAGATGGTGGTCAAGCCCTGAGCACAATGTGCTTCGTCTCTGATGCTCTCTCTCTCTTCCAGCATGATTTCCTCAATCAGCACAGCAGACAGGACAGCATCCTCAAATAAATAAATAAGTAAATAAATAAAAAAATAAAAAATATAATAAAAAAATAAAACAAACAAACAAATGAAAAAAAAAAAAAAACAAGAAACAGCAAACCAGTACCAGCACATCAGTACTTCTTGTGTAGCACTGTGTTCTGGGGACCTGTGATAGTTATTTTCATTATTTTAACAGAGAGGAGTAAAGAATTTTGATAACTTTGGAGTACTGACAGAGAAATATTCTCTCTTAGATACTGTAATGCACCGTCAGACAGGCAGTACTCCAGGCATTGCCTTATTCTATGAAAAATGAAAAAAAACTAAAACCAAATTTGTATCAAGGTTAGGCCATATAAAAAAAGGTTTTGAAAATATAATCTGAGCACTGAAAATGTAAGGTTTAAAAACATTAAAAAATATTAAAAATATGTCAGAAGTGCTTTCCATGGCCATGTTTTTCTTCTTCTGACAGTTCACCAATTCCTTACACATGATTTGCAGAAACAAGAACACTACTGCCCCAAGAGGTATGGTGGTACTAAGGTTTAAGTACTGTGTCATTTTTAGCATAGACATCGTATGCATTTCAGGCCTAAATTCTTCACATAGGCAAGTTGGAAATTTATCCAACATTGCCAAGATTAGGCTTACAAGCCTTTTCAGTGTGAAAGAAAAGCAGAGGATCATGGAAAGTCTGCTTTTCTTGTAAAGAGATCAGAGAAGAAATTTCAGTGAAGGAAAATGGAGAAAACAAGTAGAAGCAGCTGAGGACAGACAAAACCGGGAAGTTGGAGATAACAGTGAAGAGAAAAAGAATCATGTGAATATATAAAGAATTTAATCGTAGTTATTTGGAAACTAAGAGTTAAATTTTATGCTTTTGCAAAGAGTGGAAAATTTTAGAAGGGAGTAGCTGGAGCTTATTGAATGCAGGCACAAAATCACGTGTTGAAATAATCACACCAAATGGCCCCTTACTGCTTGCTTGCTGCAACACAAGTCTGCATGAAAAGTCTCCTTTCTGCTTGCTTGCTCCAGATGTGGTGATAAGATAGGGAGGTTCTTAAGATATATCACTAATACAATACAATAGAAAAGTACAGAAACTTCTAAAGAACGAGCAAGTTAGCAACAGCAGTGAAATATGACTTGTAATTAACAGTAGTGTTGGATAGGATGTGTGCTTGGAGTACCCAGCCAATGGGGAAACAAGAGAGGGATTAAGTGATGGGAAAATGGGGTATAAAACGTGTATGCTTTCCACAAGTGCGCTCCTGTTTACATGATGCCTGCCACTGCAATTGCTAATTAAAACTTCTTCACCAGAGATCCTGTCTCTGACAAATTATTTGAGATTTTTCTCACAAAACTAAGGCAAAAAAGGAAGAATAATTGCCAAGTTTGCTGAGATGGTGATGGGAGTGATGGCAAAGCCCGCAGGAGAGAAACTGTGATAGCAGTAAACTGTGGTTTCCACTCCTTAACAAAAAATAATTCCTCCCGTTTCCTTCATCTTATTCCTTACAAAGTGTAGGCTAGGTATAATTCTTATTCTTATGACTAAAACAAAGTTAGCTTTTGGAAGTGAGGAAATAAATGAAGTAGATTGGATGACACAGAAATTCAGACTATACGCCACTCAATCAGTAAATTGATATATGGCAGACCTGTTCTCATCTCTGTCTGATGAAATGGAACAGATTAAAAGGTTTGGTCACATACATATTTAATTTGTGAGCATTATAGTATGTAAATTCATATATAATCACAATATTGATAACTGTTATTACAATAACTCAATTATTTATGGGAAAAGGCAACTGAAGGTATAGTTCTGTCTACTTTTCTAGGTAACAGCTGCAGTCGAGAAGGACAGTAGGAGCTTCTGTTCCTATTCTTGTCACAGGTAATAGATAGTGTGACAACTGACATCATCTACCTGGACTTCTGCAAGGCGTTAGACACTGTTCCCCATTACATCCTGGTTGATAAATTGGATAAATATGGGTTTGATGGACAAACCACTCGCTGGATAAGGAATTGGATGGATGGCCACACTCAGAGAGTTGCAGTAAATGGCTCAATGTCTGAATGGAGACCAGTGATGAGTGGTGTTCCTCAGGGATTGGTACTGGGACCAGTGCTGTTTAACATCTTTGTCTGTGTTCTGGTTTCAGCAGGCAGGCCTGGAAACCCCACACAGCCTTTCGCTCACCCCCCCCCTCCTCCCAGCTGGGATGGGGGAGAGAATCGAGAAATAAGGTAGAACTCAGGGGTTGAGATAGAAACTATTTACTAACAGAAAGAAGAAAATAGAGTACAATAACAGTAATGATAATTATATACAAAATAAGTGATTGTACAAAGCAATCGCTCACCGACCGCGACCGATGCTCAGCCAATCCCCAAGCAAACGGGCCCTCCCCGCTCACTTCCCTTCCTTATATTACATGATGTCATANGCACCAACACAGGCTGGGCGGAGAATGGCTTGAGAGTAGTCCTGAGGAGAAGGATTTGGGGGTGTCTGTTAATGAGAAACTGAACATGAGCCGGCAATGTGCACTTGCAGCCCAGAAGGCCAACCACATCCTGGGCTGCATCAAGAGAAGCATGGCCAGCAGGTCAAGGGAGGTGATTCTGCCCCTCTACTCTGCTCTCGTGAGACCTCACCTGGAGTCTTGTGTCCAGTTCTGGGGCCCCCAACACAAGAAGGATGTGGAGCTGTTGGAGCGGGTCCAGAGGAGGGCCACGAAGATGATCAGAGGGCTGGAGCACCTCCCCTACGAGGACAGGCTGAGAGAGTTAGGACTCTTCAGCCTGGAGAAGAGAAGGCTGCGGGGGGACCTGATAGCAGCCTTCCAGTACCTGAAGGGAGCCTACAGGAAAGCTGGGGAGGGGCTTTTTACAAGGATAGGTAATGACAGGACAAGAGGTAACGGTTATAAACTGGAAGAGGGTAGATTGAGACTGGATATAAGGAAGAAATTCTTCACTGTGAAGGTGGTGAGACACTGGAACAGGTTGCTCAGAGAATTTCTGGATGTCCCCCCCCAGTAGTGTTCAAGGCCAGGCTGGATGGGGCTTTGGGCAACCAGGTCTAGCGGGAGGTGTTCCTGCCCATAGCAGGGGGGTTGGAACAAGATGATCTCTAAGGTCCCTTCCAACCTGAACCATTCTATGATTCTAAGATTCTATGACAAAACACAACTCTAAGTGACCATAGACTTGAATTAAGAGATTTGACTCCAGGCTTGTAACGGCTATACATAGGGATGTTAGATGCAATACAAAATTCTTCTCTTAAAAGCTACTACAAGTGCATTAGATGTCCTCCCAGTCTTTATAGGGAAATCATCACCTAAAAGGCACAGTCAATTTACCCCTTTCGACTTTTACAACTTTATTATCTCCCAAATATATACTGCATGATAAATTACATCCTTGACCTTTTCATGGCAAAACATCTTTGTATGTCGTAGGAATATTAAAAGCAAAGCAGATTCTACATTGTGTACAGTGGAATACATAACCTACAGTGTGTCATGTGACTTTTCAGTGTTCTCGCTGTTTCTTTACTCAGTACCTTTTGAATGTAAGCGTTATATATGTGTGTGTATTTATATGTTATTGTGTAAATAACCGATCTTTTAAACTATATTTTTGATCTAGTTTTAATTTGATGGGTTTGCATTTTTTACTCGTTTTGTTCTTTACCTGTTGGCGTTACTACACAACATCACTGACTACACAAAATTTTTTTCAAGAATTTGATGCTGTTTGGTATTATCTGTACACTCATTAAGTTGAATTGATCCAAGAACATCGTATTGCTTAAATACTTGCTTTCAGAATTCTTAAGTTGTCATTGCTGCCTGAAGAAAACAAAGAAACTTCTCTCAAACAGGTATTTAAAGGCCATTCCTTCTTTCTTTCATTTTTGTTTTGTTTGTTGCTTTTTATTGAGGCCAAAAGAAACTCAATGCAAGAGCATTCAAAGATTATCTTTTAATTCTCAAAAGCAATCATTCTGCTTATTTCTGTAAACATCTTTGTGATTCTTAAACACTGAAGTTTCATGGTGTCTTCTCAGATCTTTTTGCATTTTGGGATGCCTCGACTTTTGTGGTGGTTTGAGTTTGCTTATGGTTATGATATTCTGGGAGAGGAAAGGGGATGGGAGTTGCAAAAAAAAAATTAATTCAGTGTTTTTCCACTTAAATATCTTTTTTTTTTCCTGATGAGTCGAGTAACACTGTCAAAAACAGAAACAACACAATGAACAACATATGATGATTTAGACTATCAATTTCCTGTCTTCACTTGCCAGTAAATCAGTCAACAGTCATATATGGATGAGTTACCACTGAGTTTACAGTCAGGTTCTCTCAGAAAAAAAATCAGGGTTTGACATCTTTCTCCACTGAATGACATATTTCAGCAAGATATCTTTTTCAGTATTGCTTTGAGAACAAATCAAAATTTAAGTATTCTTGTACGTAAAATTCTGCAGGACTTTTCCACGTAAATATCAAATTCTAAGTAGAAATAATGAGAAATAGCTTCTCTTCTATACTGCAGATCTGTTTTTCTGTATACATCTCAATCCCTTTCTTCTCATTTTGTACTATTAAGCAAAAGCTTTTCTTTCATATGAAATACCTACCTGGGTTAAAAGTTTCCTTACCCTCAATATTCAGTATTATTTTATATCTGAAAATTACAAAGCTCATGTGATGTATATGTAACAATCAGTAAGTTATGTATTAATGCAAATAGATCATTTAAAATATTTAGAGGGAATTTAAAATAACTAGAGAAAATATAACAAAAAGATCAAACAGCACAGAGAGGAATGAGAAAAAAATGTGAAAATATAGAGAATGTAAGTCTAGACATGTTTTATACAACAGTCAAATGCAACGTAAATCAACTACTGTTGCAGTCTCAGCAAGTGAGACTTGTGTGCACGAGTACGTTAGCATGAAAAATCACCAAGATTGGAATATGTTCATCTCCACAGGCTACTTTGCTTTGCTTTCCTTCTGGATTCTATGATCTTTCAATTTCAAGTGTTCTCCATTCTTCTCTCACAACATTTATTTTTTGCTCGTTTTATATAAACAGACTTAGGAACGTTTTCAATCAACAACATTTTGTATATCTTTAAAGAAAACATATTCATTATTTCACAGATAAAGGTAAAAAAAAGTTAAAGTAATGTATTGCCACTTTCAGTTCTATCTAAGAGAGTATTCACGTATTCATTATAATATATTGAAACAGAAGTTTTATTTGGATCTGTTAACATAGTCTGATGCTTTTCTCCAACGTTTGGGTAGAAAGAGATAGTTGTGAAAAAGTCTATTGAAAAGGTTTGCATGTCAAATTGTTCCCTTATTTCCCATTCACTGATGACTGATTTCAATGTATCCTTTACCGTAGACTGATTCCTCACCTTCTGTTGGCTTCAGGAATGTTTCTTGCCACAAGTCATCACCTATGCTGAGTTCCACAGACTATTACATTGAAATTGATAATACATCTGAATAAAATTACATCTGAATGAGATGTGTTATCTCATATCAGATCTACGTATGATAATTTTCTTTCCTGTTATGAGCACTCAATTTATATATATCTATATATATTACAGAAGAGAAAGATTGTGTAAAATATCTATTATTTTTAAAGAGCACTTATTAGAATAGCATAGGAAAGTGTTTTGTCTCTCAGTATGGAAATTAGCATCTTTTTTTTTTAAATGTGGCATTTGACAAATAACTAGGATACATAATTATATGCATTAGAAGCAGAATGTAGCTGTGAAAAGTGAGATAAAGGTTATTTTTCAAAAATGTAAGGAAGTTTTAGTTACGGGCAGTATATAATCTTACTTGGTAATTCAAGTACAATATTGTTTACTTTGCATTCTATTTGCTGTTGGAGTTGTTTTTTTAAATTATTTTTCACATAGATTACCATATCAGAAATTTTCCTAATTAAAATAATTTGGAAAAAAATAAATAACCGTTAAAGTGTTCTGCTCTTAGCAAGAGAATTTGCTCAAAAAAAAAAAAAAACTGTATGAGGATAACATGATTTATTATTTTTCTTTTTTCCTGCAGTTCCTATCATAACACAAAGTGTTCTTAATTTACTGTTAAATCATTGTTCTAGTCTATTACCAGTTGGGCTAGTATTGAGCATTTTCTGGATTTAGATGCTGTCTGCATGAGAACTGTAGATGCATGATAAGGAGCATATCAGAAGGCAATCTACTTTAGATTCGGATCTTCAGTCACTTATCTCATACTTCTGTCATGATCATTTCTCTTAATGAAGTGAATAAAAAAAGCATTTTATTATTATTGGAGTTTTCCAAGAAACTCTTTTTTGGAATAAATACTTTTAGATCCATTTACACATACAAAATCTTGGGAAAAATAAAGAGATCTGTTGCATTTTAAAAAGAACTTATGAAAACACTGCACATAATATTTCAAAACAACAAATGTAAACTTAGTTTTCACAGCATATTTTTATTTCACTCAGTGCCTTAGCACCCACCAGGGCCAAACTTTGAATGGATTTGCTTGGGTATGATGTGTTGAAAGACACTATTAAGCAGGTGTTGTTAAGCTCTTTATTATCTTACATTGTTTATCTTTTGTATGAATGTTATCCCCTTGCTCATTTGGTTTGTAATCTTAGTAATAGCATATTACTGCTTATGTTTCAATTGTTTTTTCTTACTTTTGTGAATTAGCCGTGATTAATTCATTTATACCAGACAGGTCTGTGCCTAGTAGTTTTCCTGAAGGATCTCTGATGGCATATTTCATTTTATTTTTTCACTTTTCTGTTAGTCAGCTGAATCAAAACAAAGCTTACTACCACTAATGAAGACATACTCGAATTAGCAATCCAATTTGATGATGTGTCATGCTCTTAATGATAACAGTACAAACAGTATAATGAAAGGTTGATTTATTAGGCAAAAGGATGTGATATACTACAGCTGCTACTCTGTAACTATTTTGAGCCACAGGAAGAACATTCACAAAAGCTCCAGGGCTGAGATATCTTCTATAGGACCTCTCATTATCTAGGGCTGCAGTAGATGTGAATTGTTCCCACTGTTCTTACTTGCTCCATTCTTGTGAGATCAACTTCACACCTGGCTGTGCAGGTGAAATGGCTCTACTGCTTGAATCGTCATCTTTGTGAGCCCCAGGGCTGGCATGAGCAAAGGGCAGCAGAAAGAAGGAGGTAGAGAACAAGACCCTCTTGTGAGCTGCATCAGGTTAGCTTTTGTGTATGACTTACCTAGCTAAATTAGAAAAGCCTTCTTATTGCAGTGACTTGCTGTCTCCTTATTTGTTACTGTTGCTTTGTCCCCTGCCAGGGAGAAGGCACATGCATTGTGCCTGCACTGGAAGCCATACCATGCTTCCCATTTGGTGCAGAATGGTTAGCAGTTCTCTTCTCAAGCCTTTCAAGCAATTCAGATAGATTTAGTATTTCCCCTGAAAGTTTATTATATCCTTATCCAGGAGATAGTGTGGATATATTTCTTAATTACTGTAAGCTTTTTATTTTTCCACTTCTTAGATATGAAAATGTCTTCATAGACAAGATACAATCCCATGTATTTGGTTGGTTAATTCACAATACGTTGTTCTGAAACTCCGTTTTCCCCATTGGACTGTATGTTTTATTCTAATGTGCATGTTAACAAATGTAACTGATACAAATTTCTGAAAGGAATATGTAAATCACTATTGACTCTATATTTTTAACAGATAAGGAAATGTTGTGTTGAATGATCATAACCTGGAACTATTCTAGATATACTCTGACATTTAGCTCAATAATGCAATAAAAACATTTCTGTGTTCCGGTATTAACATAATAGAGAATTTCTCAGTTGCCCAAAATACACATAAAAAACAGGTTGATTTCAAAATTTCCCTCTTTTGAAGTTTTACCCTTTAGAAAAATGTTATGAAATACATTTGGATCTTGTGAAAATATGTATTTCTATGAGAAATATTTACAATACACATACATGCATTTATATTTAATTCATGGGCATATTTTTGAGGAAAAAATCTCATTTAGATTTATTCATTTCTAATGTTCTATATTTGAATTTTTACCCTTCACTCTCTTCCTTCCTGTCATTTGTTAAATAAAACAACTTTTTAATCTTTCTTGAGTTCCTAAGTATTTTAAATTACTGTGGGATTTTTTGTTCTTCTTTTTGCCTTTTCTTTCTCCACAGTTTCAAAACTTGTCTGTAGCACATTAAGCGGTCAAAAAAAAAAAAAAGAAAAAAAAGTTATATTATCACCTTTGAATTCAAAATTAAACTGTAAAAATGCAACTTAAGATCTTTTTCTACTACTGCAATTATAAAGTTGAAGGAAGTATGCAAGTTGTGCTTTTAAATCTTTAACTACTTTAGTTGATAGACTTTCTTTGCAGGTATCTGATTCCAAATTTTTGCAAAGCTTTGCCAAAAATTTGAACTCATAATAATGATTTGGCAGTAAAAGATAAGATGATTTTTTAAAAACTTTTCCAACCTTATCTGTCAGTACTTTTTATGTATATATTACTTGTCTGTTTCACTATTTCTGTATCTGGAAGACCAACATTTTTGACTTGTGTTTGTTCATCTCACAGCAGAAAAACATGATAACCCGTACTAAATCTACTCATAATAAATGTAGGAGTTTTTAGAGTGGATTCTACAAGCCCTCTGAAATTCTGTATTAACTGTCCAATATATCACAAC
Organism: Penelope pileata; assembly: GCA_013396635.1. Taxonomy (NCBI): domain Eukaryota; kingdom Metazoa; phylum Chordata; class Aves; order Galliformes; family Cracidae; genus Penelope; species Penelope pileata. The sequence goes on along the minus strand of WBMW01004865.1, from coordinate 125,610 downwards.
ACTAATTTCCCTAATGGTGAAAACATACTTTTTTCATCTTCGGCTATTATTGCTGAGCTTTTATTCACCATGTTTACTGGCTAGCAAGCTACCTGTTCTACCATGTTTCTGTCAGCTCTCCTATATCATTTTTCTGTGTTAGCCACAGCTTCCAATTTCTCCTTGTTTGTCCTTCATGCTTCTTGTGTTAGCATGCAGGTATTTTATTATATTTGATCTATGCTTGAAAGCTCTCTAGGATTGATGTACTGGCATCCTTGTGAGCTATTTGAAGGTTTTTACTTGTCTGCTATTAAAGAAACTTTATTTCTCCTTCTCGTCATACTGAAAACTAATATTTACTTAAAAAATGTAATTGATCTGGCCATTAAATTAGTGAAGTAAACCAACCAATTGATCTGAATTTTAAAAAAATAATCTCTTAGTATCTCTTAGAGGCAGTGAAACACATGTACATTGTGCTTTAAAAAGAGAGAGAGAAAGGAGAGGGGTTCGATAAGCAAGCTGGTGACATAGCATTGTACATGAGGTACCTGTGTTATTCCCTACAGTTATATCTTGTGCATTGCTCCAATACAGCCTGAAATTGCATGAAAGAAAGTGAAAGGACCTTAACTTATCTCACTTGTCTTTATACCAAGAAAATAAAGATGGAGATAGAGTCTGAACACTTGTGTCCTAGGCTGTGCTAGACTATAAATACTATTTACTGAACATCCGCTGGCAGGGCCATGCTTCCCTAAGCCCTGCTCCAGCCAAGCTGGGGAAATGGTTGCCGGCCCCTGTGAAACAAGGCAGGGGCCTGTTACTGTCTATCTCACATCCTAGCCACTGGGCCGTACACACAAGCAAAATGAGCATCAGCATAAATTTTGCAAAGCATGATAAGAAATGTTTTTATTTATCAAATGACTTCAAATAGCAAAAACTTCTTTCAGATTGGACTGCAATATGAAGGGGAAAAAATGGCTTATTCTCTAATTAGTTTTTCAATTAAAAAACACTTGTAAACAAAATAAGGAAAAAACAAAACTGGACTATGTGAATACGAATAATATATGGGAACTCAATGTAACATGGACAAAATGCTGCTGAGCTTTGTATTCTGATACACACGGACAACATTTCTGAAAGCAGAAGCCACCTTCTATCAGTCAGTTGCGCTAATTTGTGCTCAGTTACAGGTATAAAATCTACATGGTAGAAATGATAGCTATCATTCAGTACGACTGTAATCTTGCAGATGCAGCCATGTGGTTGGGCTCCATTGAAGTCATCTGCTTACCCCAAGCTAGTAGGAGGAACAAGCACTAGATCAGGAGCTTCAGACTGTTTTGTTTTGTCTTAAGGGAAAAAAAGGAAAATAATTAAAATTATTGTTCTAGAGAATGCAGATCAGAATGCTCATAAAATAAGCACAAGGACATTTGCTAAAATTATCAGGCAAGCAGTTTAAAATTAATAAATGGAAATGTTTTTTAATACAATGAATAATTAGACTGTGAAATTTACTGTTAAATGTTACCAATACAAATAGCCAAGCAAGAATATGAAAATGTTTATAGACTGCATATGGATGAGTAACAGGCAATAAAAAGAATATGTAGAAAAATATTAGCTGTTATTGACTTCAATTGTGTATGTGGCAATGCAATGATCATCAGTTGTGGTCAGGAAGCCAGGGCATTGAACTACCCTGTATGTCTCTATGTTTCTTTGTCAACGAACATCAAGTAGCACTTCTATGCTGCTGACCGTCTGTTTTCTGTATCTTGGTGCATAATTAGCTAACAAGTTTTATTTATAACAACCTTAAAATTCAGCAATATTAAAAACTGTCATATGAAAACTTGAAATGCTACTCCAAAAACTAAATATTCTTATTATGTCAGAAAAAATATTAGATTGCCAGATCTTTANAAAAAATTAAAATGCCAAATTTTTAAAAAAAAAAAAAAAAAAAAAAACCTGTGAAGTCATGTGACCCATAGAAGTCTTCCAACACAATTTTACTGAGGTTCAAGAACTGAGTTTTGAAGTCCAGTCTATAAATCATTTTGATGTAATCTAAAAGACCAACAAACTGATAAGTTAAAATGAAGTATCTGTATTTCTCAAAGCAAACTTTATCGCAGTGAAACATTAAATCGCTCTGATTCTGTCAGCAACATTATTTATGAATTTCCTGTTTAATTCTCTGATCAGTCTTACCATCATCGCTTGAATTTTTTCTCAGTCTGACTTTGCAGAACATAGCCTGCCAAGGGATAATACTGTGTGTTTTGCAGAGAAGAAACTGAAGAAAACCTTTTCCTGAGTGGTATTTCATCAAGGACAAACCCCTTTCTTTGGCTAGTGAAATGGATTACTGTCTTTCATCAGATTTCAATAGATTTTAAGGGAAGAGGTAGAGATAGAAAGCATCACATGAGTGACTAGATGTATTGGGTTTATGTGGTAATGTTTTGCCACCAGGGAGATGCAGGGGTGGCTCAGCAGCTGCCGCGTGTCAGATCAGAGCCAGCTCCGGCTGCTCCAAAAGGGACCTGCCCCTGGACAGAGCTGAGCCATGAGTGATGCTGGTTGTGTCTCTGGGGAGTAGGTTTAAGAAAGAGAAAAACTTCTGTGCCACAGCATCTGGGAGAGAAGACTGAGAAAACATGAGAGAAACAGCCCTGCAGACAGCAAGGTCAGCGCAGAAGGAGGGCAGAAGATGCTCCAGGAACAGAGTACAAGTTCCCTGCAGCCCAGGAGAGGCACATGATGGAGCAGGCTGTCCCCCTGCTGCCCATGGGCACCATGCAGAGCAGATCTCCATGTGAAGCCATGGAGGAGCTCATGGTACAGCAGTGGATGTGGCCTGAAGGAGACTGCAGCCTATGGAGAGCACCCACAGGAGCAGGCCCCAGGCTGGAGAGCTGCAACTTGTGGAGAGGAGCCCATGATGGAGCAGAGGTCTGGGGGTGCTGCTAGCTGTGGGGACCTGTGCTGCAGCAGTGCAGTCCTGATGGGTGGGCCTCGCGGTACAGAGCCATGTTGGAGCAGTGCTTGGAGATCTGCAGCCTGTGGGAAGGCCACACAGGATCAGTTTGGGAAGAACAGATTCCCATGGGACGGACCCCACATGGAGCAGGGGCAGAGAGTGATCATGAAGGAGTAAAAGATGAAGAAGCTTTATGGACTGACCACAGCTCCTGTTCCCTTGCACTGCTCTGGGGAAGGAGATAAAAAAGGGTAGGTGAGGGGAAGGTGTTTTTAATTTGCTTTTGGTTTCTTACTTCTCTCATCTGTTAGTAATAGGAAATAATTTATATTAAACTCTCTATGCTGAGTCTGTTTTGCATGTGATGGTAATTGGCGAGTGATCTCTCTGTCTTTATCTCAACCCTTGAACCCTTTGTCACCACATTTTCTCTCTCTTTTCCTTTGAAGAGGGGGAGTAAGAGAGCAGTGTGTTGGAATTCAGCTGTCCATCAGGGTGAAACCACAATACTAGGCTGAGGTGTGAACTATGAGTAGGATGAAGGAAGAACAAAGCAAGAAAACCAGACCTGTTTCTTAATCTGTTGCAAAAATTGAGAACATTTTACTGTTATGAAAACATAAACATTTTAGAAGGTTCCTTATATCCATTTTACCTTTATTTGTGGGTGGGTTTACTCATGTATTCCTGTCTAGAATAATATTGTAAAAAATTACTATAAGAAACTGCAGTTTATTGCTTGAGCTTTACCACAAATATTTTTTTTAGAGTCCTCATCCTCAATAACAGTTAGTTTGTGTTACTGAACAGCACTTCCTCTTGCTGTGGGACTGTTCAAAGTGGACCATTTCACTTCGTAGTCTAAATTGCACCAGTGAAACAAGCAGGAAGCGTAGACTTTCTCCTCTGATGTCAAGGAAGTTTATATCCATTCCCCCTACTCTTTTGCCTAAACACTAGTAAACTTGTAACATTGGTCCTGTCTGATGTTTCTTGCCCCACTTGATTCATGAATGTGGTTATAGATGTAAGATGGACCCAGCTGGTAGGTCTGCTGTGGTTAATGCTGTCTCTGTAGAAGGACCAAACATCATAATGCTCATTGCCTTCAAAGACTTATGAATTCTGCCTCAAGGACAGCTGGATTGTGTCTTACAGCATCCTTTTCCCATGCCTTCATTCACGGTTAGGGGTAGAGGCCCGGTGACATCTGAATCTGAATAATTAAAGAATGGGTGACTTGTATGGACAGAAGCAAGAAATACTGGTACGATACTACAGACCCAACCTAGGGAAAAGAAAAAATAAAAAAAAAAAAAAAAGATGGAAGATATTCTGCCATCTATATATGCCATATATGTGCTAGAAGCTTATAGAGAAGTTAAATAGTTTTCATCCTGTTTTGTTTTGGAAAGCATTGTGCTAATTAGGTCTGTGTTAATCTTCCAATTTGTTTGGCAGCTGAACTGGAAAAAATGTTTGGGATCAAACCAATTACAAATTGGATTGGTTTCAGACTGAGCAATCCCCTCTTTTTCTTCAGAATGATACTTCATTTTTTTTCTTATAAACACAAAAACTCTTTGTGGATCTGTTTCTTAGGAAGCGGAAAGTGTAGGACGATTTCCTCAAGCAGGGATCTAAGAAAGGCTGCATGTTGAAATATTTATCTGGTTGATAAAAGTGGGATGTCACAGCCTCTTCTCCCTCTACTATTCTCCCATTTCTTTTCTTTATCAGCTAAACTATTTGACCTTTTTCTGGAATTTCTAATGCATTTGGAATGACCCAAGCTTCATTTCCCATCACATTTAGTATTTGTAACACAAAAGAATAAATATATCTAACTTTAGTGCCAAGGACAAAGAAAGCAACAGTGATGCCAAGGCTAATAGAGACATTGAATGGGACCATGATTGAAGCTTGTGCTGTGCAAATCAAAATGATTGCTCAGTTCTCCTGATGTTATCCAAAAGTCCCTGGTCAGCAAGAGGCCCTGCTAATACTAGGCACTTTGAAATATAAATGTTAGCTAGCTATTGTTTCTCCCTACATCTCTCTCAAAGATTAACTTCATGATTTTATGTGTGGTGTCATTTATTTTGGCAGTTATTCCCAATCCCCACTACATGTTTTCCCAGGCTGCATCTCCTCTCTGGTATTATGACTGATGATCTCTTTGAGATGGTGAAATCACCATTCACCATTCACCATCATTTTCACTATTGATATAGTGAAAAACAGATTCTGCCCTTAATCTCCAGTTTTGTCACATTGCCTTGCTGGGAGAAGCTCTATTCCCAAAGTTAGCATAGTGTCTCTTCTGCCTGATACAGTTACTGAGAGAAGGAAAAATAATCACACTGTTATTATAGATGAGTTGGCTTTTATCTGTTGGAAGTGGGTCTGTTTTTGTAAAGGACGATATTCATTAAAAAAAATGGATGAGATATACATTTTATTAATATCACCCTTTGCTTTGGTATTTTTCTCTCTTCTCCCTCTGTTTTTCTCCTTTTACTTATGTTACAGTATCTCTTTAGTATCTATAAGGAGACTCCGCCAAGGTTAACAAAGATTTAAATAGCTACAAAGGTTCTAGATAGTGAGATTAAGTAAGATTCTAGGGAATCAAGAAACTTAGTGATTATTACCTCCACTCTGTTGATGACAAGAGATGAGGATTTACAGCAAATCATCAAGCACAGATGCTCTTCATAACCAGTGAAAATATTGGAGTCTGTTCCTTTGGCTGGAGTGGAAGAGAAGGTATGCTTCCCAAAACAGCAGGAGGTAGGTAAATGTATACACATAGACCACAGGTTTGTCATTGGGAAATCAATGAAAACTAATTACTTAGATTTCCCTGGGTGATGTATGAATTGCTGAGTTTTGGTGTATTTTTTTCTCACTGTCAGTATTGCAGAGAGAAGCAGAATTGCTCACCTTGTAAAGAGCTGGTTTGACTTATGAACCATTGGAAAGCAAGGCATAGATACTACATTATTATTATTATTATTTAATTAAACAGTAACACAGTATTTCAAGGCATATATATGCCTTTTAACAATTACATTCACACCTACTTTTGGAGTGACAGCATCAGTAGTCAAAGGAAGGGTAAATGATGTCATCTACCTGGACTTCTGAAAGGCCTTCGACATGGTCCCACGCCATATCCTTATCTCTAAATTAGAGAAATATGGATTTGAAGGGTGGACTATTCTGTGGATAAGGAATTGTTTGGATGATCGCAGACAGAGGGTTGTGGTCAACAGCTCTATGTCCAGGTGGAGGCCAGTCACAAGTGACTGGCCCATCTTGGAACTTGTGCTCTTCAGCATCTGTATCAATGCCACAGCCAGTGAAATTGAGTGTATCCTCAGCTAGTTTGCTGATGACACCAAGGTGAGTGATGCAGTTGACACAGTAGAAGGAAAGACTGTCATCCAGAGGGACTTCAACAGACGTGATAAGTGGGCCCACATGAATCTCACGAGGTTCGACAAGGCCCAAGTGCAAGGTGTTGCACTTGTGTTGGGGCAATCCCAGACATATACAAACTGAGAGAAGAACTCCCTGAAAGTTCTGTGGAGAGGGACTTGGGGGTTCTGATGAATGAAAAGCTGCATGTGAGCCGGCAGTGTGCGCTTGCAGCCCAGAAGGCCAACTGTATCATGGGCTGCATCAGAAGAGGAATGGCCAGCAGGGAGAGGGAGGTGATTGTGCCTCTCTACTCTGCCCTTGTAAGGCTCTATCTACAGTACTGCATCCCGGCCTGGGGCCCCTAGCACAAGAAGGATGCAGAGCTTTGGAGCCAGCCCAGAGGGCCACAAAGATGGTCAGAGGGTTAGAGCACCTCTGTGATGAAGGAAGGTAGAAGGAGCTGGGCTTGTTCAGCCTGGAGAAGAGAAGGCTCTGGGGAGATCTCATTGCAGCCTTCTAGTACTTGATGGAGCTTATAAACAGGGAGGGAGACCAACACAGTCTAATAGTGATAGGACAAGGGGGAATGGCTTTAAACTAAAAAAGAGGAAATTTATGTTAAATATTAGAAAGAAATGTTTTACTCAGAGGGTGATGAGGCCCTGGAACAGGTCACCCAGAGAAGTTGTGGATGCCCCATCCTTGGAGGTGTTCAAGGCCAGGTTGGATGTGGCCCTAATGGGCCTAATGCCACCTAGTGGGTGGCAACCCTGTTCATGGTGTGAGGGTTGAAAATAGATGATTTTTAAGGTCCCTTCCAACCGGAGCCATTCTATGACTGTGTGATATGTATTTGAACGCAAATGCAGAGAAAAGTCTTCAGGTGAAATAAATAATTTGAAGGGGAAAAACAGATAATTAGTTGAGTACCTAAGCTATGTCTTTGTCTCTAGCAAGATATCTACATTGAGGATTTACGAAAATATTTTTGTCTCTCTATTCTTTTCTGTCTATAATGAAGGCATTATTATCTCTTAAGCTCTCATAGCAATAAATTTTGAAGACTCTTCAGGTGGTTGCCTAGAAATAACTGTCTGTGGTACATTTTAGTGAACATATTGCCACAATTTATCAGGTATTCTTGTCTAATAATTGCTTCGTTTGAATTCTTTCTGCTTTCATGCAAATAATAGATCATCTTGCAAGCCCTGACTGGAATTCCACAGCATGGGAAGGAAGGAAGAGACATCACTTCTGCTCTGTCTGTGCTCCTATTATGTAATTTATTCATCTCCACTTGGGTTGGGATTACACAGGGGAAAAGATTGTGTGTGGAAAAAATCAGGGCTTCATTATTGGCATTATCATTGGCAAAACAATTGCAGAAACTACTGTAAGCTTATATGACTTATAAAATAAGTAACAATTTATTAAATGTTTTATTTCCCTTTTCATCCAGTGAATGATACTTATGTATTGATAGCTTCTAATATGTCTCTTATATATGCTTTGTTTTTGCAGGTCAAAAATAAATAAATAAATAAAATTCAGTCTACATCTTTACTTAGTGTGTAATTTGTGATCTGTTTCTGCCACAGCTGCAACTTCCAGAAATCAGTAAGAGAATATCTACCTCACATTCATTTAATAGAGACAAATTTATATATGCAAGTCACTGGCATGAATAAAACTACAACATTCCAAAAAATAGATAATAAAATAAAGTTACTTTTTCCCCCTCCTGCCTATACCACTTCTTAAAAGGTCACATTTTTAAATGTACTGCTCTTCTTTGAAGCTTTAAAGTGAGGCTGGGTACTGAACAACAGCTCTACAAGATTTCATTACAAAATATTGAAAAGTTCTGCTGGTATCCTACACTGGTATTGCTTTCCCAGGCTTTGTTTTATCTTAAATGGCTTATTTAGTTTCAAACACAGCAGAGACTTATTTTTTAGTCATGATGGCTGTTCAGTTTAATTACCCAAGATTCCTGTTCAGAAGAAGTTTTAGTATTAATTGTGCTGTTAATTAAATATTATTATAAATGTTTTCTCTCTCATGAGGTGCTTTACATGTTCAGCCCAGCTCAGAGGAGGAAATACTTACTTGCCCAGTGGGAGTCTGCAGCATAACATCAGCATGTGGTGTGTGAAACTGGGATAAAAAACAAATCAACAATTCTGAATAAAGGCACTTAGTATGTCTTTATAGTCTTAGAAGATCTTAGGAATACTAAAAGAGCTGACAGACATTCTTGAAACAAAAACTCCATGATCTCTATGGTGAAGTCAGAATCACAGAACGGTTGAGGTTGGAAAGGACCCCTGGAAATCATCTGGTCCAAATCCCATGTTCACAGAGGGACACGTAGAACAGGTTGCTCAGGACCATGTCCAGGCAGCTTTTGAAGATATCCAAAGAAGTAAATTCCATAGCCTCTCTGAGCAACTTGTGCCAGTGCTCTATCACCCACCTTCCCAGTAAAGAAGTGCCTTCTGATGTTTAGATGGAACATCTTGAGTTCCAGTTTGTGCCTGTTACCTCTTGTCCTGGCACTAGGCATCACCGAAAAGAGCCTGGCTCTGTCCCCTTTGCACAATCCTTTCAAGTATTTATGGACATTTACAACATCCCCCTGTGAGCCTCCTCCCCTACAGGCTGAATGGTCCCAATTCTGTCAGCCTCTCTTCATAGGAGTGATACTTCTGTCCCTTGATCATCTTGGTGGCCTTATCTTAAACTTTCTAGTAGGTCCATGTCTTTGTTGTTGTGGGAGGTCTAGAACTGTACACAGTATTCCAAGTACACCAGTGCTGAACAGAGGAAAAGGATCGTCTCTTTAGATCTTCTGGCAACAGTCTTCCCTATGCAGCCCAAGAAGGATGATGCCAGCTTTCTTTGTTGCAAGGGCACATTGCTGGACCATGGTGTGGACCATTGGTGGACACATGGTGTCCACCAGGACCTTTTCTGCAAAGCTGTTTTCCAGCTGGGTGGTCCCCAGCATGTATTGGTGCCTGGGGTTATTCCTCCCCACATGCAGGACTCTGCATTTCTCCTTGTTAATGAGATTTTTGTGAGCCTACCTCTCCAGCCTGTTGAGGTTCCTCTGGATTGTAGTATGGCCCTCTGGTGAATCATCCACTCTCCCCAGTTTTGTATAATCTGCGTAATTACTGAGGGTGCAATCAAACCTGTCATTCAGATCATTAAAGAAGACGTTAAACAGGACTGGACCTTTGGGGTACTCCATTTGTTACTGGCTTTCAACTAGACTTTGTGCCACTGACAACTACCCTCTGATCCCAGCTAGTAAGACAGTTTTTGGTCCATTTCAATGTCTGCCCATACCTCAACAGTTTTTCTATGAGAATTTCATAGGTGACATTATCAAAGGCCATACTAAAGTTCAGGAAATTAATATCCATCACTCTCCCCTCATCCAACAGGCCAGTAATTTCATTACAGAAACTGCCAGGTCCGTCGGGCATGACTTCACTTTGGTGAATCCATGCTGACTATTCCTGATGATTTACTTCTCTTTCATGTTCCTGGAAATGATTTCCAGGATTAGCTGTTCCATCACCTTCCTAGGGATCGAGGTGAAACTGACTGGCCTGTAGTTCCCCACATCCTCCTTCTTGCCCTTTTTGAAGATCAGAGTGACATGAGCTTTCCTCCAGTCTTCAGGCACTTGTCCCAGATCCATGATCAAACACGATTATAGAGCAGCCTCACAGTAACATGTCACCTCCTTCAGCACACAGAGGTGTACCTTGTAAGGGCCATTGGATTTATGAATGTCCAGTTTGCTCAAGTATTCCCTGATCTGATCCTCTTCTAACAAGGGTACATTTTCCTTGCTTCAGCCTTTTACCCTGGTCTCTGGGACCTGCGATTCCCGAAGGCCAGTCTTAATGGCAAAGACTGAGGCAAAGAAGATGTTCAGTACCTTGGCCTTTTCACTGTTCTATGTAACCAGATCTCCCATTTCATTCAGCAAAGGGCACAATTTTTCCCTTGTCTTCCTTTTGTCACTGATGTGCTCGTAGAAGCCTTTACTGTTGCCCTTCACATCCCTGGACAGAGTGAATTGAAAGAATTCTGATGAGGAAGTTATAATTTGTTCCTAATATATCTCAGCATCTTCAAAGATCTCTATTTGATTTAACAGATTTTAGTCCTGCTAACTGACAGCCTCACTAAGCACCAGCCACTGATTTTAAAAATCACTGTGTATAATCAGATCTTTGGGGAATGTTTCATCTACAAGTGGATTTCGCAGCTCAGTATTTTCTAGTTAACTAGTACAGCCTGAACATAGAGAACTCCATTCCGTCAAGATCAGTTTCATTTGCCAAATCCCATTAACTCAACCTCTTTTTAAATAAAAAGCACAGGCATGATATCTGAATAGATTATATATTACTTTTGTAGTGAAAATAGTTTTTTCCTCCTGAGATATTTGATCTTGAATTTTGACTTCTAACACAAGCTCTGAATATTTTATATATCAAATGGTCTGTCATGACATTTTATTTCTTGACAAATTCTTCTAGTAATAGCATTTGTTATTAAATGCACTGTTTGATTTTTCTTCTCTTTCAGGATTGTTCTTTTAAACATTTCAGTTATTTTCCTCTTTCACAGCTTAGATTGCTGAACTTTCAAACATAAATGGCAGCAACAGGGCTTGTAGTTCATATATGTTCTGCTTACTTCAATAAATTCATGTCACCTCGTAAATTTTAATTTTTTAAATGTTTTCTACCTAAGATGTTTAGCCATGGTGATTTTCAGTGGTGTGTTTTAATTTTACTCATTTAAGTAAGGAGCAAATGGATCTATTTAATTCCATCTTGACTCATTTTCCTAAACGAAGTAGAACGTGTTTGTACTAAGATATTCATCTTGATTGCCAAGGTCTGTTCTATAGGAACTATATTTATCTTCAATACCATTAAAAGGGACAAAGGATCTATTTTTAAATTAAATCTGCATACTATTGCAAGGAATGATTCTTTCTTGAATCTCTTGTTCCTTTCATGTATTATGAACAATAGGCTGGTCCTTCCTTTTTCTAGACTGTATAAAAATGGTTATCAGCTTTCTGTAAAATAAAGATTTAATGGATTAATAAATAATTAATAGGAAAAAAATATGTTGTGTTAATCCAGAAAAAACTAATAGTAGAAGATATACCTCTATAGATATTTTACTCAATCATCCTTTACTAATTTCATTACAGTCCTTTTCTCTATAATTTAAGTCACATGAACATCCTTCTTTTTCAAGGAAATCAGATAACTTGAATGTTGTAATCAATGGATGCTTGATCAATACATTCTTACTTTGAGGCAGTGTTAGTATAGTCTACCAGCAGAATGCTCAACTGACATTTCTAAGGAAAGATTAAGCTTAGGTTATATTTTTTCAGAATAAAAGGCTGCTAAGTTTCACTAAGTTTTCAGTCTCCTTCATCTGTATTCTACTGGAAATATGGCATTAAAGTAAGAGACTGGAAGATAGCACAAGACAGTGTCTTAAAGGCATAATAAATGCACAGGTGTTTTGTAGATGATAGCATATGTTTATAAGAGAACAACTGTTAGTTATGCAGTATACTAAGTAGAAAGCTTTTTTTGAAGCTCCTAATTACAAAATTTATTTTAAAAGGTCTTAGAAGCAATGCTACTTACCTACGTAGATTGTACCATTTTCTATGCAAGTAAAACAACAGGAGAAAAAGTACAACAAAAAATAAGTGTGATCTTTTAATCAGAAAATCAAGTAACTTCTTCATTACAAACGGTGACCGATTCAATATCTACTTCCAGTTCTCACTAAAGGGAAGTCTCTGAGAGAAGTTCCACGGCAGACTTCAGTAACCCCTTGCTGCTCACTTATAGGTTATAGGAAAAGCAGATATTCTAGATGTCTGAGTAATAGGCAAGAGAGTAATTGATACTATTCCGAATTTCCTGAGCAACCTGTATGAAATTTTGCTCCTGACAACAAGAAAATAAAATATAGTAACTTAGAGAAGTAGAAACTACATAATAATTGAATCTATTATGCAAGAGTATGCACAATTGAAAGATATTACTATGTACAATACAGCATACAATTACCTAACACAGAGACTATGACCAGACATACCTTTGAATTGAAGAACTAGATGCATCAGATGTAACCTGCCAACACCAGAGCATGAGGACAGCCCTCATGACACTGCAAACTTTGTGGTGTTCAGATTTTGTTTGATGTAAGTTTTAGTCTAAGGAGGATCTAGAAAGATTAATTGTTTTATGAAAAGAAAAATGGCATGTTTTTCTCAGTGACGTTCTTGGAAATAGAAAAGGAAGTAGCAATGCAGTAGAAAACACAGGATTTATTTATGAGTATTTTTAATTTGTAGCCAGAGTTTATGATACACTGGGAAATGCTGAATGCTGACTCTTTCAAAACCATTGCAGCCTTTGGCCAAACATCTGTTACTGCAAGATAAATCTGGAGTCCTTTTAACTGAAAAATTAAAGATTTTCAAAAAGAAACGAGACTTGATTACTCAGATTGGTGAGGCCAGCTCAAGGGTCCTTCCACTCTCCTCCTTATTCTCTTCAAATCACACAACTGAAAGTTGCTTAGCAGTGTTAAATTGTATGTTATGCAAGAGAAAAAGAAAGTAAATGAAAAATTATAGCACTCAGAAAAACTAACGATTTGAAAGAATGTCTTATTTAGTACATTAGTCACATAGCCAAACATTTCCCAAAACAACCATCTTCAAGGCTCAAGAAAACTGGATATTTTTGTTATATTCTCTGCTGTCTATTTTGCTGTAGATTCATAAATCTTTGTTGTATGTTTTAATGGCTCAGTTGAAGAAACATCATTCTATACAATACGCAGGATGCACAATAAAACAATTTATTCCAGTCCAAAAAAAGAAGACAGACTTCATTACTGACTGGAGATGGGAATTGTGATCTAACATGATGTTAAGCAAATGATGGGTAGGATAAGCATACTCATGGTGGAGTTTGAAAATACTGCCACGTTCTTAATGTTCAGAAAATGCTTAAAAACTTGTGTCTACTCCCTTGGGAAGGTGCTATAGCAGGGAATTCTACCCACAGAATAATCCACATTTTTCACTGATCTTTGATGGTGTGTGTTCCCTGAGGTAGCTTATCTAAAGTACCATATTTCTAACTTAAAGTGAAATTAAGATCAGACATGGAGTAATCTGCCTTCGCTGATGTTTTCTGTGATTCAGCATGGTTGGCACATTAACTTACTATGCTTATATCTTTGGGCATCTGCATTAAGAACACTTCCTTGCTAAAAGTCAATACATTTTTCAAAGCTAAGTTTTTTTGTTAAAAATATTGCAAGTTCCTGGACTGGAAAACTGCATTTTATACAAAAAGATCAAAAATGGGGAGAAAGATGTCACATACCAGCTGAATGAACAGATGGATAGGAAGAAATTTTTACAGTCATCATCTGGCTTTGTAGAAAGTGGAAGGGAAAGTTTGTGGTTTCTCAGAAAAAGACTTGATATTAGTTCTGAAATTTTCTGGGATGAAAAGCATACAGGTTTTGATGGAATCTGTTTACTTTGTCATTTCTCTTATTTAATTCAGTGCAATAAAAGAAAAAACAGGCAATAATTTTTTAATTATTACTTTGATCAGGAATAGCAGCTCTTGATGTTGTCAATAGCTGCATCTAGCCTGCTTCATCTAACATGATAGTAATACTTTTTTCTTCTCTCCATTGTAAATTCTAGATTGTGACATCTATATGAAAAGATACAGGGCATTTGTATTTGCTCAATACAAATGCAAACCAAATGAAGCAAAAATCTGACTTTGAAGCACACAACAGTGCTTATGTGATCTAGTGGCTTTGAAATAGTGTCCTTGCATACTAATTGGAAAACATTTGGAGAAACGCTTTTTATTATTATTATTTTATTATTGCTGTTAACCCACAAGATAATATGGGATTGTAGTCATAGCAAAAAAAAAAAGTGACTTAAAAAATGCAGATCTTTCATCAAGTATTTATTGCCAGGAGAAACTTAGGTCAAACATGGTGTTTTTCTGAATTATTACTTACAGTTGTTTAATTTCTTTTATTTTTGTAAGTCTACATTTTCTGAAGAATGTTTGGGATATAAAGATTATGATTTCTTTTCAGCCAAAGGCGAGTACAGACTTTCCCTGGGTGGGTATGTATCCTGTTACATGTAAGTTATAGCAATGCAAGTCACAAATACATATATTTGGTTACTCATTTCTACTACTACCTTGCAATCCAAAGTATTCCAGACAGTTTCCACTGAAACACAATCAGTGGAGGATGCCAAACATTAGAGGTCAATGTGATATTTTGGCAGATACAACACTGGCTCTGCTTTACTCTTTATTCTCTGTGCTTTTCCTCTGCTTTCCATTCCAACTCAAAACTTAAATCCTGTTTGCCAAATGTTAGGTGATTTCTTTTTTATTATTGTATACAGATTTGATTTAATCCAGTTTTTGGCACTTGCGACAGAGTTCTTTGAAACTAAATCTTCATCTGATATTGGCTTGATTTATTCTCATTTCTAGATTTTGTTGATATTGCTTCAATCTAACCTGGCTGAGGATAGCAATTACTAGACTTATTTTATATTTGATACCAGCTTTGTTCACAGAATGGGTTGTACAGTCCTATGGTGCTCTTCATTCAAATACATTAGGTCACCATAACATCATAAAAAAAAAAAAAAAGGTGGCAGCAGCTTGTGTCTTCCGCATCTAAACACTTCTGAGTAGACTTTTCTGTCTTCAGGGTGGGAGACTGAATGCTCCTTCAGCATCTATGCTGTTCAGGAATAACCTTCCATGGACCATTCCTTGAGGCTGTAGATCTTTGTTCATTAGGGGACACCAGAAGCAGAACCCTTTGCTGTTCTCATGAACAGAAACATAGGAAAGCCTTTGTTTCTGATTTTTGAAAATAAAGTGAAACTAACTTGATCTAAACAGAGGAAAAAGGAAAGTATAAATTACAAGTAAAAAAGTAAAATTCGAACCCTATGAACAACTATATAACCTGCTAAAGAAAGAGCACATAAACCAATTTTCACATAACATTGTGAAACTGAAAATCTGGCTAAATGATCATTTAAAATCAAAACAATTAATTTGTCTTATGCTGGATGACGGAATTGTTAACTGACAAATAAGGAGTTAGGTTGAAAAAAAAAACCTGATATACAGATTATGATACCTAACTGTTCAAAGTGGCGCATCATTTTGTTACTGGAGTTTATTTTCTTATAAATATAGGTATGGATGGGACAGGTTGGTTGTGTTTGTAAAATGTGCTATATAAAAGATCATTCTTATGAACAAATATAGATTATTCACAGCTAAAGATTACAATTCCTACATTTTTTTTTCCTACATGTGCTACCTTTTAAGAAAATATATACTTCAATATATAATTTAAAATATGATAATTTAATGATTCTGGATAAATATACACTTGTACATTTTAATATTAATATTTGCATAAAATCCTTGGAAATATTTCAAGAATTTTGCTACGGAAATTCACCTGACATCCTCCTTTTTATTTCTTTCTTTTGTTTTCAGGTTTTTTGTTGCTTTCTTCTTCTGATTTTTGTTTGTTTGTTCGTCTCAGTTCCATAATTACCTCACGTATGCAGTTTGTTTGTATTTCATTTGCATTCCATTGTTCCTTATTTTTATATAATTTGAAACTCTATGCTCACTGTTGAAATTTAGTATTAAGTAAGCCTATAAATGGGTATTAAAAAGTTAGAGAAGAGTTAAACTTGATGACTTTTTTTTCATCTACCCATTGTATCTACTTCATTGACTTCTCTGTGTGTCTGCTAATGAACTACATGGTGTCTTAGCAGACCCTGAGGCTGAGGCTGGAAGGAGTAACAATCTAATGAATAAATGTTATTAAAATCATTGCATAACATGCTATCCTGCCATGATGATAATCTCTGGGGACACAGGATGTGGTGGAAAGGGAACTGAGCATCTCAGAAAATGTAAAAAAATAAAAAATAAAAAAAAAATTGAACTAGAGAGCTGTTGTCAGAAAACTGATATATTAATTTATCCATCTTAAAAATTTGGACTTACATTTATATTTCCTAAAGCAACAACAACAACAAAGCCAACTAACACCAACGACCAATTGGATAGCTGTACATGTTATTACTTCATTGTTTCAGTATCTCAATTATACCTTGGAATATAAAGTGCATTTTAAGAGACCGAAGCCTGAAAGCATTAAGATGCTATAAAGCCAGTTACAGTCAGTTTATTACTTCTATTATGAATAATAGGTCTGACACCAAAAATCTCAGTGCATGTGATATTAGTTGGGATTTTCTGTTATTTCATTTCCACTGTAGCTCCAACATATGTGTAATAGTAGACCTTATGGCTTGGCTGTCTTACACCTCAGGGCCCTCAACTAGGTTATAGACAAGATGCCTCAAACCACTGGCTGTGATGCGCAGGGTGTGATGGTGCTAGCTGTGTATCTCCTAAAAACTCTGGTGGCCATGGACATCATGTGTTCTGTTTTCCTCTCTGTTTCTGAGCCCATGCCAGGAAAGCCCGCTCTCCTGCTATGTGACCCTTCTGTCATGCAACTCCAAACCACAGCTATGTCAGGATGATCAAACACTGAAAAGTCTCTTGACATGTTGCAAATGGCTTCTACCATGTCCTTCAAGGGAATTTTTATTTAGATGAGTGTTTCTGTTCTTTAAAAATTGATGACAAATGGGCAAATCCAACACTCTGACTTCGATTGTCTGTATTTGTTTGCCCAGTTGTTAATTTGCTAAGTAGGGGAAAGCATTGTGCTGTTTTTCCCATAATACTTGAGTTTTGTTGAAGGCTGCTGTTGAACAGATGATACAGAGAATTGCTGTAATAAGAAAAAATCAGCTGAATGTTTGGAGTGAAATTTATGCCGATATCTGGGATGGGATTTAACTCAATAGCTCTGCAAGGCATCTTTATATCTTTTATATCATTGGTATATTTATTGTTAGTGCAGGAAAGCATACATTTCTAAGGTGTAGAATTATTTTGATATTTGCTACTGGCTAAAATAAATCAGGACATGGAAATTTTTATTTTTTTTGCCAGGAGATGGCAGCTAGGGCAACATTCAGTTATTTACATATAAGTGCATAGTGCACTTCAATTACCCCACTGGTAGGAAGCAGGAAGACACAACATCAGACTTGTTTTACAAAGTGTATTTCCTGATGAAGAGAAATACATCCTCACAAAGCTGGTGCAGGATAACAGGTTGAATGCCAAAGTGAATTCTCCACAGTGCCTGAGATGTTCTTAACTACCTACATTTCAGCAATTGAAATATGTTTTCTAATTTTTTTGCAGATGACCATAATGTCATTGCTTATACTGGGTCAAATTATTCCCATTTCTAATGATGAAGTTAAAAATCCTGATTGGTACATTCCTTTATTTTTCCTTACTTTTAATTTTTACTTTGGTTCTTTAATATTCATTAAGACACAATTAGTGCTACACCCAAGTAGACAGAGTCTTGTCACTATTTTCTGTGCTGAAGTAGATTACAGCCATTTGTGAGGATTTTATGCAGTCTCTTGGACACAATGTTGTCACTCTTTCCTAGGGCCCATATCTATGGCGACATTCCAGAAAGCTCTCAATTACCTACATTTACATTTGTTTCCATTTCTTCTTTAAGAAGGTCTAAGTTGCCTTGTTTTCACTAATTTATATTTTTGACTGCAATTCTTTGTTACTGAGAACAGTATAAATTGCTGCAGCTTTAGTTACTGTAAGCACTCCATGAAAATCACGCATTTCTTCTAGCCTATATAAAAATTGTCCACTGCATTATACTGCTATAATAACTTATATTTGAACCTAGTTTTATTGTTGGTGCATTTTCCCCAAGAGGCAAATCAGAATTTGACTCTAAGTGTTTATCACAGGCTCTAGGCAGGTTTTCTACCTCTGTCAGCAGTTGACTTTATTATTCAATACAGTTCTGTTGCTTATAGCACTCTGTTTAAATGACTCCACATAATTAATAAAGCTTTATTCTCCAAAAGAAAATCAAAATCCATATACTTACATTTTTTTCTTTGTCATAACGTTATATCAACTGAATCGAATCTAAATTTACAGTGTTTAAATGTTAGATAACGCCTATGCTTCAAGATTAATGTACAGTACTTAAAATGTTGTAGAAGACTAACTATGCTTCTCAGCCATGGCTTATCGAAAATTGCTTAGCAGAACCTAGCAACAAATGTGAAACTTCTCTGTTTCTCAGGGTTTTCACAAATTCAAAAATGTTTTCTTTTGTTGATAATTTTTCACGGGTCATATATGGAAAAAACTCTTGTCAGATCAGGGTAGCTCCCTTTATTGACTTTTTTGAAAGAGAAAATTTGCAACCATAACTCTAAAGTGAAATATAAAAGAGTAGACTACTGCATTTAGAAATGTCCTATCTTTGATTCTGATGTCAGGAAAAGAACTAAGTAAATCTGTTGTCTGTTGGTGTAATTGAAAAGTATTGTTAACAAATTACCTATCAGCTCATATTATGAAAGATTCCTGTAACCTTTCCTTTGGAAAAATCAACCTTTCAGTGACATCTTCATTGTTTGCAGTATCTGTTGATATGCATCAAGTTCTCAGCCCTCCAGCTACGAAAGTGCTGCCTTCTGCCTCCTGTCCCATTGTGTTTCCCGCATGCTGCTGCTATTCCAGCTACCTACTTTTGTTCTTGAAGAAAACCATGCTGTCCTAAGTAATAGCTGAGGCCATGAGGACCAGATTGTCATCCCCAGCAAAATGTGGCTTTATCAAGCTTCTGCTCTGCTGAATGCCAGGGGAAGACGAAATACACTTTTGCCTCTTTATAGCAGCACATGACATGGAGTAAAAACTGGAAAATGGAAAAGGGAAACACTTTGAACACATTAACACTTGCTACATCTAAATTCATTCTTGGACCTATTTGTCCACTTTGTATGGGCCATAAGGCACTCAGAGTCCTGACCATTCCTGCTCACCCCCAGGGCTCCCTCACCCTAGGGCTGTCAGCCCCTGCCCCATCCAGACCACAGCAGGGCCAGGCTCCAGCTCCTCACAGCCCTTCCCTGCCTGGTCATGGCTTCACCCAGCTGGGCCTAGCCATGTGCCCACAGCCTGCCTTGGCCTGTCCTGTCCCCAGGAATGTGCCCAGGAATGTGCCCAGGGGCTGCCCTGGTGCCCCCAACTGTGCTGCTGCTGCCTCGTGCGGTGAGACAGGACATGGCTGCAGGCCCTGCCAGGCGGCCCGGGGGAAGCTCTGACCTACAGGTAGCTGCTGGCCTTCAGAACACATCACCACCTTTTCCCTCATTCCCCAAGATAACAAACCTGATATGTTACCATAATTAGATCTGCAAATCAAATTACAGGACTCCAAGTGAAAGACCATTATTTCATTTACAGTGGCTAGCATGCAGAATTTTTAAAAAGCTGAATTTCCTGTGTAAGCATAAGCACATGCATTTTAATTACTCAGTCACAGTAATATTAGTATTTCTGCCAGATTTATGTCATTCTGTTAGCTATATAGAATGCCCAGCTGAAATATGTGCAGCAGCTTAGACAATGCAGCTGAGCACCAGGAGCCTGTGCTTGCACATAATTGCAAGTGCCACCACTGTGCCCAGGTGGGATGAGGAAGAGAGACAGGTACTGAAATTAACCTCTCATGAGGGACTCTGCTGGAACAGAGAATGTCCTTCTTTCCAAGGACAACCAGGCTACAAAAAGTATTGCGAGGAGTGAGGTCATGGCCGTGGTATGCAGTGCAGAGTGCGTATCTCAGCATGAGACACCCTCCAGATTGTCATATCCAACGAGACAAAAATAACAAACAAACAAACAAAAAAAAAAAAAACACAGAAAAATGAATGAAATAATTGCAGAATCCATTAGTTTTTTTCCATTGCTGTGTATGTAACACTGTTCATCACCGTGAACTTTGGAAAATAATTACCATATTTGGTTTTGATACTCAGTCTCTTTTGTAGATTCAGTCCGTTTTTCGCCCTACATTTTTCTAGCTTCATCTCTTCCTTTTCATTGATTTTACCATGATTTAATAAAACTAAGTAGACATAGATGGGAAACTTACTGTAACGTGCATTTCATCAACATTCAACATGCTAACATGGGAAAGATATGTACAGCACAAAGCAGCTAATTGGGTTTTTATTTATTTATTTTTTTAATCCACTGTTGATAGCTGTGCTTTTCCCCTTCTGTGATTAGACTTCTTGAACAACATGATATAAAAATGGCTTTGGTGACTAATGCAAAAAGCAAAAATAAAAGCATCACAAAGCATGAGATAGTCTTTGCTTGTGATTGTGTGCATTTCCATAAATTACAGTGTCTCCTGTCATTCTTATAGAGTTTATGATGCCTTTTAAACAATAATTTAGACTGAATACAATGCTCTCAAATTTTTATTTAAAGAAAGCATTTCATGATATTCTCATGTTTAAAGTTGATGATGGGATAACTGTCTTCATAAATGAATTACCATTGGACCATCACCAACAGTATCTGAACTGAATCCATTAATTCATAGTTCATTTTCAAAAGCGAGTCTGTCATTAACCTTCCTGTCCTCCATCCCTTCTCCTAAATAATTTGCTATGTTCCTTATCAAACTCGAAGTGCAACAACTTACACATTTGCAGTCAATCTGCTAAGGAATTTTTGACTAACAGCCGTCATTGTGAAGGTTCAACAAAGCTCAAAACTTTCTCTGAGAGTTTCAAATAAATTTTGATCAGCACTGTCATCCTAAATCTGAAAATTTCATATTTAAAAGAGAGACAGACAGATTTCAAAACAATAAATGTCTTTCGCCTTCTAGCCCATCTGTGTGATTGATTGTTATCAATAACAGGAAAATAAATTGGCTTTGGATAAATCTTACTCTAGGAAAAACAAAAAAAGAGGAAATAAAAAGAACAGAAATGGAAAGAGGGATGGAAGAGGAGAAAAAATTAGCAAATTTCTGGGGAAAAAAATAAGGAAATGATAGGAGAGAGGCAGAATTTAAATAAAAAACAAACAAACAAAAACTCACTATGAAATAGCTGGAATAAAATAAAAGAAATAAATAATGCAGTTTCCATGAGAGGAATTTGCAAATCTTTACTGTGTTACAATACATGGTTTCCAAGAGTATTAATACTTGTGTATTAGGAGATCAATATCATTTAGGTGATTTTATTTATGTAAGCATTTTATATATGTAAGCAATTATGAGTGTCATCACTCAGATAACTTAGTGAGTTGTATAATTATTTCTTGCTATGAACAGGTGAGCATGTGATGCTCCACACAAACTTGATTCAAAGCATCTTTATGTACTTATTCGCTGATATTCAGAGTACAAATGTAAGTGCTCAGTGCAATGATCTGCTTTGATTTCAGCCTGGGTGAAGTCTTGGCCCCTCTGAAATTGGTACGGCTGTACGTTACATGGTGAGAGCTCTAGCAGCAGCCAGGATGGCTCTGGAACAAAAGGGAGAATAACTGTGTCAAGTAGAGCAGTGCTGTGCTTGAAATACATCCTGTTGAGAGCTGAACCTATTTAGAACAGCTGTACTAAAGCAGCTATTCTGCCTTAGGACACAGGTAATAATTCTGTATGGCTCTCCGCAAATAGAGATACACCAGCTGAGGTGAAAATTAGCATGCTCCATTGTACAAGACCTTAGGTTTGTTGGTGTCTGCTAACACTTTACCATTATCAGCAATGTCCTCCTGTTGCAGAGAACATAGAGCAAATTCTGAGAAAAATGTGTCCCTTGGAATAAGGAGTCCTACTGCAGTGGCATGTATTTAAGCTTATCTGATGCTTCTTGGAACTCTCGCAACTTATTCACTGCCTCCAGGGAACATTAAGATCTTTTCCCTTTTTATACCACATTTGGCTGATATCTGTAAAGAAAAGGACTTCACTAATGCAGTAGACTCCTGTGTTGTAGGGGCACTTCACCTACATTAAAGCAATCACCTTTCATAAAAGGAAGTACCTTACACAGCAGGTAGCAAACTTGCTGATACAGGAGGCTGTGGAGGGAGCTGTAACAGCAGGGTCAGAAATAGCTTGGGCTCATTCAGAGGCAGCAGCTTGAAACTGTTACATGTTGAAGGTAAGAAGTCTTGGTAGGGAAATGCTAGCTAACCACCTTAACTCCGTATTGCAGACATGGAAGAGTACGAGGGGAAAAAAATGGCCTGACTATTGTGGGCTCCTGAGATAACTGCTTCTCCTACCACTCTCAAAGAGGGGATGGGCATGATGATGGACAAGTGGTCTGCCCTAGAATATTGCTTATGTCCTTATGACTTTTATCATTGCAGAGCTGCAGAGCTTAAAAAAGGAAAATAAAAAATTAATATTAGCCCTGTAATCAGCCTCTGTAATTTTCAGTCCTTATATCATGTGTAGACTGTATACAAGCTCTTCTCTTTTTTCCAAGTTCATCAATAATTGATTTCTCATTCAAAGTATCAAAATCTAAATCACAAAATACACTCCACCTTTAGAATGATTTATCAGAACAGTATATTAAATTTGCGTAACAATGGTTAAGCATTTCCCCTTATTTAAATTCTTTGCTCCCTTTGCAAAATAAATTGTTGCTGATGTACCACAAGGTACATCAGTCTGGATAACTAATTTGACAGCAGTTCCACTGTATGTTCATTTATGTTGGGGTAGCTAAATTTCCATAAGGATGACCATTAATAGAGGATATTCTGTCACTGAGGATTGCAAGACATTTTTTTATTTTTACTGGGAAAGATAATGTCGTGATTTGGTTTCAATTGTAAGTAATTAGATAATTTTGAAAATGAAAGAGGTGCTGCAGGTATTACAGATATTAAGTGTAGTACTGACAACTCTTCCTATTTGGAAAAACAGTAGGAACTGTACAGTAGTCCTAGTGGTTGTGAGGAAACAGACTCAGGACTGTTTATATACTTCTATTCATGAAAAATCAGCGTCATTTAGTCTTTCTTATACATGCTCAAATGCCTCCCCAGATCAGCAATCCTAATACAGAGAAAATGTACCCCTTAAAAAAAAAAAAAGAAAAAAGAAAAAAGAAAAAAAAAAGCATGTACTTGTATAGATAAGAAGATAAGAGACTACTCATACTGATTGTTCTACCTAATAAAACTTTATTAATCAAATCCGACTCACCAAGTGCTCTTGACTTGTAAAGATAAGACTATCTTCACATTTTAAACATACAAGCTAGGGCAAAAAAGTTTATCTGTAATACACAAATGTTAAATCAATGGAAAATGAGCAGAGAAGATGAAGAACAACTAACAAAGAAACAAAGTGCATGTTAATATGAAACAAAGAGGCTGCTTCTCTTAACAGAAGCAGTCAGTTTTCTACTGCACCGTAACATCTTAGATATTCTTGGCAAGGACTGCAATAATTCTTCCATGGCATCCACAAGTCTTTCCGTAGAGCTTATAGAGTGAGATATTAGATATTGTCAAAAGAAGTAAAATAACTTCTGATTTTTTGATAGCTGATCGATCTTCTATAAGGATCAATAAAACAACCCTGAACAACTTAAAAATAAGAGTGTAGTAGGGTAGAGTTCACACTGTTTTGGGAAGACCATATTTTACTTGCTACGAAAGAGGGTATTTCTGTATTTCTTTCTTAAAGGAGTACGATTGTTCTTGTCTTTGAGTTAAAACAATGTGAGGCTTTCATCTTCCACTGTGGAAAAGAATAAGGAAACTTTCACTATACTACATATTTTGAAATAAACAAATATACAAGTGAAATACACAAATATTTGGAATACACAAATTCAGAGCAGCTCTACTGTCATTATCACACAAAAGATTGAACTAGGATAATCCAAGTTCTTGCCTCCCAGCCTTTTTAATCTTTGGCTCTCTAGGAATTCTGATACTTGTAAATTATACTAGAAATTAATATAGCCTCTTAACACAAGAAAAATCCACACAAAAAGCCTTAACAAACTTACTTTTTCTAAGCCACTCTAAGAAATTGTTTATGGAAGTAATTCTCAAATTCTTTCACATTGTGGACAATTTATTATGCACTCATGGCTATTTGCCTTTCGGGCCTCATACATCCAAATTTTCTTTTCAGCAATAAGGTGTTTGATTATATTACTAACAGTGGCATTAGGACCTTGAAGTGAGAACTGATTTAATACACATTCTATTTCATACAGATAGCTGATCTACTTGATTGTAGAGCAGTAATGTTCCCTTTTGGAATAAAACAGCCATACAGCTACTGGCGCTATCTTTATTTTTATTGACCATGGCCTACCCACATCTTACTTTTTCAGGTTATTTTTTAACATCCCTTTTCTTTACCTGTTTGTGATCTTTTTAATCTTTCCATTAATTGTATGTTTGAACACAGATGCATATTCATAAAGGACACTTATAATGAAGATGAACAAAAGGCAATCATGACAGTCCAGAGATTATTTTTTTTCAGTTATTCAGGTAGTTTAATTGTCTAAAATCTTCTGGAAAGCTTAAACAAGGATTAAAATTTGACTGCAGTATTAATTAGCAGTGTCATTGCTTGAACAGTTGAAGCATTTAAATGGTCTTTTGACCACGTGACAGTACTGATGGTTTAAAATCACAGAGCTATTAATCATGAAATGTGAGTCAAGCCTTCGGTTTATGGTAGAAGTCTTCCCCCTTGAGTGCAAAATAAAATAAAAAGTATTTGAAAGATATTGCCATGTAGACTGCATCCAATAGATTATTTTGTTTCAGATACTGAAATATTCAATATTTGCTGTGATCCTTATAAAAGAATAAATCCTCTCAAATTTTAATAACTAAGATCTGAAAAAGTATAGACTGAATAGTTTTCACTCCTCCTTTATCATGACGTACTATATTAGCAAGATTTACTTATTTTTTATGTTGACAATGAAGAAATCTGCCTGAAAACTGGAATTATATGTGAATTGCTTCATAGGATCACTACCCAAATTCATGATCAGGAAAAATAACTTTAGCAAAAGCCCGATAAGCAATCAAACTGCATGATTCTTTCAGCATGTTTTGCTAATATTACTTTTGCCCTTATAACTTCATGTGAGATTCTTAATTTCAGGTGGTATCATAGGGACAATATGATTGTACAATACAATTTTTTGGTTGGCTAATTTTTTATCCACATTTTTGTAGCATGTTGCAGATGAGCCAAAGGATTAACTATAATGACTGCAGTCAAATAGGTAACACATTATTCCTTCACTTAACTGCAGCATCTCACATCTGATGCTGATTTATTCTATTAAACCCAAAGAAACAGAATATTCCATCTGATTCTTTTCCTGCACCTAACGTACCATAAGCCCTTCACTCTGTGGATAAGCTATAACTGGGAGTCAACTATAATCTGAAGTTTTAAAAATATTTGATTCTGGCAGCTGCAAATTTGTTAACTCACTTTCTTGCTTTTGCATGATTTTCTAGGTGAAAATCAAAGCCAGAAAGACCCCAATACTTCCTATGGCTTTCCACCAGACTAACATCCACAGTAATATTCCCTAAGAGGACATACATATGTCTGAGAGTGTCTAGTGCCTTCTAAACAATACCAGCTTGTACTGAACAAAGCCAACTGAACAATGCCAACCTGTGGGATCCCTACTATTAATCTAACTGCAAAGATTTTAATGTATTTAATTAGGGGAATCCTTTTCCCTTCAAGGTTGGATGATATGCTAGCACCAAAAATGAAACAATTCTGGTATCTTAAACTTCATTTTTGAAGTGTCACTGAGCTGAATTCTACTGAATTGACACTTACCCATGTAAGTAAGATCAGAATTAGTGCTCAACAGAACAAGTATTTATTATTATTTTATTAATTTTTATTATTATTTTATTATAATTCCTTCTCAGCATGGGAACTTTGGTGATACATATATGTTCTTTATATCACTACACTTATTCCTGTTTGTTATGCTTTTTAAACTTCGTATTGATAAAGTGGCAAATATGTTGATCAGAATTGTTTTCCAAATAATAGCTAACTATCTTAGTTTCTAACTGAAATTTTCTCTCTTAGTGTCTGCTACAAAGCTGTGTTTTGGTTCTAAAAAGGAAACAAGCCTGATAACACCCGGTAACACTGACCAGTTCAAACCACAACACTAACTTATTATCTTAATGTGTTGTTGACATTTTATTCCTTATAGACAAAATTATATGTGCAAAATTATATTTCTGTAGTACAGAAGGTCTTGCTAAAAATGCATTTTCTGTTGTATCCCAAATGCTGTGAAGATAACCTTCTTTTTAACTATCATCATTAACATTAAAAGTCATCTAGATACATATCTTACACTTTCATCCATCTACCGTGATTAAAATTTTATAAAATTACTCTCTATGTCTTTCTTAATTGATTACCTGTGACATTAAATCACTCCAATGTTTTTGTTAAGTATATCACTTTTGATATAGAACATTTTGTAAATGTTTTCAGGATATTATATTATACAAAAACTTTGGAAACAGTTGCATTCAACAGCTATTATACCCAAACTTTCTTTAACCTGAGCCAAATTCCTTCAGGCAGAGTTTAACTGTCCCTTCTGCTCATACAGAAGCAGAAGGTTAAGAATCTGTGTGAGGATTTCACTGTGTGCACTGCAGAGGCAGAGTTCCTCAAAGCTTTGCAGCATTTTGTCCAGTGGTTATCAGAAATCATGGCTCTGTGTCTATGAATACAGAATTTGGCGGCAATCTGTTACTCACAGAGTACAATCTACGATTGTTAAATATGTATTTTTATAAAGCACAGAAAAATATGTGAAGAATATGTCTCCTGTAGGTTATATATTTTTTTTCTCCTAAGCATTAATTTGTCCTTTTTTTCCCTGTATCATATAAATTCTATCAACTTTGTTGTTCTCTCTTTTTTTTTTTTTTCCAGATAAAAGAAAACTGGATAAAGATTCCAGTTAGGGAAAATTGGATGAGAAGTACATTTTCTAATTGACAATGTTGCTTTTTTCTGTTTTCCACACCTGCAGTCGGCTCACAAGGGAACTCACAGTTGTGAGTCATATCAATGTTCATTATTTATAGAATTTCTGACATGAATTAATTCTTCTGAAAGCTGTGTGCCACTTACTATGCATTTCACGTGACTGAAGTCAAGTAACCACAAATAATATCCTATCAGTTCTACCTTGAGAGGCAAGTATATCATATGAAATTTGTAGGATTTCAGCTTGAAACCCATACAAATAAGCTATAAGCTTACTTTTCTCTAAAAACACCCGTTCTCTTTTCTCTAAAATTACTTTAGCATTACAGACTTCCAAAATTTTTATATTTGTTGTCAGTGATACAATACCAAAACAACAATTTACAGTGATTTATGCCGCAGAATTTAACTATTTCTCCCTTCACAACAGATAATCTTACACTTTCCGTCCATGAGACACCATTGCCACCATTGCCTCTACCCTGCTGATAACATGGTTATATCATAAAGCATGAACATCTGTCTAGAGAAAATTTGTATGATATTTCCTTCCTAAGCCTAAAGCCCTGAGAATCCTTTCTCTCTTTTTAAGTATCTATCATGCCTGGAGTGCAAAGTTGCTGTGTAGCACATTGCAGAGGAGAGCTGGGAAGGAGGCAAAAAAAAAAAGTGTTCTCTCACCATTGCTTCTGCTTTAGCTGTATTTTAACAGAATAGTGGATCCTAGCGAGCTGTCAGTGCAGCACCTTTCATGAGCACAACTATAAATACACTTAAAAAAAATTGGCCATAAATCATGTTTTGTCATTGGAGAACATAAAGGAAAATTATAGTTTTTCCACTGACAAAGGCAGAAAAAAAAAATCATGGCTCTAAAGTCACCTCTACTCTTATTTTCCATTCTAATCTAGTATGCTTTTCATTTTGCAGCTGAGAGATTGATTCAGTTAGGCATTAGTTTTCTTGGCTGGCTTCATATCAAAGAATTTCAGTATTTTCAGCCAAAGAATGGCTTCTTTGTCTGAGCAATCAAGGGTTGTATTGGGGACTGCAGTGCTTGCAAGGAGGGAGGGTAACAAACTCACTCCTAACAAGCAGAACTTGGACATGAAAAAAGTGGCTTCTAAATGGCACAAAAGCAAGAAGCTGCAATGACCTTTCTAATAGTCATTTTTCTCTGATCTTGATCTCAGCAGATTTTGGTATGAGAGAATACCACCCTACTATAGCCTTGCAGCATAACAGACATCTTTTGTACAGAGGGATTATGTTTCTTTCCATTGTAGTAAAACTTGTAGTGGTTGTACAGCTTGGTACAGGGACCAAGCTCTACAATTACTGTTATAGTTAGAGTTACAGCTCTGCAATCGCTAGCACTTACAATCAGCACCAGAGTGAAATAGAAGCATGAATAAAAATCAAGTTTCTTCTACCAGATCCATTAATTATGTCAAATGTTTCGATCCAAAGATATGCTAAGTCCTTAGAGAGAAAACGTCCAGGTAATGTTCAGTTTCATCATTTGATCCCAAACCCAAGTTTACAGAGGAGGAAAACAGATGTGTAGGCTGAATAAGAAAGACAGTAGCTCTAAGTCCCGAACCTAGCTGATGAGGGATGATGGATCCTTTTCATGTGACACTCTTGAGAAGGTCAATGTCAGTACATGTGAATGCAAGATACAAGTAATGTAAGGTGCAAGCTGCTTTTATTAGCACATTCTAAGTCACAGTAGAGAAAGCTTGGAAGAAATATGCAGTCTAGAACATTAGACAAATAGCTGATTGAAAATCAGTCTTGAGCATGAACAGGTCTTCAAAAACAAAAATAAAACTTGCGAATTTCATGTGTTACTGAGGCATCAAAGATGGCACAAAATGGAGAAGCAACTGTGTGTTTATAAAAGCCTGGAAAGAATTCAGAGATGAAATGCCAAGTCTGAGGGTTTAGAAAGTATCTAGAGTAATAATAATTAAAAAAATTAGGTTTGAAAAGAGAAACTGCTGTTAGGGAACAAAGATATGTATGTAATCAAAGATATGTAATCAAATGTACAAAGATAAGTAACCAAATGATATTATTAAGCAATGAAGGTCTGGAATTACTTTACTTCTCTGTTAAAAAAAAAAAAGTAACAAATATGAACAACCTGAGAGACTAGTGCATTTCAGCCACCCTACACCCAGTTCCCATTAGTTAGTGCAAAGATTCCTTTGATTTCAGTAGACTTTGGAGGAGGTTTTCCTACCAACCAAACTTTTCCCGTAGCTTGCAAAATCTAGCATGGCTCCTAGTGAGATTTGTTGAAAAGTTTGATTTGCTCTCTAATGCCACAATAGCAATATTAACATGAGGAAAAAGAGGTGTGGTAATAACTGAACAAGGGTAGAAATTCCAAGGCATGTATAATCCTTGCAGCTTTGTCGCCATCATTGTCCAAAACATGTAAAGACAGTCTCAAGATTCACCAACACTGCTTTAAAAGATAAAGGATTCAATGAAGGCTTGAAAGAAAGAAGGGAATGAATTAAAAAAGAGTCAGGAGAATTTGAGAGAATCTGGCAAGCTTCTATCAAAAAAATTGTAGTAGTATAATATTTTTATGAATTTTATTTGTTAGTCTTTTTTTCCAACCTGTTTCCTCGCATGTATAGATACAGCAACTATTTTCGCAGTCATGTTATCTTTTGCATATTGATAATGTAAATGCAAAAAAAAAAACATTGTCAAGAGCTCAACGCTCCATTCTTTATGCCTGCAAGTATACACTTGCTGGATTTCTGCGTTAATAAAACAGTAATAGGCAGAATTTGCAAAGCATGGTTTCAATATTAATTTAAAATAAAAGTTATTTTTAAACCATGCCATTAAATATATTTTGAAAAATATCTATGTTCTTATTTAAGTAAGGTTTTTAATGTATTTATGTATATTCTTATTTAAGTAAGGTTGTTAATGTATTTATTTTCTGAAGTTGCTTTCGGTGTGGTATTTCAATTTAATTTGTACTCATATAAATGATTCATTAGTTGTAGGTCTGACACCCAGAATAATTAGAATCGTCCATTACTTCTCTATGAAACACTTAGATTTGTTAGAAGTAATGCAATCTTATTAAGAATTCATCTCATTCATTTCCTTTAGGATTAGAGAAAGCCACAATCATTAAAAAAAATAATTTAAAACTACGTCTCAGAATGCAGGTATGCATGCATACTGTCACATCCCTTCATGCAATGTAGGTTGTCAGTCCCAGTAGATGACAGGCAAACCCCACAGATGTCTAGAGGGGAAAATGAAACATGTCCAGAAGGGACATTCTCTGCATTCTCACAGGTACAGGACATGCGCTCCTTCTCCCACTGGATTCTCAGGTAAGGGGTCCGCAGCAGCTGGCCTTGTACTTCAGTGTCAAGCTCAAATACACCATTTATTTTCTTTGTAGTTGATAGGACACATCATGATGTGCAGTAAAAGGCAATGTGTCATCCATACACATGACAGCAAATTTATAACTCCTACAGCTGAGGAAACTTCATCAAGGTTTTCCTATTGATATGGAAAGTCAGTAAAGGTGAGAACAGGTATGTTCACCTTACAGTTGAGAACCTAGTGACTTACAGCCTTTAGAATAGAATAGAATAGAATAGAATAGAATAGAATAGAATAGAATAGAATAGAATAGAATAGAATAGTGGGAAGAGATCATCTTTGAGCTCCAATTGCTTGATCACTTCAGGACGAACAAAAAGTTAAAACAGGAGGGCATTATGCCCCCTGATGAACGCTGAAAGGTGTAGGGCATCAGCCACCTCTCTAGAAAGCGTATTCTGGTGTTTGACTTCCCTCATGGTAAAGAAAATTTTCCTAATGTCCAGTCTGAAGCCTCTCTTTTGAGGATGTAATACCTCATATAATCTTTTAAAAAGCAACATCCAGACACAGAAGCAAAACTAATGTAAAATTTTTACTCTTCTCCTTCCTGGTAAATTTATAAATTCAATGTTACAGAAACACTTTCCATCACTGATTTAATAAGCCATTTTTCTTCCTCGAAATTCTTACGTGCCTTCTTTGAAGAGATATATTTTTTCAGTGATAGGAAAACTGTAGGCATGACCATACAACTCAGAAACAACACCAACTAAGCATGAGACTGGGAATGAATCCCTTGAACAAATACAATTCATTTTATTTGTTCTCACAGCTCTCACATTGCACAAAAACAAATTAAGGTATAACATGCAAAGATGTTAACTATTTGTCTAAGGGAATATACCTGTGCAAGGAATTAAACACAAAAGGATTTATGACTCATGATGATATTGACAAAACAAGATCACAGGAAATAAAAAAAAAAAGGTCATATTTTCAATTTAACTCAACATGTGCATTTTCCCTTGCATTATATATCCAGCAATTTTAAGACATTTTCTCTTTCTTTGTGTATCAGTAGCAGCCTCATCAAAGGTATTAACCTGAATTCAAGCCTCAGAATTTACAACCAGTATGTCTTACATCTGGTTTCATTGTGTGCTTGAGCTTTTAGGGTATGGAGAACTATACAACTTACCCAGAACAGCAGGTTACCAGACTAGAAGAAGAGCTAGATAGAATTCGAGTTACACAACACTGATCAGTAGTCTAACATCAGCATATCAGCCACATGAAACTTGGGCGTAGTAATGTAGAAAAAGAAAAGGTACCTTGAAGACAAAAGGAAACCTTTGCAGAACGAAGAGTATACAAGCACAATCTTCTTAAGAACGAATTGTTAAGGAAAAATATAGTATAGAATAATATTTCCTACGTGTCTGTTGAATAATCTGGGTCTGTATTTACCAGAAAGATGCAACAAGCTTAGAAAGAAGTTTTGCTGTCCTCCACTTGGACGTTGTCATCTTGCAGACATTTAGATCTTCATGATAATCTACAGCGTGTCTGTTATGCCCGTTCCATTGTTTATGTCTGCTTCATCACATTACAGGTAATAAGAAGTCTGGCAAAACAGTACACTTTACGATACTGACTTGTACGTTGATAGATAGCTGAACAGAAACCACTATGTTTTTAGCACCTGTGCTAATATATATGCACATGGGAAAAAACAAACAAAAAAAAAAAAAGAAAGAAAAGAAAAGAAACAAGAAAGATGTCCACTCCATTTGACTGGCTTTGTCAATCATCAGAAGATAGCTCAAGTTGCAAAAAGCATTCTGAAGCTTATAGACAGATAGATGTGTGAGTCACTGTGCCAGTTATCCTGCTGTTGGGTGAAAAAAAGCAGCACATTAATTAGCTACTTTCACTTCTGGCAAGAAATTTTATTACTGAAAATAATGCACATTCCCACACATTTGCCAAGAGGGGCTAAACAACACACTTCCCCACTTGCACCAACTGTGGAAACCAGCTATATAACTGTAATGTATTCTGACACTGCCGAGTACCCTGGGAGAGTATCTCTGGCTTCCTCCAGTAATCCAGCCTGTTAGCAGGTGCTGCAAATCCAGAGGCAGATGTTAATTGATTCACTCTGATGGCTTTGGCAGGTTCAGCTCGTTAGCCTATGCGGAATGTAACTGCAGTCGAGAGTGTCTCTCTGTGCACAGGAATTGGAAGTTATGTAGTTCTGGTGTGCTAATAAGACTCTGCCCTGGGAGAGAGAGAAGCTTGTGCCTGCTGCCTCTTTGCAACTTTGGTGTACAGTGTGATTGGAGAAAGACCAAAGTATGCAGGTATGAGGAGTATTAAGCTATAGGTGGCTTTGTGATTATCCTTCTATTTGTAAGGAGCTGGGTTTTTTTTTTTAACTCTGTTTGCTAGTCCTGGTTTCGGTTTACCCTTAAGAGTGAAAGTATTTTGAATTAGAGCTATGCTTTGCTATTAAATGTAGTGATTAATGCTGACTCTGTCCTCTAGGAGCCCTTGTATTGAAAAGGATTTAGAAGTATGTGCTTACATCCACTTCAGTGGAATTAAGTCTCTGCCTATTGCTTTTTCATAGCCACTGTCACAATAAAGTAAATAGTGGGAAAAGGAGGTAAAGAATCTGCTCCTGTGAGATACTAAATGCCTCAGTTGTTGCTGAAGAGGAGGATTCCTCGTATGATTGGATCTAAGTTAATAAATGGTACTGTATTCTTTCCTGAAATGAAAGCAAAGATGAAAAATAAATCTGTGTGTCTTTACAGGGAAGTGAGAATAACGGTAGGCTTCTTTTTGTGTCAGTCCTAAAATGCCTGCGGTATGAGAAGGCTTCTGTTCTATCTTAAACAAAATATGACCCAAAACTTTCCTATGAAAATGACTGAGGAAAAAAACAACTCAGGTTTTATGGCTCTTTACTTTGTCTTCTAAAACGGTCTTCTCATGAAGATAGTAAAACATATATTTTCTTCCATTTAAAAGCATTTCATGAAACTTCTAAGCTTACAAACTAGTATACCACAGCATACCACCATTCCCACTACACGCACACACTCTTAAGCCTAAGGAAAGGAAGTACCTGAGAATAGGCAGGACTGTTTCTGTGAGTAAAGGCCCTCACAAATGAGAGCCCTTACAGCTAGTGAAGGTGCAGCTACTGACTCTTATGAAGACAAAATTATTGTGAAAAAGAAAGTTGCTTCTAAGAAATGACTCAAAAGCTCTTGTTTCATTTGTAATCTTAGATGAGTGAGAAAGCAGGTTTATTGATTAGTGCTGAAGGTAAGTACGGAGGAAACGTGACTGTTTTCATGTTACATAAATGTTGTACAAAATAGGCACTTCTTTGAGATTTGGACTCGAAGCTCTGTAACAGAAACCAAAGTCTAAAGAAAAGCGTTCTCTCATCTTGTCCCAGTTTTTGGGCCTGCATACTGATCTCATGCTGCTTCTGTGTCTCTCCTTAGCTCTAAAATGTCCATAGTGGTGTCAGTTATGTTATGTGGTGGTGGTGGTGATGTTTTTTTTTTTTTCTTTGCTTCAGACCCTAGACTTCATGACCAATTTCTGGTAAATAAGTGATGATCAGCTAAAACTCAGTTTCTCCCAAATCCATAGTAGCAAATGTTTTTCTGTCATTGCAGCTGAGGGAGGGGAGCAGAAAGGCATGCCAGGCTGCTTAAGTGATACTGTAGCATTGTTCAACAGAGATAAGTTTTAATCCACTACAAAGAGGGAAAGGAGCATTTGTGCGATAGAGAAGATACTGGCGTGGTGAGAAAGTGAGATAGCTGCTGGAAAAGCTGCCTGCAGGGCCTTTTGTGTTTCCAAGTCACTCAGAACTGAAGAAGCATTTGAAGTCTGTCCCCTAATTAATGCAGCAGCATGTGATAATTTAGCCTCTGAGAAGCCTGGGTTTTAATTTTATTTTTCTGATCTGACAAATGAACCAAGAGGATTTGCTTCTGCTTTTCAGGGAGAGAGGTGGGGGAATAATTTGTGGAAGCACCAAATACTCAAACAGATTTCAGCTATCCAAGGTTGGAATTGTTAAAGTGGCAGCCCATTTCACCTAACATGCTGTTTGTCTCATAAAATAAATGCAATTACGTACTTTTTACAGATCAAAACTCCGAGGAGTTAATAGAATGTTGGTGACATCCCAGCTTGGACTAAATATCATAAAAATATTGAAAAACTAGTCATTCAGCTCTCTTGGTGTTATTGAAGCAGTGTTAAAATTAATACATATATCTACTAAGAGAAACTAGAAGATGTCAGTTCTGAGGTATTTAGACACACCAAGTACATCCACTAAAATAACTTCAATAAATAAAATTCAATTGCATCTCTATGGTAGGACTCTGGTTTGTTTAATTTACACTGAACAAAGTGTTTAATTAGAAGTTGCAGTATATCAGGAAGAGGTGGTTGCCTCTAACAAATTTCTCCTCATTACTTTCTGCATCCAGTGTAATTTCCCTTAAGGTGACGATAACTTTCAACGCTTGAACCCGTGGACTGCTGAAAGCCAGCAGCCAAGTAGGCTCTGTTGCAGGCAGATAGTTCTCACTGCTTTTGTTTGCAACCTGCCTGGGTACTGTTCTTTGCCTAAAAGCCGCTTCCTTACACTGCAGGTAAAAAGTGGTTTAAAAGGTGGAGAAATCATACTTGGTATTTAAAGGTGTGCGGTGAGGGACAGTACACATCAAGGAGTAGTGGTATCCTGTTGCAATTTTATTGGATGGGTTTCACAGGAAGTAAATGTGCACTTTATAGTACCTGTCATAAATATAACCCCAGTAAACAACAAGACTAGAAATATTACTTCGTTCTTTCTATCACTCCTCCTTTCCCTTGGCTTGCTGCTTGTCAGTATGCTGCATTGCCATTAACTTATTAAACATTATGGGGCAGCATTAGTTACAGGAGCACTGACTTCTTGTTAACACTTTCAACTATTCCAACTAAAAAATGACCTCCCACTGTGCTGATGCAAGTTGTTACTGCTCAGTGTTGCCAGTCCAATAGCAGTAACGATAGAAAGATCAGCTCTGGAAACTTTTTTTTTTTTTTTAACATTGTGCTTAATACAAACTTAATTGTACTATTTAGCAAACACTTCTGATGCACCTGACTGTTGTTTGACAAATAAAGACCAAAATTGTCGTTTAATATAGTGTAGTAGCCTTCAAGTCCTTCAGTCCTGTCTACCCTCTCAGGAGTATAAAAGTATTGTTCTTCTGAAACACTGGTTGTACCTCCTTGTAAATATATTTGTGTCTTCTAAATGACTCTTCCTCTGTCTCTGAAGATCAGCCAGCTATATGTTGGGATATGCTGGATGGTAGTTTCCTACTGTCTGCAGTTTTCTTCAGACACTTCAAATAAAAAACATTGTATCTTCAGTATGTGTTCCTCTTAGAATTTTTGTAGTGGTGCCTGCCAACTACCCCTTCACTTGTGATTGATTTAGAGGAGATGTATAGTTGATGTAAAATGATAGAAAATGTTACAAAGTAGCAGAGAAAGGAGATGGTTCTAGTTAAAGAGAGGAAATATGTCAACTGTTAGAGCTGCTACTTAGGAGAAAAATCATACTTTGCTTTCAGGATATAATCAGGTTTGTCCATAATAATTTCTCCTCCTTTACTGGCTTGAATCTTTTTTTTTTTTCTCTTCTAAAAAGTAACTGAGGCTGCAGAGTTTCTGCAGGCGTCTGCTAACATAAGTGACGCAAAATGACACACAAAGAAGTGACTGCTTCTTTGATCTAGATCTCACTCCTGGTTTATTATAAACATACCAAACTTGTGTCTGTGTCTATCTTCTGGTATATGCTATGCTGGACTCTGAGTGCTAGTTAGCAGTCCCAGGCAGCTGCTTCTCAGTAAGCTTCCCACTTTTAATAGTCTGTGTGAGAGGTGTGTGTGTGTCTATATATATATATATATTTTTTTTTTTTTCTAGTTGAGAGCATGTTCGCACAGTGTGAAGTTCAAGTTCAGCTGGAAGCCCTGATCCTTTTCCCTCCACTGTGCTCAATGGAAATGCTCATGTTCATAGTGCAGAAAAAAACACTGTAGTGTATTCAGATGGGTGGGGGGGAAAGAAACCAAGCCATTCATATAGATATATGCCTACAGACATACCATGATGTCATGAAACACCAGGTGGTTGTGGTTTTGCTTGTTTTTTGAAACAAAAACATTGAGACCTCTCCAACCTATGTGTTTGGTTTGACCCTAACAGCTTTAGTGAAGCTACATTGTGCAGTTACCCTCTGTCTTTTGAATTTTTAACTATGACAGTAGTGATACATTTGGAGGATGCACTTTTGTAAAGCTGAGATGAGATATGGAAAACTGCAGAAAAGTACAAAATGTCGATTGGGAAGAAAACCAAATACTATAACTGGTAGAAGAGAGATTCTTTCCCACTAATTCAGATATACTACAACAAAAGCTGTTCTACAACATAAAACCTGGTGATGATAAGTCTGTGCATGAGCTCACGCTAAGCTGCAAGCAGGTATTAGCCCAAATAGGCCTGTGGCAGGGCTTTCGGAATGTTATAGCTGGCTTCCTCAGCTGTAACATCAGTGAAACCAGTACTCAGTGACCTTTATTCACTGCTGGTTAGGTAAGTACTAGGCTCATTGAGAGCAGATTTGTTGGGACTGAGTTCCTAATGAGAAATAATAGGGAAACCTGGTAGCTGCATGGTTGGAGTGACTAGTGTGTTATGTGCATCATGTTGTTCTCTTACATCTGAATAAATGAGCTGTTGCTATAAGAAAAGAGAAGAGCCAAATACAGAAGAATAATGTGTTTAAAAGTAAATTAATGCTCTTACAGAGTTGCTACTGAACACAATTTCAAGTAGTAACAGGAAATCTTTAAAGATGCCCTTCTGAGTCGCTGCTAATCTTTTTTTCTTTTCCTTTTCCCCAAAACTTTATAAATTGAAGGAAGTGCACAAGCAATTTTTTAGTCTTTGCACTTGAATATATAAGCTGTAGGGTTTTTTTTTTTTGTGTGTGTGTGTGGTGTTGGATGTTTTAGAAACCTTGTTATTTATAGCGCATGGAGCAAGGGAGTTCATGCTGGTTTCTGGCCCTTAGGTGCTACTGCAGAAATAATCTTTAATAAGAGAGATCTGCCTAGACTCTTTTTTTTCTTCTCCCCTGTCCCTTGCCAAATCTCTCTCAATGAGAACTCACTCTCTCATCTCCATGACTCAGAATCTCCACGTCAAATATTTTAATATAAGTAAAATAAGCCGTTATGTCACCTGAAAATATAAAGTACCTGCAGAATTGTATAGACAGATAATTCATGTCCTGATATTTACTATTTTAAATAGGTGTGTGGCTATTTTCCTTAGGGTGTTTTTGTTGTCCCCCACCCCCTTCCCTACACACACTTCCTATGGACACACACACCACTTAGAAGAAAATAAATGGCTTTTAGCCTTCTGTTAATTGATGATTTTTAAGTTTGCATGCCTGGAATCTTACATATTTGCTGTTTGAATTTTCCAATTATGGAACATGATCTTGCAAAACATGTGATTTCACTGTTTGTGCTGTGTTTCCAAAATAGCTAATTCTAACTTAGAAGCTGATAATTCTAAGTGAGTAGAGTTCAAGGCTGTCTGATTATTCTTTTTTTCTTAATTTCATTGAAGTTGTAACCTCAACATATACAAACTACATCAATTTTCTATATAGAGAGGACAGCATCTATGGAACTCAGTTATCTGTCCAAAGTGAATGTACAGTCTTCAAGATGTCCTTAATAGCACTCACAGGAGGCAGGGAAGTATCCTCATTTCTGCTGAGAAGATGATGGAGAGTAAGTCTAAAAAACCTGTCTCTTAAAACTATCAAGGGAAGCAGATAAGTACATAGAAATATTAGCACAGCTGAAAGCATGATAAACTGCAAGTGTATACAGAATTAAGCTAGACATAAGTGGATCTGACTTATTTTTTCACGTTAATAATTAAAGTGCATTGTACGAACAGTCACAGAAGGCTTGTTTTATGTTTGTCAAATGTCCTAATAAGAACATGGCTGTAGGTATTTGTGAAAGATCTAGATTAGAAGTCTGGCTTTTACAGTTCAAACTGGTGCCAACTACCACAGGCAAGCAGTGTTCCTATATGATCAGAACATGTTTTTCTTGTTAAAAAGCAATAAATATATATTTAGTATTAATGTTATTTCTAATCTGGTATCAACATCTGGTTGTGATAACGTTTCAACAACTAAAAAAAGATACAAGAAAAGAGTGGTTTATGGAATGTAGTTGAACAAGATGACATGGTGTCATACAAATGGTATCCCTGCTCAATTTATCTGGCATGTATGCATCACATTTTCTGAATGTCATACTGAAAAGATCACAGAAGAAGTATTGTGTTTCATCTTCATCTGATTTCTACTCAATGTTTTCCAGAAGCATAAAAATGTAGTGTGAGCTTTATGGCTATGTTTGGACACTGAAGAATTGAATAAAAATCCAACACAAGGATGAGGAGTTTAATATTCCATTGTTTTAACTCTTAACTCCAATGGAATATAAAACTAATTTCTGGAAGACTAAATACATGACTCATGCAGCTTATTTCTTTTTTTAAACATGCTAGATTTCAAATGGATTTTAAAACAGATCATTTGAGAGGTTTTTTTTTTTTTTTTTTACCATATTCCAGTTATGCGGATAAGTTTTGAAAGTGCACTTTCTGTGAACAGAGAACTGTAAGAAGGATGAAGGAAGGTGATGGTTAATTTGCACTGCTGTGTTCAGTTGTTTCATTCAGTGACCTACCTGAAGATTTTTTCTATAATAATAAAAATAGATGGAAAATGACATACTGCCTTTCTAATTCTAATCTTATTTAAGTCCTAAGTTTGTTCCTTTTTGGTTTTAAAAACTACCAGGAATTAGAATGTGTATTTACACTGGTAACTACCTGAAATTAACATAAGAGCATTTATATAATTTGAGTGACAAAAATGTAGTAATTTCAGTTAAAATTTAACATACTACTTGCAGAATGTTAATTAACATTCTTATTATTAGCTAATTAAAATCTAAGGTGTCAGATCATTAGGGTAACAAAACTTAATCCATTAAACAGTTCAATATATGAAGGTCACTCCAAAAGTAATGCCTCCTCTTTATTTCCATGGAAACTACAACAGATTCAAAAAATACAACAACACTATTCGATAGAGCAAATTCTCTGCTACTAAACACTGTTATTCAACATAGTCACCACTAGTAGCTGTGCACTTTCACCGGCAATGAACAAGAGCTTGCATGCTGCACTCATAAAAATCTGCACCAGTGAAGGTGACCCAATGTCACCACTGCTGAAATGCACCACCACTGCCTAACTATGCTCACATCCACTATTTGGTCTCCATAAATGTTCAGCAAGCATTGATGAATGTCAATGGGTGCGGTTTCTTCTGCATGGAGGAATTCATTTCCACACATTTGCTTCATATGCACTTCCACATCAGACACCATTGTGTCAGACTGTCCCTCTGCTGCCATCTGTCACACAGCAAAAAAATGGAATGAAATGTTGGTGGGAAGGTTCAACCTCTGCTGTTATACCACCAACACCTGCCTCTGATGTTGTGGGCCAGCATAATGAAGTAGGAGGGCTCCTCCAAATGCTTCTTATTTGTTTGAAATTTCTAGATAATTTACTTAACCATAGAATACTGTTGCATTTCAGAATTATACTTTTGGGGTAATGAAAACAGTATACAACATCCATTCATTCACTAGATATCTGGAATACTTTCTATTCCTTTAGACTTTAAGGATCCTTTTACTCCTAGGTGTTTGGTTTTGTGTGCTTTTTTTATTTGTTTTTTGAAAATGAAAGGCAATTTCCAGAAAACAATTCCAACAGAAATAGATATCTATTGTCAATGAAAACTTTTAAAAACAAAAAAAAACAGACTTTAAAACTTTGTATATGCAACTTTACAGCAAAAAAAATTGCTTTGGTAGTCAATGTAGAGCTCTATAAATGCAAAAATTGTCTGCCCTTTATCTTTTAGTTTCTCATTTTGCTCAGAAAAACAGAATAATAACTGAAATGCTTGACTGATGAGAGAAAACATGATTGACGCTTTCTTGGGCTTTCCTTTTCCGGTTAAGGTACCTGTAGAAGTCTCATTCTTCTTGGCATCCCTTGCCAAGCTTAGTTTGAGCTGGGCCTTGGCCTTCCTGACTCCATCCCTACATCATCTAGCAGCATCCTTATACTCTCCTCACAGTCTGTCCCTGCTTCCACTGCCTGTGTGTTTTCTTTAGTCTCCAGTTTGAGCAGCAGGTTATGATTCAGCCATGCCGGTCTCTTGCCCTCCTTTCCTGACTTCCTGCACCTAGGGATGGAGAGCTCTTGTCCTCTGAGGAAAGCTTCCCAAATTAAGTAAATCTGAGTTCTTACAAGATTTGAACGTGAGTGCTCACTTCTGTAGTCTCTGGAAAACTCTTTGTCCCAGAAAACCTGTGTTAACATTTCAGTAAAGACTTGAACTGCCTGAAAGACTTCTTGCAAAGATCTGTTTATGTGTATGGATGCTGCAGATACTGCTGTTTAAGAAGCCAAGTTATTGACCAGATAAACTAAATGAAGTGCAATTCAAGATAAATGCATCTAGAGGCAATATAAATCAAAATAATCAGAAATAGTTCTTCATAAAATGTTTTTAACGTAAGCTGGCAATTTTATCCTACATTCTCCCCTTCAAACTTACCAATGTTTTCTTTGTATAGACATCATTCCCCTAAAAGCATATAACTCTTGTCACAATTTACAAACCATATTCATCTTGGAAGTTCTGCTACTTCCGCTTATATTAGAGAGCCAACCTGAAGACACATGTTTTCTTTAGGTGTTGTTCTGGATCTTAGTCTCTGAAATTCTTTATCTCTGAGATACAAAATACTTATTTTGGGCATTGCTGAAACATCACTTTGGCTTACCAGGTTTTGTATGTGATTGTTTCTAGTTGCTGTGGTGATTCTAAAATGATTAGTGCTTCACTGTTCTAGGTTCTCTCCAATCTGTGGTGAAAGGGCAATTCAACGTATAAAGTGTCATGGCGAATGTAGGTATGACTGCTGACACCTGACGTCAAGAACAAGAAAATCCTGAAATCCTTTATCCACTAATGTTTACTGATAAAGTAAATTCAAGTAATAACCAGTTGTCTTCTAGGAAATCAGAGTTCCAGGGTAACGGCATCCTGAGAACAAGTGCTTTACAGGCCCTTTGTTTCTTCATTGCTTTTCTCCCATATTTTTTTCCTTTTACTGTTTCTGTGCTTCCTACTATCTCTGATTATGCCAACTTGGTTGATGGCCATTAAAGAAACAAAAGCAGAGTAAGAAGTCTTGCTGGCATGTAAGGATATAAGAACGAACTAATCCTATTCCACAAACGAGCTGAGGAATAAGGGTGTCCCTGCTGGCTGCTAGAATATTTCTAAGATTGTTTATGGTCTGCAGTGGGGCTGTGGTTACCCTGTTTACTTAACATTCTACAGGGATTTTGTTATTTTTGATCAGAAAATGGTTAAACATACTGGTTTATGTCTATGACGGGGGGAGGTCTGTCTGTTCCTTTGTGTCCTTATTACTATTTTTATTTTCCTTCTTTCTTCTTGGGGGATTTGTACCACTGTGAGGCTAAAGATACACTTAGTTCTAGTTGAATAGTTGAGTCCAAGTTCTGATCTGACTTGACAAAAAAAATTGTGGTAAAGTATAAAGATATGCATGCTTGTGCAGACGTGCATATTAGGGAATAGTGTACAGCTCACCTCAGAAGTTCTGATTTATGAAGAGAATAATTTGTCTCTGAGTTCATAAGATCTGTTTAGTTCCCTAAAGCATCGAGAGTTGCATTACTCATAGTAAAGAGATAATAGTGATAATTTCATCTCTGTTATGGATTTTAGTTCATCCTGCACTTTCAGCACGTGATTTCAGCCTCGCGTGATACAGTGCGCACCATACTTAATTGTGTGAGCAAGGAAGTTCATTATAGGCAAGCCCCTGGCAACTGCAGGGTAGTGTAAAACAGGCTTTTTCAGGTTCACATACTAGCTGTTTTTCATGTGTAGTTGTTTCACAAAGACAGTGCTGATGAGAAGCACTTGCTGTGTGCTCCTACTGTATCACATTCTGTTATGATAAATGTGTTTTGAACAAAATGATATTGGGTCCATAAAAAGAAATTACTCATGTGTAAATGGTCGTGGAAGTCCTGCCAAGGGAATAATAAGAATCTAGGAGTGCAGTCATTGGTATTCAAACAAAGGAAAATGCTGAAGGCAATGCTGTCAGCTTAATTTTCTTCTCTGGTCTAAACCTCAAATACTGGTGTAGTTCTTGTAGCTTGCAGTGAATGTATATGCGTTAATTCCATAGGAGCTCCAAATATTGCTTCAAGGCAATGCATTTCTTGAGAGTATTCGATTCTTGTAGCATAAGACTCATGGATAGTTATATTTTAATTTGGTATACTCGTTCCAGAAAATGAATTACTGAGATGATTAATAAGAAAACTCTTTATGTGGACAAAAATATCGAGGGTGATCCGTGGTCGTGCTAACTGCTCTCATGAGGCTGGGAACTGAACATACATAGAGATGAGGATGGAAATCTGTTTTATAGCAAGTGTACTTTCATGGAATTCATTATTTCTTCTCTGCCTTGTCATTTTTTTTCAGATCAAGCTGTGGGCGGTTGTTTTTTATCTCTTGTGCACTTTAGAGAAGTCTGATCAGCTGCAATGTGAGAAAGCAGGAAGAAATTTGTCTGTTCTCACATATGGCCAACATTAACATTATGTAGAGCTTTCTGGAGATTAACAGGCTCATCCAAGGTGACCAAACCATCCAGGTACCAAAATTTTCACAGAATGAATTACTTATTTGTTAAGTACCTCGTTATTTGAAGGAAATCTGTCTCCATTCACAAGGAGACGTAACTAGTTAGTGTTGGGTTTGCGGGGGTGGATTAGTTTGTGTGAGGTTTGTTGTATGAGGTTTGTTGTTTTGGGGAATCTAATTTGTTGTGATGGTGTGTATGTGTAGCTGGTTTTCTTGGTGGGGGATAGGAGAATGGTGAACAGAGCAGGAGCTACCTCCTCAGTATTTCTTCAGAGTGATTAAATTTCAGATGTATAACTTTCTAATTCTTATCGCCTTTATCCTTGGTCACCTATGGACTTGTAAAGATTGATAGGCAACCTCAGTTTACAATTCCGTCCGAAGGCTTGAAAATGATAAATTTTTTCTCAAACACTCAGAACCCTCAAAATATAATATACTTTGTTTCTTTAGTAAAGATTTTACAGTCATATTTAACAATAGTCATTTTTGCTTTCTTTCTCCCCTTCTCTTGAAGACAACTAAAATACAAGTTATTACTAATATCCAAAAAATCATTTAAATTTGTT
This sequence comes from Penelope pileata, assembly GCA_013396635.1. Classification (NCBI taxonomy): domain Eukaryota; kingdom Metazoa; phylum Chordata; class Aves; order Galliformes; family Cracidae; genus Penelope; species Penelope pileata. The sequence goes on along the minus strand of WBMW01004865.1, from coordinate 81,092 downwards.
AGTTTCCTGACAAATGATATTGCACTTTGGATCAAACTTACGAAGAAAAACCCGGTTAAGTATAATGGCAAGGCCCAGCTGTATCTTCTGCTGGGTGCTGTGAGAACTTTTCTACGATAAGAAATTTTGATGAGAGAGAAGCAGCATAGAGTCAGCCAGAAGCAAAACCTCAGGCTAATTCAGTGCATGGTCAAAAGAGTTGAAAAGAGTTGAGTGCTTTGTTATAAGCCTAAGTGATTCATTTCAGATTAGCAAATCAATGGTAGGATTACTAATAAATCATATCTGCAGTTTCTTTAATCTATGACTGTAGAACTGTCACTGTTTTTTGGAGTCATTTCAGGTTGATGCTTGTATAGTCTATCACATAGGTCATTCAAAAGGAAGCAAAATGCACTTGTTAATCTAAAAATTTCCTAGTTTTTCTGATTTTCCTCAAACACCATCTGCACAATAAGGGCTCTGTGGAGAACTGGTGAGATTGATAATGTTTGACAGTGGAATATGTGCAACAGTATTGTTCTACAATGAACTTCATCTTCTTTTCTATAACATTAAAATTACATAATTATTTTTAACTCTTCCCTTCATATTAGGGTCATATCATTAAGCTTTAGCCAATGTGCATTGAAAGATGCTTTTCAAAAAATAAGAGGAGTGACAGAAGGGAAGAGAACTCTAGAGGAGAACTCTGTGATTACGTTTGATCTCTGGTGATACACGAGAACCCCTTTTTTTTTTTTTTTTTTAGCTAGTAATAATGATATGTAAGGAGAAAGCTGGCATATGGGGAAAAGAAAGATCACAAACCACCGAAGTGCTACACAACAGCTACTGAGCAGTTGAAAGCCCCATCTGCCATAGTGCGTTCTGTAGGATGCTTTGCGTTGGTTTGTTTACAGTTTACATCAACAGTGGCATTAGTATTTGTGCTACAGCAGCATTCTAAAATATTACTGTTTAAATTACAAAAATCTCACACTAGATCAAATTTTCAAATGCTAAAGACGAAATACTAAAAGTATACAGAAATGGATGAGGAGAAAAAACAGTATATTGCTAATGGGCACATTTTAATCTTTCTTCACATTTTTCTTACAGAATGGAAAGAGCTTCTACTTGTGTTGTTTTCATCTCCCCCCCCCTGCTTTTTAATATAACTTTAAAAAAGTCATCAGCCTTGCAAAAACAATGTAACAGTAAAAACTAAATAAATTTGCATGAGCAGGACCTTTTTCTTCCTAATTTCTGTACTGAAACAAGAGCAAAGTTCAAATTGCATGTTTATATGTCTACATTTGATTTTTTTTTTATTTTATTTTCTGCCCTTTCAAAATCATTTGTCAAGATAAAACAGAAGATTTTGATTTGCAAACTTTCTTCTTTTCTTACCAGAAAGATGCTGAAGTTAGAATAAATTCTCATAATGTTGGAAGACAATCATCCAAGCTACGCGACTTAGCCAAAAATGACTGGAAGACAACACGTGCATGGCTAGCAATGTAAAATAACAAGTGCAGGTCTCTCAGTATTAGAGTAATTTTTTCTTATAATTATTTTTTCCTTTCAGTGCCACTGGCAGACCATTTGAGTTGCAAAATTAGTACTTCTGCCACAATATTGCAATCAAAGTGCGCATTATTTGTTACTAAATGTTTTACTTCAAAGCACTTGAATATATAGTAGCTTGTATGCTTAAGTGTTTATGTTCATAAATGAAGGGGAATTCCCCATGGCTGCACTACCTTCTCTTTAGATGTATTATTATCTTTCAGAAACATTAGCACAAAGCAATTTATAACTTTATGTCATGAAGGAAACATTAAAAGTCTGGTATAAATCGGAGGTGAACTTAGTTTTGCACGAACCATATTTGCCTCTGCATGTTCTTATAATGACTTGGGGGAAGGGGAAGGGAAGATATACTTCCACAGTAGGAGCTACTCCACTCACTAATGTCATCTGCATTGTGTATGAACGCATTAATGCAAAGGTCACAAAGTTAATGATGTTTAAAACTGTATTGTAAAATTTGCTTCAGCAACCTCATAAAAATAGCAGCTAATGAAGTAACTTTAATTTGTAGTAACACTAACCTTGTTTCTTCAGCACCAAACTACTGGTTTATAATTGTAGCTGGAATGTTGCTTTAATGTTTTCTTTTTTCTTTTTTTTCCCTGTATTTTTCATGCCTACTCTAATGGACCAAGCAGAACTTATACACAAAGAAGCAGCATCTATCCCTCCAAAAGTTTCAGTGCTATAGGCAGTCCTCAGAGCTTTCACTGGATCTCTGCATGTACCACCTCATTTCATTTCAAGCGAGCACCCTGGCGTCCTTAAAACTAGTAACACAGTTGCAGTCTACATTGTACAAGAAGATCTATATTATTTCATTTTTCAGAATTCTTGTTATACTCAGCTGGGGCATGCATGGCAGGAAACAGTTTAAGAACTTACTGTTAGTATAACTAATTTTAATAAACCTAGTTGTCCAAATTAGTTAATGACTACAGAAAAACTTCATGAATTGTGTCTAAAACTATTGCACTGAAGTGTTCCTACTACCTGTCTATCCTTTTGTTGTGGTGTTCTTAATCTATCAGTGGTCATCTGGGCCCTAAAGGTGACACTACAGCAAAATCAGGAAGAGGGAAATTGAAATGACCTCTTTGGCATCCTGAGGTTGTCACCAGGAAGAAGCATGTGCTCAATGTGAGTGTGGCAGAAGAAACATGATGTTGCTGATCTTTTTTTCTTTCCTGTTTTGGGCCTCCTTGAAGCTATTATTACTTCTCTCCATCCCAGCCTGCTGTCCTCCCCTTCTCTCAGGGCAGGGTGAAAACCACCCCACAATCCCCTGCCCCTGGGGCTGTGTCTCCTGCAGGGACAGCCTGGAGCTGTCAGCCCCTTTCCCCCATGGCACTCCCAGAGCTGAAGCTCAGTCAGGCTGGGCAATGGGCACTCGGCCACGAGGTGCCTGCAAAACCTAGCTCAGCCCTGTCCAGGCCAAGGGCAGCCCAGGTCAAAGCAATTCAAAGCCTGTGACCTCTTAATAACAATAGTGAAATCATATTTACTAATAATACTTCCTTATATTCCTCCTGGTAGGGTTCAAGCAGTCCTGTTCAATGCCTCTGAGTTGTAACCTTTTGGCTCTGATTTTCTTGATGGTGCGAAGAGGCAGAGGCTCTTTAACCTCTCATACGTGTATCTGCAGTTTGTATACTTGGTAAAAGGTCTGCCTTCAGAACATTCTCTGCTTTTCATGAATGGTGGTATTAGATGTCTCCTAGACACAATGAGATCCACAAAAGAATTATGCAGCAGAGCCATAAATGAAACCCAGAACTGGCATATCAAGTTTTACGTTATTTTAAAATGATGTTTGCCTCCAGGTTACCAGATTTGTGATAAAACACGTTTTTTGCCCTGACCTGTGAACTGGATTTGTGGAGGCAGAGAATTTAGGGAAAGCTGTAAATCACAAATCTCTTGATTAGCAGCAACTCAGAAATTGGAAAGATGCATGCAAAGCTTTCTTAATTTGAAAAAATAAAATAAAAAGCTTTCTAGAAAATGACTATTTCTAAGGACTAAGCAGAAATTGTGTAATTTTTCTGTATTATAACTTCTGTTGAAATCAATGAGTTATTGGATGAATAAGGACTAAACAGTCTGGAAAGTGAAATTAACAGCTATTTATAAAACAGATTTTAATTTTCTCTTTTAGATTTATATCAACTGAATTCCATCACTCTTAATGCATTGATCTGCTAATGTAGAATTATTATCATAAGGAATTATGTCCATAATAACAATTCATTAATATATTGTATATACTCAGTAAGCTGCCTTCATTATTTAAAAAAAAAAAAAAAAAAAGTCCTTAAGGGCATAATTGTATTCCCCATGGAACCTGATTGGTTCAACTGCATAGTCTTTTTCTTTTCTGGTAAGAGTTACAAAATATGGTGCATATAACTGTGTAAAGAATGCACTTAAGAAGTGCCAAAACAGAGGCATATAACTACATACAAATAAGATCATAAGATCTTCAGAGTAGCTCATCAAAATACTTCTGTTTCATAGCAGCAGTGTCTCCAGATAATTATTATCCTTCCTATGCCATCCTTACTTTTGAAAGAATATTACTGTTAGACCAGCTCTCCACAAGCCACTCTGGGATGGTGATAGCTTCAAGGATAGCAAGATCTTCAGCAATCTATTTGTATTTCCATGTTATTTTAGGCTACAATCAGTAATTGTCTGCAAACAGGAACAGGTCAAGGATTACCCCCTAATAATGTTGCTGGTAGTATGTTGCATATTGCAGCACATTGTTTTTAGTAGTCTAAAAAAAAGCAGGCTACTTCAGTTTTAGAAAGTGGTTTGAATTTTCTTTCTCACTGCTCATAGGATATCAAAAAATAAAATCCAAGGGTCTCTGTTATCAGTTCTGGTTCAAGATAGAAGTATTGCCATCAGTTACGCTAATGAAGGAAGAATGAAGAAATTCCATGTGAATGAGTAAAGGCACACAGTTCTGTAAACCTTGTAGCTGTTGTGTGTTAGTGCTTTAAAATGTTATGTTTGTCAGCAGTCACCAAGTCCATCCTTTCTAACAGTTGCTCTATCAGGACTTCTTGACCTGATTTTAGAACAAGAATTAAAATGCTCAAACCGAGGATTCCTTACATTTCCATTTCAGAATTTTTTCCTTTCTGCCTTTATTTATTTATTTTACCAGTTTTCCTCATTCTGATTCTTATTACTTCCAATTTAAACTGCTTTAGACTTTTCTTCATATGTGAGTCTTATGGAACCGTTCCACATACCCTGTAGGTGTTATTCATGTATGGTGAATGTATCAGTTCTGTTTGTCCTCATGATTACAGGTGTTTTGGTTTGTCTTGCATAGCACGCTTAGGGTGTTTGAACAGGATTCTTTTCAGGTTAAGCTAGACAGAATGATGCATCGAATGCACTTCAGACTTTAAGTGACAATCAGACCACAGGACCATACTAAAATTAGTCTGAAGTATTGCCCATAGTCCACAACTCTTTAAGTGTTGTGTCCTTAGCATCAAATGTGATGCTATACAGATCTGGCTCAATTAGCATAAAATTAGTAGCTTATGCTAATATCTTTGTATGTGTTATTGCATGCTATTAGTCTTGTTTATTTCTTTAGAACTGCCTAATGACATTTTCTGAGCTACTGCATTAGCCTCAAACTTCTTATAAAAGACTGAAATTCAGAGTAGATCAGCTCCCTCAGTTTGCATGGAGATAATTTCTGGTGATTTCTTATTCATCATTACTCAATCATTATTTTGCTCAGATAAAGCCAAGCTACCCCCTTTCCTCCTGCTACCAATTTTCTAATTCTGGATTGACAATTTGCAAAGGAAGAATACATAATTCAAAGGTGAAAAATTCATAGCATCTCTACAGCAAATGATGTTTTGTTCTCCAGTACCAGCGGATACAGCTTCTTGACAGCTCTAAAGCTCTCAGGTGATGATATCATTGAGATTCCCAGAGGAGATGATCAACTTATTGCTATGTTTCTTAGCCTGGTATTCAAGGGTCTGTGCTGTCTCTGTACAGGAACATATGACAAGAGAGTCATAGAAATATGTAATGGTTTTGATTGAAAGGGACCTTAAAGATTGACTAGTTCCAATCCCCTTGCTATGGGCAGAGACACCTCCCACTAGATCAGGCTGCCTAAAGCTCTATCCAGCCTGACAACGGAATGCTTCCAGGAAGGGAGCATCGACATCTTTGGGCAACCTGCTCCCACTCCTCACCACTCTCTACGTAAAAAATTTACTCCTAATATCTAATCTATATCTCCATTTATTTGCTTTAAATCTGCTATTCCTTGTCTTAACACTACACTCTCTGATAAACAAACAGTTCCTCACCGCTTCTTTTGTTGGACTTCTTTAGGCATTGGAAGGGCTATGCTATAATGTCTCCTCGGAGGCTTCTCTTCTCTGCACAATAACGTTAGTTGAGAGTGTGAATTCTCATCTACAAACCAGTATTTTTCAACATAGTCAATAACATTAACTATTAGCTAGATTGTCCTTTTAGTCCTCATTTCATTATTTTGATGCTTAGAAGTACTTCTCATCTTATGCTTGTTTTTTTGATTTGCTTTGGTTTTGAGTGAAGTAGAGGCATGTTGTTATTCTTAGGATGCATTCTTTTTCTTTTTTCCTTTTTTTTTTCCTTGTTTTTTTCTTTTTTTTTTTTCCTTGTTTTATTAAAACATAAATCCGGAAAGACATGAATTTGCACTTATGTGGCTGAAAAAGGGTAAGTCGTTGGGACTTTTTAGTGAGTTTGCAGAAGGGTTGAGTCTGGAAGAGACCTCTGGAGGTCGTCTGGTCTAATTCCCTGGCTAAAGCACAGCCACAGCATGTTGCCCAGGATTGTGTTCAGTTGGCCTTTTGAAGATCTCCAAGGATGGAGACTCTACCACCTTCCTGAGCAACCTGTACCAACACTCAGTCACACACACAGGAAAGAAGGGTGTTCACATTTATAGGTCACAGCAGCTCAACAAGATCAATATAACTTTAACTGTAAAGGAGTTGCGTTAAATTTTAAAGATGCTTTGAGAATTAACTTTATAGAATGAAACAAACTGAAAATAAAACTGGTTGGAATCATAGAAAAACTTAATTGTCTAAGCTGCATGGAGTGTATGAATACATTAGCACTTCCTAAGCGACAGCTTTTCAAACTTCTCAGTTTTAATTGATTTAAGTTGCCAAGGTACCTTAGCTATCAAGGGCAAATATATTTTAATTTTCATCTTGACTATGCCCGTTGAAAATGTATTTTAATACTATTATCTTGGGTCTATTCTGCTAGACTAGATTCTACCCCAGTGCAGAAAAACAAAGCAAAGATCTTGTACCTTCTATGCCTTTTCAAGTAAAGAAATTTGACAAGAACATCAGTTTGTCATTGCACCGTAATGTGAAGAACAGTTCATTTTATTATTTCATTGTACTGTTAGTAATATCAACACAATGTAGTCTCAAAGTAGTGTTATCTGGTAAATTTCAACTCTTCAACACTTGCATTGTTTAAGCTGATGCTTGTAATAAGGAAGATGAAAGAAAATTTGCCAAGTAACAGATGTTAGTGGAAAAAATGAGAGTAATAAACTATCCTGGTCTAAATGCAGCAATAGATCAGAAAAACTATCTAACCATAACAGCTGTTGAAGACTTGAAAATATCTATTTTCTTTAAACATAGCCCAAAGTTTACCCTAAACATACCTACAAATACATCTAAAATAAAAGATCTGTAAGAATCATGTTCAGTTTGACCTCAACAATCGATAATGTAGAAATTTTATGTTTTGCATTGAGGAACTTTATATCATTTCAATAAGAAGTTTGGGTGATGGATAAACTCTTTGTCTCAAGTCTTTACTTGACTTTACATAACATATAAGACTTTACTTAAGACTTAACATAAGACTTTACTTAACATATTATGCAAAATAATGGCTTTTTCTCCAGGTTTTGCATTCAAAGAAAAAAGAAGATGGGATTATATTCAAGTGTATCAGAAAGAGACTTTTTAATTTGTGTTACTCAAGCTCATTTGTAACAATAGTAGATAACTCCAGGAGTTATTACACGGAAAGTATCTAAACAATTGGGATGAGGCAGTCTCGTGTTAGCTCTGGCTACAACACACTAAATAGTCAGCAAGGTGGGTTAGTAGCCAGCTCCTGTGGTAAAATATATATAGGAGAATATGTATGAAACTAACACTGTAAAACCCAGATTTAATCTGGGACTTGAGTGGGTGAGCTGTGTCCAGGCGGATGAACCTGGGCAAAGTGCAGGCTGTTATGGCATGGACAGAGTAGTCTGTCCATGTATGTGCCCACTGAGAAAATTAACTGACAACTGTGTTAGGTGAGCACAAAGGTGAACAGCCGCCTTTAGAGCTGTTTTGGAGCTGGGAAACATATAACTGCATGAATCACAAGAGAGCTTTCAGATGGGTTTCTGCAAAGATTTGATTTTTGAAAACAAAATTGCCGAACAGGAACTAGGGTCTGATATTAACCTTACATATCTGAAATAATGTCACTTTTTGGAGGGCGTGGATAGGTAGAATAAAACTTTTGTCAGTATCAAACACAATTTTTAATATGGGGGAACAAAAGGATATGATTAGATTGCAAGGTTAATTTTTGTGATAGAAATAATCTGCATGAAATTGGAAATAAAGGCCATCTTGTTCCAGTATTAATACCTTGATTATTTTTCTTAATATCAAAGTGGTTGAAGCATGTCTCCCTGTGCTATTCAATGCCACCACTACAAATGCTTCCACCAATTCTGAATACATGTTAAAAAAAAAAAATAAAAAAAAAAACAAACATAATTTGGTCCATGTTTGTTTCTCAATACTTCATTTGAAAACCGGGATAATAATTTCATGATTATTTAGATTTTATTAATAAGATAAATACCTGTTAGAGTGCTGTTACAATTTCCATTGAGAACACCAATGAAAATGAATGAAATGCATTTTTGGTTTCTTTTTGGGGGGGGAGTGCCTCATTTTCTAGTACCCAGTAGACATAGAATTGTATCATGGAAAAAGACTGGTGTAGTTTGTGTGGGAACATGATGAACTGAAATAAATCCTGAATTTGAAATTCTATTCAGGATAGGATATTTTATTGTGTTTCTCATTAAGATGACTTTATTTTTTCCATAGCTTACTAAAATTTTATTTTGAGTGTATCTGTTTAGGTGAGGCTAATCTTTCTTTTATAATAATATGTTATTTTATATATCAAGGAGTTTACTATGAAGGTACCAGTTTCCCACTTTTGGTTTCACTTGTCCTCTTACTGCAGAAACTTCAGTGAAAATAACTGTATAAGCTTCCTTTCACTTCATTATCTTTTTCAAAGTTAAATCAAGGTTTGCAGATCTATGAAAACTTAGTTGGTAAACCTCTGGATCCACTAGTTTTATTTCTAAACTTTTTTTCATCTAAATATGATTTTTTCCATGGTTGAATTATATTACAAAACTGTCTTTGATAATATAATTGGATGATAGCACAGTTTCTTTATATCTTAGACAAAAACAAGACTGTGGAAAATGTGGCAAAGGAAGTTTCTTTTAGTTCAGAAAAGAAAAAATTGCATGCGCATGCATTATGTACATGGATCAAAATTAGTGGCATATTACAGAAGGAGAGACACAAGCACAAAAATAATCAAGCTGACAAGAATTGAAACCAACCAAACAAAAACACTGAATGAAAAAGCAATTACAATTTGTTTTGGATTCTCAGAACAAAATATCTAATAAAGCTCATATTTAGGGATGTCAATAATGAACGTCTTACTTCAACTGATGTTTTCAGACATATTTCTATATAGTACTGCACACAGTTATGCCAAGCCTGTAGGGTAGGAGGGTGTAGGGTTTTGGGTTCTTTTTCTTCTGCTTGCTTGTTGTTTTTCTTTTGCTTTCTCCATTTATTCATTTATTTTTAAATCACAGAGCCATTTGCATCCTGTGTGTAAGTACACTTATCTCTATAAGAATAATATGTAGGTGGGTTACTCTAACGTTGTATCTCTTAGCTGTGTCTTCACCAAATAAAGTGCGAAATAAAGTAGTTTTCCAGAACATTGAAGTATGTTTTTTGTTATGCAAATGTCTTTCTCTGTTTCAAAACACCAGTGTTCTTTTGTCGCCGCACACGCACAAGTAATACAGAGGCCTCTAGTTGCGGTATATGCTTTCTTTCCTTTCTTCTTTATCGCTAAGGATAGTAACACCTTTTATACTGTTACAGAAATACTGGAAGATTCCACTAAAAGTTAAATCGATAACGTAGCATTAGGTAACTTAGTCACAGGGTGGCACAGTATGTCTTACACAGTTTCCTTAATAGTACCATAGACAGACAGTCCATTCTTAGAACAACACTGCTAGCAAACAGCCATGTTTCACTTCTTCCTTGCTCTTGTTTACTTCATCCATGGTCTGGTCACAAGCTTCAGGGTGTTCTTCTCCCGAGGCCGTTCCATCTAAGGCTGTGTCTTGATTGAGCTTTCAGACCCCCACAGAGATCTGGGTCTCGCTTCCTCATTCTCCTTGTCCCCCACATTCTTTAACCTCACGTATTTTTGTTTCTTTTTGTTTTGGGAAAGAAGTGGTTAAACATCCAGTGTCAGGATATCTTACCTACATTTTATGATAAAAAGAACTCTATATAAATATATGGTTATTAGACATCGTCAGTAACTAAACTCTGATTCTAGACTCATTAAAATTCTTTGAGCTATGCCTCTTCTTTTCCATCTGTGGAAATTGCACATTTCTTGAAGACTTCATTACAACAGCCAGGCAGACAGAAAAGAATGTATTGTTATCACAGCATGGAAGGCCTTATTTTCCTTTTATTTTAAAGGAAAGCTCAAAGACTTCAGGAAACATAATTCATTGTAATTAACCAAATCTCTTGAAAACATTTTGGATAACCTATTGTGATAAAATAGGAAAAAAAAAATACAAATGAGTGGAGATAGAAAATTAAGAAAACAGGGACAGGAAAGAAGGACAAAAAAGTTGAAAATACAATTAAAATTACTGCCTGTAAAAGTCTGTTTTGGAATCTTTTGTCTCAAAGCTTGATGTGAGAACTCTTTTGTCTCAAAGTTTGCCCACCTGCCTGCTGCCCGAAGGCTTGCAGACCAGGGGCAATGAGAGACAAGCAGCCGCTAAACGGCCATCGAGCAGCCTTTCAGACTGGCGCCTTGAGGGAGGCAACCACGGAAGGAGACGTGCAAGCCTGGCCGTGCCCGTTTGTGGGATATGTGACATACCTGGGTGCCCAGGAATGTCATGCTGGCCCAAAAGGAGGATACGAAGACCTCCTCCAACGGGGGAAATGGGAGCTGCCTATGAGCTGCCTACCTGCTGCTGTCTGACGAATGCCTGGCTGGACCTGCTTGGTATGTTCTGCTGCTTCAGACATGAGGTCCTGCTGCCCTGCTACCTCTGATGCCTGCTTGTTGCTCCTGCTTCCTGCCTGATGGCCCAATGCCTGACAATGCCTGTTGCCTGAGACCCGATGGCCTGATGCCTGCTGCTGCTGCTGCTGCTCCCCCTGTGCTCTTGCTCCCTCACTCCCACACGGGCCTGAAGATATTCCTGGTCTGATAGAATGGCGTGGGATCCATGGTGGTGACTGTCTCTGCTTTTTTATATGTAACCCTCACTCTTATTTCTTACCCTTTTACTATCGCCTGTTTTCCTATCCCCATCTCCGTCACTGACCAGAACTTCTATTAAACTGGTCGGACAACATTTGATCTCGTTTGTGTCTCGATCTCACTCCGGATATGTTAAAGAATCTCCCCTCACTTCAATAATTGGAGCGGGACACTGCCACATATTACAGGCTCATATGCCATATTTCATTAGACTTTTGAAAACTGTTGAACAGCATTCTGCTATTTTAATAGCATTAAAAATTATTCATTCCTTTACAGAGGCAAAAGTCCTTGGGAGTTCTTATTTATGAGAATTTGTGAGTGTTACTCAGGTAACAACCCTTCAAAGATAACCCAGCATTTCCAAGTTAGCAATGCTCACGTTTAACAAGTACAAACATCAGTCTTAAAAGCATCCAAAACAGCTGTTAAGCCATCAGTCTTTGCAAAATAGGTACTGCTATAGTTTTGCTTCTATCTATGTAAATACCAAATATTTTCTACGATGGTTACTTAAGATCAGGTGGTAGTATGCAGATTCTTAAAACTTCAATATCTATTGTTATGCTTGATAGAAGTATGTTCAAGAACATTGAAACACATTTTGAGATCATCTAAATTGCTAAACTTCCAGGTAGCAGCCTAGACTGCTGCTGGTATAGAAAACAGTTGTGGATAAAATAGTCTCTTATTCACCCTATTGTCTGAAGCATAGGTTCAGAATAGGACTTATCATGACCACCACCCTTTACAGGTATAAGGGTCTATGAATACATAACTACAGAGCAGCTAAGAAAGCAATCGACAAGAATCAAAGTACATAGTACAAGGTTCAATTCAATTGCTCGACATTCACGTTACCTGGTGCTGCTTAGCTAGTTTAGGAAATATTTTTGAAAAGCAGTAAGATAAAATCAAGAAAAATCACTAATGCCTGACACTTTCAGAGGCTAATTTTATATATTTTTTTCCTTCTCATCATTAGTTCACTGAGATATTAGCAGTTATGAAAGTACATATACTTCGATGCAGTTGAGTTTATGATCTCCTAGTGCCAATGTAGTTAAATTAAAGGGCCCCAGTGCTGAAGACAGACACTACATCAGAGCTATCAAATTTGAAAGATGAGTACATGCAAACTTCAGAAGCTTTCTGCTATACAAACAAAGCACTAGAAACTTCTGCATGAGAGACTTCCTTTACTGAACAGGTGAGAATGGTCCTTTTGGACAGGACTCCATGTCTCACAGCATGGTACCTGTCCTCCTAATGCTGCTCTAAAAGTCAGCATCACTGGATATGTTGTGTTCTCTGAACCCAGAAGAAATTAACTGTTAAATAAGAAATGTAGAAAAAGTATACAAATCCATCTGTGGTTTCTGGTAGTGTAAGGTGCTGATAGTTCTCTGTTGAAGATAGTCAGAACTGAATATCTCCAGGGAAGGAGACTCCACAACCTCCCTGGGCAGCCTGTTCCAGAGCTCCATCACCTGCACTGCGAAGAAATTCTTCCACATACTGGTACAGAACTTCCTGTGCTCCAGTTTTAGTCCATTTCCCCTCCTCCTGTCCCCAAACACCACTGAAAAGAGCTTCCCCGTGTCCATTTGCCTCCTGCACTTCATATGTCATGAGAGATTTTCTTTCTTGTCCTGAGACAAGTGAAGCTAGGGTGTTCCTACAGATACAGAAAGAACTGCAATCCGCCCATCCCCCCTCCCCCCATTCCCCATGGACTTTGGCTGGAAGCACTTTCACGCCTCAGGAACCATCTTGCATTGTGGATTATGGTACCTTTTAGATTACATCAACCCTTTGTATTTTAATTTTACATTTGGATTATCTAGACTAACTCTTATGCCCCTAAATCAAATATGGAATAGTGGCATTATGTGCATTTGCATGCCTGTAGCAGCTGACTAAAACACTAAGCTCAAACTGGCATTGTTTTTCCAAACTCCTTGACTTTCCTGCTCTAGTGTAGGAGCAGTTAAATGGCTACCAACATATTTAATCTCAACAGAACAAATTGCCATGTATTCTGCAGAGCATTGGTTGGTGGTTTGGGTTTTTTTTTACTTATTCTCATTAAATATGATGTTTAAGTTAATTGTATAAAATTGTATAAGGATTGCTCAGGCGCACTGGGTGCAAACAACAGTGATTTTTGATAAAAATCCCTGGCTGGAGCATACCACTGTTTAGTTTAGCTTAAAAATCACAATATGAAAATACAGCATTGACTAATTTGCTACTTTCTTGTAAATTCGTAAAGTTTTCATTTTTCCTCTAACTCTGGAATAAAGCTGTGTGCATTCAATATGAAAAATAAATCTGAGTTAGTTTTTCTCAATTTCATGAAAATCTGTAAGGCACTAATTTTACTCAGAATGACTGAAGGTTAATTTCCTGTTGCATCTCTAAGATCTATGTAAAAGTTGCTAGTTATTAATTATGAAATAACTATAATGATTTAGTTCTGTTTGAAGTAGTACTGTGCAAATGTGTGTGTCTTTTTAGTTCAGTGTGTTTCTTGACTAAAATGATCTTGTGTTTCTTTGTTCTTTTTTCTTTTTGACAAAATAAAAACTGCATTTGCCCTTTTTGATCTTTTTAAAGAATATTCTCTATGGCCCAATTGAATTCCTAGCATCCTCTCTTTTCAGAAGAATGTCAGTTCTCAAGTGTCCAGTAGTTCTTTTCATCTGATGTGGACTCTTTAAAACCCACAAGCATGTCTAGGTTATCAGATCTGCTTCAAAATGCTGCCATTCATCTGCTCAGTTTAATGCATTCTCAGTTGGGAGCTGCTGTATTGGCTAAAGGCTATGCCACACCGCAGCTTAGAAAATGAGAAAAGAAAGGCAGGCAGGCCCAGGCTAACTATACCATTAACTTTCCTTCAGCCTGCAATATATCAACAGAGCATCAGACCTAATCATGTTCTATATAGCTGCTCTACCACAGCAAATAATAATCGGAGATATTTATTCAGAAGGGAGCGCTGTTCAGCCCTTTGAACATTTTCTGTTCTCTTAAACACGATATGCAGCTATTGCCCATTAATCTCATCATGCATTTTTCTTTCTACTTTAAAAACTATTCATGATTTGAAGGCTAGCCAAGGGGGAAAAGGTGAAGTCTTTACCTGTAAACAGCAAGACAATGTACTTGACTAGCCCCACAGAACTTCTAACTCAAATGGTAGAATGTTGTTTTCCCTGCCACTGAATGTTGCAGAGGCATGTATCTCCATTAACTAGTGATGCAAACCAATGAGTCCTATTGACTGGATCTATTTTGTACTTGTTAATACCTAATTAGGTCTCAGGGCAGTAAAGTTTGCTTTTAGTTTTCAGGCACTTTTCTTTCATCCTGTTTACAAGACTGGATTTTAAATACCGTGGGAGAATAAGATTCAAAGCTAATCACCTGTAAACCTTGAGGAAAATCATTTTTAGGTAGGAACTTTGCAGAATGTTTCCCATTGGCAGTAATTGCAGAAACACTGGTCTGCCTTGGGATTTGTGTGTGTGTGACTTACAAAAGGTATTGGGTTATTTCAGTAAAAATGACAGTAGTGAGCCACAAATGAGTTTCAGCTGGAATATTTTTTTCCATGGATTTTATGTTTAACAGGATCATATACTTGGATAATATCTGCAAAATAGTTATTAGCTGCCAGAGGATGAAATTCATATTTTAGATCAATTTCTACTTTCTTTTCCCTCAATTTAGATCAATTTCTACTTTTCATTTTACTTCTTCAGAACACAGAAAGTTAACTGGCTTGTCTACCATCAGGTATAACCTTTCCATTTTATTTTGTAGGAATAAAAGTGCTTAGAATTATCATCTGCCATCATTTGTATAAAATAGATGAAATCAACAGATCAATATTTTCCTTTTTTTGCTTTCCAAATGTGCACCTACAAACCTTTATTTTCTAATGAGTTACTTGAAAGGTTGTATGAAACTTGATGCGTGGTCAGACGTGTTTAAGGTGATCACAGATCTAAGCAGTATCACTTGAGGCATGCTCCCTCATCTACAAAATTTTGCCTGAAACAAACAAGACTTGTTCTAAAACTCACTCATACCACCCAGCCCGCAGGCTGCGGGATGTGGCTGACGCTACTCCCTGAGATGGAGAGAGCACATACACCTGTGTGAGATGTGCCCAGGTAGATGAACTCCTCTGCCTGCTGGCCAAGCTTCAGGAAGAGATGGGGAGGCTGAGAGGCATCTAGGAGCCCAAAAAGTGATAGATCAATGGAACTGTGCTCTGCCTTCTCAGATGTGCACATACCAACTTGGCACAGCCACTGCTGAGGCAGACCTGGGATTTGATCTGCACTAGGATAAAGGCAGAATCTTGAGAGATGCCAAGGAGTGGATACAATGGAGCTGCAAGATGAGTCCCTGTCAGCCTGCTCAGCTTCAGGGAAAGGCAATAAAGCTGGTAACAGGGCTGGAAGGCATGTCTTGTGAGGAGAGGCTGAAGACACTTGGGCTGTCTAGTCTGGAGAAGAGAAAGCAAAGAGATCTCATTGCTCTCTGCAGCTTCCAGATAGGGGAAGTAGAAGGAGGTGCCAGGTACAAAACTGCACCAAGAGTGGGTCAGACTGGACACTAGAAAATATTCCTTTACTGTGAGGGTGGTCACACACTGTAATGGGCTTCCTAGAAGGAAGGTTGATGTCACATGCCTGCCAGTGTTCAAGAGGCGTCTGGATAATACCCTTAATAATACACTTTAACTTTTGGTTAGCACTGAAGGGTTCAGGCAGTTGGACAAAATTACCTCTGAAGGTCCCTTCCAACTGAACTATTCTATTCTGTGTATTTTTGCTGCACTTGTCCTGTAAGCAGAAAAAGAAAGGAACAAGTCTGACCAAAGCATCTGTAAGAAATTAGTAATCTAATACAGTTTTCTATATAAAAGCCTTGAGAGTGAAAAAATGTGTTGAGATGAAAAGGGATGTATAGTTTTGAAAGGTGAAGCTGTTTTTGTTACTACTGTCCCAACAACTCTATTTCAATCTTCAGTTTTCTATTACACTAAAAAAAAAAAAAACTTTCTGATGGTTTCAAGTTGTTTTTCTCCCCACTGTGCAATCAATGTTTTTTGTCAGTATGATAAGCATACGCATAGTTGTGGTTCATTTTTTTCTCCTAGCAGAAGTGCTCTCTCTAGCACAGCTTGAGATTACCTTCACTCTGCTGACAGAATACTCTCTTCTTTTTTGTTCTTGATTTTTGGTTCAGAATTTGATGGTTCAGGCCTTTCTATCTTGGATAAGTCTGTTGCTGTGCTGGCATCTGAATTTTTTGTTATATTTCCCTTTGAGTATGCCTGGTCTCCATTACATAGCCTATATACAACTATTTATTTTTGTTAATAACACTTGACACATTTTGACTCCTTTTAGTTCTTCCTTTTCTATGTCTGTACTAGTAAAACAAGTTGACGGAGAGCCCATATTTTCCTACTGCGAAACAGCTTCTTGATTTAAGTATTTTCTTTGCTTTCAGCAGCTGTAGGCTTGGTAGCTTTTCTCATCCTTCCATTTTTGTGCTTCAAATGTGTAGTGCAAGGGAAGTGGAGAGGAGCTGGGATGGGAAAGCTGTTGAATGTTCAAAAAAATAATGATGTGAGGAAGCTAGCAGATATTTTAAAAAATAAAAACTAAAAAACAGGCATAGATACATCAGTGATAGTGAATGGCTAGACTCCTGGCATAGGATCGATACTTGCAGTTCAGGACGTGGCTCTTAGTCCTTTTTATATTATTCCTCACAATCAGAAACATGGAAAGATTTAGGCAGGAGATTTTCAAGAAATTATACAGCCAAATTCCTCCATTATTACTTTGATACCTCTCCAGAGCTCAGGGCCATGTAATTAAGGGTGCAGAAGAGCTTCCACCCTAACAATAGCTTCAAAAATCCTAGCACTTTATATTTGAACGACTTCCCTCTGGCCCTGAACAACCTCTAAGAACACACAGATATTAAATTCTATTTACTTACCATAGGAGATCTAATACCTCTAAACAGTTCCTTAAAATGAATAGGAAATAAAATGAGGATGGGGGAGTATGGACGTAAGCATGACTTCTGGCTAAGGGAAGGCACCTTCTGTATCTTCTTTTCTTGCGGTAGCCGCTGTACTGAAGATCTTTATTATATCTTCACTCATATCTGCTCCTCCTGATCTTCAGCTGTTGGCTCTCAAGGCTACTGGAATGAAAATAATAAATAGCTGCTTTATTGTGTATTCCCACTGAGGTGTTCTGTGAGATTACTTGTGGTAGCGAACACCATGGCTGTGTGTTTGGAGATTTGATCTTTAATCACTTCCATGAATCTGCCCACTGTGCAACTGAAACACACATCGATTTGAAAGAGGCTTTTGCTCAAAGCCCAAGGAAAATAGCGTAAGACAAAAACATGAATCACAACCATTTCTGTACATATCATGCTCATGATATAAACCCTGTTTCTCAAATATCTACAGAACTTTCTTGTCCTTAAAGAAATTTTGATTCCAAGCTGAATTTTACATTGTCTATTCCATGCAATCACTTTAATAGCTTTAAAAGCCTGTAAATGGAAGCAAAAATCTATCTATGAATTTAGATCTCTTTGTTTTTAAACAGTTCTCTTTTATATTTATTGTAGACAACTATACTTAAAAGAAAAATGTTTTATTTCTGCAGATCACTTCTGTATTAAGATATGTTTCAAACAAACACTGAATGGAAACCACTTCTTGAAAGCAATTAGATTGTTATTAGAAAGCTTAAAGAAGAAAATAAAGTACGTAGTTGATAAGTTTATTTTTAATGACTTGCTCAAAGTGGTATTTTACTAAGCTTAATAGGAAATGCTATTGTGTCTTTATTTCCTCTGTGTAGTCTCTAATAAAATTGTGCTTTAAAAGTGTCAACTGAGATCATGAAAAGAACTTTTTTGCATTTTGCATATATATGAAAGTATCATTTTGTACATGTGTGAATGGATAACTAAGAAGAAATCTCACTTTGTTATAACATGAACACTGTAAAGAGAAATAACACTAGACGGTACATACATATTTTCCATACGACTCTTTGACTTCACAGAAAAACCTTGGGCTTCATTCACATTAAGAGTTTTCATTATACTAGGGAGATCTCACGGATTTCAATAGAATGCAATAGTTCTAACAGAATTGGAGTCAACGCTACATATGCAGACTGTATCTTCGCTAACAGAATAGCAGTGTGTGAAAGATATTGATTTGAAAAAGTGCTTGAGGGAGTGACATTTGCAATACAAAGACGTACGTTTAATGAGAAGGCTTATGACTTACCAATAAAAAGCTTAACCATATGTCTGTGTTGTTTAGGTATTATTGTTCAGAATAATGAAATTGGTGAAAATAAAATATTTATTGATTACTTTGAGTATCTTCAAGTGAAATGCTTTGCTCTATATTTCTCATCTAAGGATAGTCAATATCCTTAATAAATGTTCCTTATTGCTAAAAAAGTTTCTTCTTTAGTAGCTCAGTGCAGTTTTTCAAGAAAAGATTCCATTGTAGTCTTATCACAGTAAAAAAAAAAGTGACAAAAACATACAATTTCATAAGAAAATGAACCTCTAAATCCATTCTACATGAAGCATTAACAGTTTAGTGATCCTGAGAAAGGCTTGCTACCTTCTCTCTTCCTAAACATGGCCATTACTCTTACAACAGTGGTTAAAATTAAGAAAGCACTTTTTGAGAAATTGAATCATATGAAGTGCAATCGCTGAAATTGTTGCTGAAAATGAAGAAACCATCAGTTTGCTTGAAATCAACTTATTTGTAAGACAGCTTCTTTTACCCTGGCACATGTACTTTTCATGGAAAACACATTGAAACACTACCCTTAATTAAACTTCCATGTGGCTAAATGCTTTTTAAAGATGTTTACACTTCCTTTTTAAGAATCTATATTGGAAAAAAATTATGTAGCACTGCAGTTGCTACATGTGATGTGGTTCTGTCTTCAGCATGTTTCCTGTGTTTTATAGGGGCAGGAACAGTAGATTGCTTAAGACAGAAACAGTGCCTATTTGGATGCTGTGTTCCTGTGGGAAGGTTTGTTTTTTTTCTTCGGGCTCTGTTTTCAATATCACAAACTTGCAGAACTGAAAGAGTGCTCTTCTGATTAATGATGAAGAGAACATTGCCGCTAACTTTGCTAAAAACAAAAAAAAAGCATTTTAGTATGCCTGCAGTATGCTACTGTTGAAGGCTCCTAATGTTATCAGTCTAACTATGAGGCCACGATACACATTTCCTTCAGTAAACATTTTCCCAAGTCATTCATAACATAAATTACGAATAAGCCCTTAATGAAAATATATGAATAGGTAATGGCATCTACAATCTCAGAATATTAGCAGCATGAGATATTGCCTACTGTTATATTTAAATTATGCAGATCAGAATCAGTTAGTTTATCTCAAATAATAAATTGCATTGTTCTGTGCTGCCTTAATTATATCTTTTGACATGAAAGAAGCTATCTGAGTGCTTTGTTAATTAATATTGTCACTCTCAACCCAAAAACATACTGTGCGTGGGTTGTTTTAAATTGCTGTGGTTAAAAATATATAAATATATAATTTAATTAATATTGATACTAAAAACAGTGTAAATCTATCCTGATGTAATAGAAAGTTCGAAAACTGATTGTTTCTACATCATCACGTAAATGATAGCGCAGCAAAATTAATTTATTCCATTTATAAGATTATGGTTTTTATTGGTGCCCACACTTTCTTTTGCACTGACTGGGCATTCTTTTTCTCTTATCCATGTCGAAGATGACCTGGTAGTTTTGTGCATTATAAGCATTTGTTTGTGCCAGCTTCAAACAAATTAGCAGCTCTACAACAATTCTTTCTTTCTCTATCACCTTTTCTAAAAAATGTAGTTTAGGTATGTTTTCCACAAATAAGTCATAACTCGCTACACAAAAAAGTTAAAATGTATGTGTTTGAGACAAAACAAAAGATGTATCTTTTCTTGAACTGAGCAGAAAGTAAACAGAAAAGTGTGTTTATCTTTAGCCCCTCATCATACTGTCAATAGATCTAGTGAATTCTACCACATTCTTTACCTAAAATAAAATGATTGCTATTTAATGAGCTCTGTTCCCATAATTATAAATTATCACTCTAGAACTTGAAACAGACCTTTGTTACTTTTCTCTCCTTAATACGGTGAATATATTCTTAATTGGGGTCAATACCTCTTACAGTGTCAGAAGAATTTCTTCATGCATTCTTGCAACATACATATAAGTGCAATTTCTAATATAAATGCATTTTAAAAAACGAATTCCTTGCCAGAATAGATGACTTCAAAATTCCTCTGATTTCTAGGGAAGATGGTGATTCATGTCATTAAGAGGTCTCTTCTCACAATGTAGTATCATCCATGCTCCAATGCAATGCAGGCAGCTCCCAAAACATCTAGTATATAACAACACAACATATTGAAAACCCTTGGGTGAACACCTCTCTTGTTCTTTATTGCCAAATTTCAATATTATTATTTTTCATCTGCTGCAGAGCTTGTCTAGCTTAAAATAAACAGAAACTTTAGCTTGCTTTGAAATTAAGTGCAGGAGAGATCTTAATTTTTCTGTGGAAATTTACAAGACTTTTCACTGTAGTCTAAGAACTTGCAACAGAAAATCAACAGGCCCAGCAGATTATGGTGAATTATATCCAACCCCTTTAACCTTGCTATGAATCCTAGTTAACAGGTTGGTGCATTCTGTATTGGTCTTATTGGTCTAATTTTCTTCTTTATCTTGTTGCCAGTGTTGTTAACACCTCAATGTTTTTGAGAGAGAAACCTTTCAAATCAAGGACAGTGAAATTGCTCCATGTGTCTATGAGACAACTGTTATGGTAGCTTCTATTTGGCCAACAGCAAACTGGGTTAACTGAAATCAAAGATACAGAGGTCTTGTCCACTCCTTCACGAGTTTTGTGTTGTATTTCAGTTCAGTAATACAGTAGCCATTTTTAGCATGCATCAGATTACAATGAAATCTGTTTTTTAAAGTATAATGTTGTAAAATCATGGTATTAGAGGTAAAAAGGCACCGGTAAGATCAAAATGCTATAAGTAATGAAATTAAATGAAGCTTACACAGAAGAATTTGAGCATCAAAATGTTTAATAGGTGTGGCCAGCTGCTTCAGAAATGCTCGTTTATAACTGAGTGTTATTCTGTTTACTATTTTGAGAGACTGTTCAATTTCCCTTGAAGGTAGCATAGAGGTTTCTTTTTCATTGGTCAACAATTTTGAAGATGTAACTGGTGATTATAACTTTTTTCCACTGCACTAAATAGGATTGTTGAGTCTGTCCTTGAATTTTTGAGTTTATTGTTTTGACTTTTTTATTCTGCCTTGAGTTTATTATGAATTGTGAGTATCCTTGGAATGAAGTGTTTAGTTGCCTATGTGGTCTGAAGTGTGTACTGGTACCGTGTTGAAATGTTTCCTTCTGCAAGCAAAATTTGATGAAAACAGGAATGTTGCCCTAAACACCTTTTAAACAATCTATGCATTCATTTATTTTGCAATTAATAGTTGATAGATGAAATACAAGGTTTATACACGTCACTATGATATTGAATGTTTTTGAGTAGTTGTGCAGTGACATTCAGTAATAATGAGAGCTTTTTTTTAGCAAGCCTCATAGCCTAGAGGCAGATCTACAGTCGTAAAACAATTTTGGAGACATTTTAGGCATTGAGTTCATGCCTTATTCTCTTCTCTATTTCAAATTCACATTGAATTTGGATAAGGAAAATTATTATCTTACTAAATTAATTCCAAAGGTAAAAATATGAATTCAAATAAGATCGAAACAATGGTAGTTTGAAGATTGTAAACCAACAGAAAATCGCTTTCTTTAGCCTAAACAATTTAATTCGGCCAGTAGTGAATCTGAAGCTTTTGAGTTGATATTTTCAGGGCTTTTTTTTTCTGTTGTTTTTCTTGACTTTAACACGATTAATTCACATTTTGAAATGAGATTTTCCCTCTATGAAACTGCAGTTCTTCATGGAGAGTTTTCAAATACTCTTTTGCAGTCATTGAGGGAATCTAATTTTTTGAAACTAATCTATGTACTATAGAAATGAAAACAGAAAATCACCTAAACAAAACTTTTGACTACATATTCTATTTCAACGTGTGTTTCATGAATGGTTGATTTGCTGGCACTTCTTAATAAATTTCACTGGAAAATGTGGTTTACAAGGAAATATTTTTCTCTCACGCATTTCCAGCAGTAGAGGTTTCGCATATACCTTCTAAGTTTAAACTTACTGATTCTAGATCTGTCTGGAAGGCTAATTATTCCCAGACTTTTGTAAATAGAAATCTAGCCATTTAAATATAGATTTTTTTTTCCTCCAAAGTTAGGCACTGAAACTATGCCTAGACTGGACTCTGGATATCACATTCTGCTTTTTTATTTCTACAATCTTTGGTAATTGACATAATTACTATTCATATATGGTAAAAGGTAAAAATGCTGTTTACCTGAACATTTGCAGCAGCTTTAAACTAGGTACATAATCTTAACAAGGTTGCAAATTACAATGCAACGAAATCTCAGTAACTCAGAATTCTTCAGTTGTCTGGGAATGTCCTGAAGATTCATAGTTGAGGACTACAGCTCATAAACAGGACAATTATTTTTAGAAAAACAAGGATTTTTATTACAGAGTTAGCTTTCTAAGTTGTGTGTAGCTTGATCATGTTTTGGATAAATAGATACCTTAATGAAAAATTGCATTAAGCACATTTTTCCCTTTTGAAGCCCTGAAGTTTCCACTAAATCTGTATAACATTCTAATATACATTTAGAACAACAGACTTTAAGTATAAATTTCACTATTTAATCTGAAAAAGCTAATTCACATTAATAGTGTGTTAATCTGTATGGTTAACACTTGACTTTGATAATAATTGCTATTTAGGTTTATAAAACATTCACTAAATGTCTTGCTAAATTACACAAAGATCATATGAGATGTTTAATGGATGCTTTTTAAAGTCAAGTAAAAATTACTTCAGATTATAAGTAACTGTAAGTTTACAAAGCTATCATTATATGTCTATTAAAACCATTTAACTTAAGTGTTCCATAATTAGAGAAGAGACAGAATTTTAATTGCACATTTGCAAACTGCTAGCTAGGACTTTTGAAAACAGCCTACCTTTAAGAGCCATTGATGAAGAGAGTTTGCACTTTATACAGGTTTTACAGTTTTCACTTCTGGAAAGACTTTTGAAATAAAATCCTGTTGTACTACAATCACTTATGGCCAGAAATAAACAGACTTCTAACACAGTGAAAGTTTCTTAAAGGTATTTCTAATTGAAAGAGTCATAAGATTATGACTATTAGAATTAAATCTGAATGGGAAATGCTGGGTTCAAAACATTGACAAGAAGCTGCAGAGTAGTTTTACCTCTGAATCACTAACTGGAAAAAGGCAATAATAATTTGGCTTAAATCTAGTTCTTTTGGCCTTAATCTAGTTTCTTATGTAGCTGCCCAAATAACAATAAAAAAATATATTTGTCTTGATTCTATTATATTGAACATCACTGGAAATGCAAAAAATCTTTATATTTTAATCTTGGAGAATATAAACAGTTTTCAGGTCCTAGATATATCCAAATGTGGAAACAGCACAACTTGCTTCTGCTGATGTTTCTTTGAAATTTACCAATTGTTTACTGAAATTCACATCTTCACTGTGGGCTCAAAGCAAAAGCAAAATATTTGTCTATGGCAGCAGTGTGCTAGAAATGGAAAAATGGCAGACAGAGCTAGCCTTTTTGCACCCATTTCCTTTCCTTTACCCTCAGATCGAAACTGGCAAAAGTACGCTTTCTCTGCTCAGTTTTGCCATGCTTTGCTTTGAAATCTTGCATCAACTACACTATGTTAGCATCTACCTGTCCCCAACAGTGAATTAAATGATGTGACTACCATTGCTAAAGGCTGTTTCCTATTAAAATCCAACATTTGTTTTCTTTTGTAATTCTGATTGGTTGATTTTAATATGTATTTCCCACAAATACATTTAGATTGTTAGCAATTTTATGGTGTATACATGCATTATACTTGGGTATCAGTAATATATACTTGGATATCAGTATTCTAGACTGAAGTTCATATAATATTGCACAGGTGGGGGAAATCACCGTGAGCTCTTGTAAACATATATGTATATATAAATATTTGAGACTAACAAATAAAAGTGTCCAGACATTCAAAGTGACCTGCAAACCATTTGTATTTCCTTAAACTCAAACAGAGGATCTTTAAATGTGAGCTCTGGCCAAGCAGTTCTCAGGTCTTGCTGCCAAGGGTAAGTTCTGTAGTTCAGCTCAGTCACAGTGAGCTATTTGCAATAAGTACATCCCAAATAATATTTTTCTGATGTAGTCTTGAGTGCCATTTATTTACTTATTTTCTATTTAATCATTTATTTATACCAGTGATGGAGAGAGGTATTAAACAGCAAAAGGATCTAGGAAAACAGAGTGATATATAGGAAGACCAGATGGCCAAACTGGTTAATGACTGAAGACGTGGAAAAGAAACCATAAGGGAGAAATAAACA
Organism: Penelope pileata; assembly: GCA_013396635.1. NCBI lineage: Eukaryota > Metazoa > Chordata > Aves > Galliformes > Cracidae > Penelope > Penelope pileata. The sequence goes on along the minus strand of WBMW01004865.1, from coordinate 56,095 downwards.
TATGCAGAACAATCTGATAATAGGAGAACCAGAAGATAAGAGCAGAATATGGAGCAATAAGGAGAAAAGAAAGAAAAAAAAAAAGAGTAACGCATTAAGTTTATGTACGAAAAACAGGGAGAAACCAGTTGGAGAAATAATCCGGTATCTGCACTGGAAAACTTTTAACAAGAAGCCAGGCAAAGAAAGGGGCCAGACTACATTAAATCCTACAAACTGAACTACTATCATCAGTTTTGGGCAGGGCATAGCATGCCTAGAGAAGCAGTGTGAGGGAATTAACTGTGTTCCAGTAGAGAGACTGATATTACACTTTCATATGGGGTCATATATTGCCATAAAAAGCAATTGCAAATACCTTAATTTTTCTACTTAAAACATTACAAGGTCTGTGCCTGCTGGAGTTAGCATTTAAAAGGAAAATGTGCACAGTCATTGCCTGGGAGCTGTCTTGCTGAGGGAAAGGTTTGGGTATGCGTTGCTTTTTCCTTTGTGCTCAGAACAATTTAGAGTTTCATATTACCTTATCTATCTCACTTCTGTATTTCAAGGCTGTTCTTCCAATAGCTGAGTTCTTAGGCTTAGTTTGAGTAATAATACTAAAAGAAAGCCTTTTGTTTTCTGAGTTCCATGTTTCACTCCTAGTTGCTTGGTATTTTGAGCACCTGAATATCTATTCTACAGAAGTATTCCAGCTTTATTAACTAGTGAAGTATTAAAGAAGAATCCTTCTTCTGGTATAACTATACCAAAGCTTTAGCATACATTGGTGACTATGCTTTTTCAATTTTAAAATTGCCAGTAATACTCTGCTTAAGTGTATGAGAACAAGTAAAGCATTTAGTGCTAGATAAAAACAGCAGTATTATACTGGCAACAACAACTGATTGGCTACAGAAATCAAGAGGTGCAAACGGCCTTGTAATCATGGCACCAAAAATTGTTGTTATGGAAACTGAGTTTCCCAGGCCACATCTGCAGATCTTAAAATATTTTTATCCTAAGTTTGCAGTTGCTATCTACTTACTGTGTAAGAACTTACTAACAGCTTTTCAGCCATCAAACCATTCAGGAATTGCTTTCCTCTGAGAGTCCAGCAGTATTTCCCCCAAAACATTCAGTTTTACCACCTTCTTAAAGATGTTTCTGAATGGAAGCATAGCTTTTTGACATGTGTTCTTACATGCAGCAATGAAGTACGGACTTGTTACTACCATAATGAAGTACAAAGGCTGTGATGCTTTCTTTTAAAATTGGAAACACGTCACACTTGATGAATTGCTAAACTCCACAATTTTCACTTGCGTAAGATGGATGCTATACTGCATTAAACTATTTAGATGTATACAGCTCTTAATTCATCAACTTAGATGCATAATTATTATTTCTCAAAAGGTAGCATAGTAGAAAACCTAGGAAATGACAGAGTCAGCAGCTGACTGTATACAGTGATTTCTTTTCCTAGAAAAGATCTGACAGTCAGAATTTGTTCCCTTTTATTTCAATGCTACTTTTTTCTCTCTTCAAAACCTCACAATCGCTCTGGAAATAACAACTATCTTATATATATAAGCCTACAGTGGATGGTGATATCTCATCGTGGAACACATGATTATTTATTAGCTGTACGTATTAGAAGATACTTATGTGATATGTTGTAGCAAAAAGATAATAAATAGGATATGAGAGAAAATGCCCTGAAGTGAATCCTGGCTTCATTGAAAATCAATGGCAAAATTCCTATTGCCATCAGTGGAACAAACACTTTCCAGTCCATGTGAGAATTAAAGTAGAATTAAATTTCTCACATTTGTGAGAACTCATGTGATTATTTTATTTGGGTTTAATTCTCTCTTACTTCCTCAGGCAAAGCTCCAATTGAAATCTCTTGTCTCTTGCAATCAGTGGGATTTTTTCCTGAGGCCAACGTTTTGCCAGCACTGCGTGATTTGTTCTTTTTCACTGCTATCTTTCATTCATTTTATTGTTTATCTTGTGGGAGAATAAGGGAGATGTGCAGCTTTTTGAAACTGAGTGAGATGAGAAGGAAAAACAGACAGCAGAAAAGAAGTAAAGATTAAACAGGGTTAACCAAGATTAAATTTGTATTGTGGATGTGGAGTTAGGGCATAGAGGTGCTTTATACTTTCTCAGAGAACCATGGCGAAGCCCTAACAAAAGGGCTGATGTAGTGGGCTGCTTTTCCTTCTGTCTTTGAGCTCCTCAGAGCTGTTACTTGGCTATTTCTTCCTTGGCTTCGTGCCACACAATGTCCCCAGGTTTGGCATCCTACTGCTGGGTAGCTACCTTTCCTGCTGGTGGCCAAGCTGACACTGGCTACCCAGACTGTCCTCCCTTACCTGTTGTGTTTCACAGCTCTGGCCACAGGCAACAAAGAAGATGAAAGGCTGTGAGACGTCACCTTTATTGGACCCTCATTGCCTCTCAGATGCCACAACCCTTGCCATGGTGGGGGACGGCAGCTTGTGAAGCTTGAGGTATGCATATACTGTGTGATCACACTCACGAAGATCTGCTACATAACCTTCCCTGGCACTAAGGTCAGGCTGACTGGCCTGTAGTTCCCTCTATCCTCCTTCCATTCCTTCTTGTAGATGGGTGTCACAATGGCACATCTTCTGTCATCTGGCACCTCCCCATTTGATCAAGACTGATGATAAATGATGGACAGCAGCTTGGAGGGTACTTCTGCCGGTTTCCTCAGTAACTGAGGGTGGATCCCATCCAGCCCCAAAGACTTGAGATAGTCTAGGTGGAGTAGCAGATTGCTGTTTCTTCATGAATTATGGGTTTATTCTGCTCCCTATCCCTTCATCCGTTTAAGGGTTTCAGTACTGAACTTCTAACAAATGGTTTTAAATGGTCCAACTGGTAAAATTTCTGTGATAAAAAAGCGGTGATACTCCTTTTAAAAAACAGTTCTATCCTTTTCTTATGCTCTTAAGACCAGAAACATCCTGAAGAATTAGGGAGGAGGAAAAAAAAGAACTAAAAATATGTTGTTTCTTTTTCCATGTAGCGTAACTGTTAAGAAAGCATTCTTCTTCTTGTTTGACTCTGGTCAGAAGAATTGGATCTGAGATGGTGCCATGTGTTCTAAGGGTTAGTTGCAGGTACTAAAAGAAGTGATAGAAGCGGTTTCACTTTTTGCACACTGCTAGAAGCAACTGGGGTGGCAAGGCAGGGAAAAAAAGCCTCAAAAAATGAAGAAAGAAAAAGTTTGCTATCATCTCCATACACTTTTCAGCACAAAATGAAGTAACTCTTCAATTTTTTAGCTTTTGTTTTGCTGAAAGAAATCTGAGAATGCTCTTGAGTAGTTTTGCCTGAAAACAAACAAACAAAAAAAAATATAAAGAGGTAAAACATTTTCAATCTGAGTTTATAACTAGACTCATACATGGGTATGATGTTGAGTTTCTATACATAATATACCAATTGCTTGTGCGAATAAGATAGCTTTTTTTTGGAGCGTGTTGGACAAATGTTCAAATAAGTATATGTGATAATAAATACAGGACAATTCTACTGCATTTTATATAACATCACTTTTGTTTTCTGTTTATAAGATAAATATTATTCTAAAATAGTTGTAAAATCAGGAAATTCACCTCTTATTATCATACTTTTACGCTAGCTTTAATGCTGGAGGCACCGAACAGGTTGACAGCCTTGGGTTTTGGCTAGTCTACACTAACACATCAATGGAAAATATTTACAGAACTTATTTTCCAGTAGAATAGCTGAACTCCATGCCAAGAACAGCTAATGAAGAGAAGAGGGAATAGGACAAGCTAAATAAATAATACAAATGGAGTTTAACTTAAAAAAAAAAAAAAAGAAAAGAAAAAGAAAGAAAGAAAGAAAGGAAGAACACCTGTGTATTTAATGATTTAGACTCAACTCTTTAAAGTCAGCATTGGTTATATCTCTGATATTATGCAAATTACAAATGCAAAGTACACCAAATGTTTTAAGATGTTACAATTATTTATCTGTTTGAAAATTTTGTAGTATTATTGAATTACTACTATGTGTTACATGGTTTTCTTATGCAAATAATTTTACCAGTGTCATTGGAAAAAGTTACATTTTATATAGATGAAAACAAATGCTTCCAGTTCCTATAGGTTTTCTTCTTTCTTTCTTTAGCCAATATGAGATGATACGAAGATATTCACTCCTTCTTTTTATTTTTCTAAACTATTTAAATGAACATCAATAAAACATATCAACAAAACAACAACGTGTTTATTATTTGCGTGAATCTTTGCAACTGCAGTAGAATTAATAGCATGATGCATGTTCACTTCAAGCAAAAAGTGATCCAGGAAGCCAAGGGAATACAGTTACTCTTTGAAGAATTAAACATTTAACAAAGCCATGCAAATCTCCAACTTAGTGAAACACTACAGAGGAAAATCTCCAACTTAATGAAACACTACAGAGCAGTACAGATCTAGTATGACAGACATCAAAAGCGGAGGAACAGGATGCAGCATAGAGAAGTACAGGCATGAGATGTATAAGTGATGGTCCAGAGGCTGGCACTTGGCAATAAATACCTCTCCAGTGATCAGGTACAGAAGCACAGACCTGGAACTAGGAAAAGGAGAAAAAGAGAACAAAAACAGTGTTTAACATAAGTTTACCCTAAGTAAGACATACATAGTAACTTTGGATTTAACATGGAGTTGCAGACCACAGAATTAAAATCAAGGTGGTAAGCATATTACCAAACATAAAAATGACCTCAGACTTCTTGACTCTCAAAGCATGGACTTCAACATCATATTCCTCCCAGGCAAAGACTCAAGCTACTGACATCTCACCAGACACATCCATATTGACTTTGGGACCCAGAGGAGCAGGGGAAGAGTAGGTGCAAAACATGAGGAAAGGGGCAGATGTCAGGAAGCTTTTGTACTGTAGTTTTAAATGCATTATTTTGACATGTTCTATAATTGTATTCCTTTTTTTTTTCTCTCTTTCTCCATGCAATCCTAATTAAATAGCAAATCTGGACTAATTCTGTGATTAGACTGTAAAGATCACAATTACGCTAACAAGAAATTCTTGGCTGTGTTTAAGATGTCTCATTTCTGCCTGTAACAAGGCTTTCAGCATAAGAGATGGAATGCTATCAGTTTTCTAGACACAAGTTATTGGCAATAGCTAACTTTAGAAACAAATTTTCAAGACAAACGGTGTGTTTTCCGACTCTTCTATGTTTCCAGATCACAACAGAGTGCTTTTACAGGGGGCATAGTTTTCATCAGATAGAATGTATGAATTAATTAAACTTAAGTTACTGGGTTCACTACAGAGGTGATTCCATAGCCTGATAATAAACAGGGTATCAGACTGTATGATCTTACTGGTCTCATCTGATCTTAAATTCTATGAATTTTATATGGAAATGGTATGTGTTTATTTAATGGGAACTTTTCCATCTGCTTCTTCCATGAACTGCTGTACTCTCCCAGGCTCCTGCAATGCAATCAGTTCAGCATGAGTAACACCTCTGACTGTTGGCATTCCATTGACTATTCTGGGACTTAATGGCAGCATAAGGCTTTGGGCTTTTTGGGTCCATAGACTGCATTCTTGTGAGAGGAATTTTATAATACACTTAACAGATTTAAAAAGAAAAAAAAAAAAAACAGAAAAAGAAGGAGATGAGACTAAAATAATATTTTAAAGTGCTTTTTTTTTTTTCTGTAATTTCCTTAGAGGTAAATGTAATTAAAGGCCAAGTATATTCACACTTAGGCGTTTCTGAAGAGTTTATTATTCATTATTTTCTCATTATTATTATTCATTATTATTTTAGCATATACATTTATTATTTTATTGGTCAATTATTTTTTTCTGTGTTATACGGTTAAAAATTCAGTATGCAAAGTAACAATAGAAAAGCTAGCATATATTTTTGTTGTGTGGGTTTTTTTTTTGCCTTTAGAGAAGTCTTTTCAGACTATTCCTTGATGTTTAGAAAACAGATGGTATTTAATAAGTTAAACTCTAATTGCAATGATAAGTGAATGATGATGAAACTTGAAATTAAATTATGTTTGCAAAAGTATCTTGATATCTTGTTCTGCAGAAGATTGTATTTCTTCCTTGTTAAAATCCTAACACTAATCAATGATGGATGAATGATTGTGCTATTAAGTTTAAAATTAGTTTCCAATTCTCATCAGCTGGAAACAGTACATTGTAAAAGAAGAATTGGCAAAGAATGTTAGTCTGAAAATCATGCATCTACTGTAAATTTTCATGTGTTTGTAAAATTGTACCTAAAATTTGGAGATCTTGTTTTAAGATTAATGTCATGATGATGATAGCTGACACAGGCTTTTCTATTCCCTATCTAAAGTCAGAGCTGGACAAGAATAAATCAAAGTTCACATACTCAGTCTACAAGAGAGTTGCTGACAAGACTAATAAGGATAATGCGCAAGCTAGTTGTTCCACAGAAGTATTTTTAATGTTTGTAGTAAAACTAGGTAAATCGTACTTTTTGCAGGCTACAATGGGTTGCTTATTTACCCGAGGAAGACAAAAAAATGACCGGTAGGACTAGAGAATCCTCTGTTTGTTGCATAGGTTATCTTCTGTCCGTGGCTGTTTCACTTCATTATTTCTAAATCATCTGTGATAGATGTTAATACTCAGTCTCTGTAGTCTCTGAATATTTATAACAGCGGCAATTCTGTGATTTTCTGCTGGAATTTAATTATTTGACCGTCTATTTCAAAAGTTTATCTGCAGTTTCATTCTGTTAAACTGAATCTGTTTTTCAAGCTGCACTTTTTTTATTATTCTTAACTACCTTCTGACATTCCAGACAGAATAGGAAAATGCTATGTAACTGGAAAGATCCACAATGAGTTGAAAAATAAATTAATAAAATTGAGCACGTGTCTTTTCTCTCATGATATATAAAGGATGTTTGAAGGGCAGAGCATATGGGTCAATTCAGCAGAAAGAAGACAAGAAGCCTGGTCAGGAAGTAGAGGCAATATATACCTGAAAACTTTGTGGCCAGATAAACAATGGCTAGAATTAGAAGTACTAACCAAATGAAATCTGAGTAAACATGAATGAATCAAACTGTTAAAATCCTTACTTTTACTTCTCTTTTTGATAAAACATCTTCATCTATGAATCCTAAAAACCATTGGGAAACAAGAATTCCCTTATTCAACTGAAGAATACATTTGACTGATATTTTTGAGTATTGCTGGTTTGAGGTGTTGGCTGCACAGCTCTGCAGGAGCACACATTTTTTTAAACTGCCTTACATAGAAATTCTGTGTGTAAGGACGTCTTCCTGCCAACACCTAAATAAGGCACTTAAAGGTGTCAAGGGATGTTTGTGAGCCACGCTACATTTGAATCTGGCAAAACCAAGTGCATTAGGAAATGGAAGTGGAAAGGAGACTAGTCACAAACATAGGTGTGGTGGATTGGCCTTTCCCACCACCCCCAACCACTCCCTCACTGCCCCTTCTTGAACTGGAGCAGGAGAATATGGGATGGAAAATCTCATGCATGGGTCAAGATAAAGACAGGGAGACTGCTTCCCAGTTACAGCCATGGGCAAAGCAGACTCAACTTGAGGAAAACTAAATTTATTGCCAATTAAAACAGATTTGGGTTGTGAGAAACAAAGACAACATTTGAAACACTTCCCCTGTCCCCTTACCTCCCCTTTATTTTTCCCTGGCTCATCTTCTCTGCTTCATTCTCCTTCCCCCACTAAAGCGATGGGGAATGGGGGCTTGGTCAGCCCCCACAGCTCCTCTCTGACTCCTTCCTCCTCACATTTTTCCTCTGCTCCACCACAGATCCTTCTCATAGGCTGCAGGGACATCTCTGTTCAGTGCCTGCAGCCCCTCCTGCTCTCCCTTGGGTGCCTGCAGGGCGTTCCTCACCCCGCCCCCCTCACCCTTCCCTGCCGTGTGCTGTTTGCCCTCCCTTCCCCAGACTGTCCCTGAGGCGCCCCAGGGTGGCTGCTGGGCCCGGCACTGCCGTGCGCTGGGGCCGGGGCCGGGGCCGGGGCCGGGGCCGGAGCCGGAGCCGGGGCCGGGGGAGCGGATTGGAACCGGCTGTGTCCGACAAGGGGCAGCCCCAGCCTCACCACACTGCAGCCCCACAGCGCCCATTGCCAGCACTGGGGTACCCACACGCAGCTCAAGGGGTTGCATAAACTTACAGTTAAGGCATTTTTACTCTATCCACAAGCAGAGGGGTAGTACCACCAAGGCACACACTGAGCTGACCAGAGCAGCAGTACAAAACCACTTCTAGATCTCAGCTGATGAGTTTAGGTGATGAATTAAATGTTCTGAGGGGTTGGATGCAGTCAAAAATAAAAGTTGACTGACTAAATGTGGGCAGAAATTAGGAATGTTTATGAGAGAACTGCATTCCTAACGAGTATTCTGGCTTCAGGGACAAGAAAGCAACTTTCTTTGTGACTGTTTGAGACAATGAGAAATAAACTATAGCAATAAAGTAATTAAATGTCTGTTTCAAAACTGTTTACTAATTTGTTGTTATGAGCATAAAATGATTACTACTGAAAATCTTCAATTCTTAAACTGTCTTTAAATTAAAACATTAAATGATAGTGTATTACATTGACATTTATTTTTACAGTGAAATTTTAATGTATGTCCTCAAAATACCCATTTATCAAATAATAATAATAATTTGAAAAAAAAAATCACTGGGATAAACAACAGAGGCAAGAATCTGTAAAGTCAGTAGCTGGGGAGTTAAACACCTGCTTTGTTAGTTGAATAAATCTCCTTTTTTTGCACTTGAAGACGTAAGACTGACTTTGAATCTCATTGGCACTGGGATTGGAACGAAGACAGAGACAGTAAGTTTTCCCCATGGTGCTCACTGGCAATTACCTCTTTCTGCTCAGTCAAAGTATCTGTCAAGACAATATACACACACCCGGTGGGAGCGAAGAGCTGGCCAGAACGCTGGTGTAAATCTAGCATACAGTATCTTCCTGGTGGCTGTGAAATAGAAATCCTTTGTTCTTTCTGCCGTGACATTTTCTGAGTTCTTTGCAACATTTTTTTTATTTTTCTGGGAGAGGTGCACAAATTATGTGGTCTGCTACAATCCACAGCAATTATGAAAATCCATACACTAAAGGCAGGAGAGGACTACTCTTAATTAAAAGGCTCAGCCTGCTTAAAGCTGATTTTGCATTGCTGTCTGCTCCATACTTTTGGTTCCTGTGTGAAATCAAAGGCAAGGTAAACTTGTGCTTAAAATTCAGCTTCACTGGAAGTCTAAAAGGATGAAATTGGGAGCTTAAATCACAAACAACAA